>ONZQ02000001.1:4372639-4540688 GCA_900312665.1 Cephalotrichum gorgonifer
TATTGTAGAGCGAGAGAGAGAGAGAGAGAGAGGAAGTACTCGTACGGAGTAAGACCAACCCGCCGAATGCGAGAGCGAGTGTGTTATTTGGCAGGAACCATAATACAAGTAATACGTACTTGCACTAGTAGGTAGCAGCTGCTCTGCAAAAACGCGTTGATCCTTCGTTCCTTCCCTCTGGCGGTGAAGGATGTCTCGAAAGCCTGCAGGCGAAAAGAGCGCCCCGCTCCAGAAGGGGAAAGCGGGAGCTTGCCATGACATGGGAATGAGCGGGAAACTCGGAATGCTACTTTCTTTGGGTGGTCGTCTTGAACTCCCGTCTCGGGCCCGAAGAGCATCCAGAAGAAACCCCGATATCGTACCAGTGCAATATTACATCACTTGTACTTGGGTACTGCTACGGCCGAACTTGCTGGACTCTTGCCTCAGTAATGAATCCGTACCGGTGAACGACGGCGGCGACCTCTTGTTTGCACTGCTCCCGACATCCTGGTTCGCTCTCATCCTTCCATCATTCCATCATCTCCGGTCGTCAATACGAGGTCAGGTCAGAGGTCAGTCGTATTGCTCTGTTTCATTCTCTCCCGCGAATTTTTTTGGCTCTTCATTTCTTTCCTATCAAGACGGGAGAGTGGCCACCAGCGACCGGACCCAGCTCCGGATCTAATACTCGTACGAGTAGAAACGCAAGTTCTCGTACGGGATGTCCTCCTGGACTGAGACCTATTACTGCTTGTACATATAAGCGAGGCAAGGGAGGGAGGGGTCCTCCTTCCGCGCTGCAGATGATCGACAAACACTTGCTAGCGTCTTTGGACCCGGCGGCAGCCCTGGAGCATCGAATCAGCAATATCCGGTACTTTTTGTTCTATTTTAAGACGAAATGATTAATAGAATCACCAAGAACTAAGGGGAGGGCCCAAGCAGCACCCATATTCTTTGTCCACTTATTTACTTGCGTGACGAAAGTCGACCAGGATTTCTGAGGCTTCACATTTCCTTGGCAGGGAGAAAGCCTCCCGAGAAGCGCGTTGGCGAATGCAAGTTAATCCTTGTCTGGAGTAACCATCCATCTCGCAGCATATGGCTGCTCGTATGATAGCTGCGCCCCACTCCCCCACGGCCAGGCTGCCAAGAAGCTCGCCAACAAGCAAGCAGTTAGATGATGACCACCAGTGGCGGCAAGCAGCGCTAACAGACCTCAGCCCAAACATCGCCCGCAGCTGACCACCTGCTGCCCAGGCATACAAGCACTTCACCTCGTACTTGCGCAGAACGATCCATTCAGGCATGATCGGCGACCGCCTTGACCGCCGCTCGCCGAATACGACCTTGCCTCGCTTTTGAGTGCCGAGTGCTTCCCTATGGAATGCGCCTCTTTGCTCTTTCGAAGCTTTCCTGGTTGGGAAAAGAGGCGGAGGCGGCCGGGTCATCATTGACCGCCGACATCACGTTCGTCTGATCTCTTTCTCCCCGCCTGCGTCCCAAACTCTCATCCACCTGCGCCGTGCCGGAGTTCTCCACCGGGCGCCCTCCAATAGTTTTCTACGGAGGGGGATGGATTGGAGGTGAGGATCCTGGCCTCGGCGGTCTCGTGTCCGGATCGAGAGGGAGGGGCTATGATGGCGTCGACGAATTGGAGAGGGAGGGGACGACCTCGCTGCGGCGAAGGGCATTGCTATCTCATGGGCGGCTACACCTGTTTCATCGCCATGCCATGGCCGAGAGGCCAAGGTTCAGCTCAAAGATGCTTGGGAATAGAGGGTAGGAGATTGTCGCCTGGGCTTTGACATTTGCTCAAGGTCTGTTCGGACTGGAGCCCCTCGTTCGTTCAAAGCGTGCGGGGGGTCCCCTCTGACAATCTCAAGCAAAACGCGGAGAGAGAACATGGAAAGAAGGAAAGAAAAAGCATAAGCACAAAAGACCCGACATCTGCATATGTCGTGTATGGTGGCCGACCTACCTACCTCGTGTCACCGGAAGGAAGATGCCCCATGTCCCAAACGCACACTCGTCCCCGATATCTCGAAACATCTACCTAGCCTTCACAGAAATCAAGCCGGGGACAGTTTTTTTCGTGTCACGTCAGTAAAAGGCGGTGATCGGCCTATCCCACCCTCTCCTCTCGGATTTAATCTTGTTATTTCTTTTTCCTATTGAACGGGAGATCCGAAAGACCGCTGAACGGCCAGGTGAGCGAGCGAGACCCGCCCCCGATCGTGGTATGAGAAGGCGTCAGGTCGTCCCAGGCAGCAGGTAGACCGCTCGTGACCCTCGGTGAGGGCATCGCGGCAGGGGTGGCGTAATTGTTAAATTGACTTGACCGGAGTGGCGTCCGCCTTCGTTTGGAGGTCGGAAGGGTAGCGTGTTTCATAGTCTGCGTCGCGAGTGTTACGCGAATAGTTGTCGCGAGGTGAGAGATCAGGTACGACCCCCCCCCCCCCCCCCCCCTCTTCTTCGGAGGCGGAGGAGGGCGATAGAGGGTGAGGATAGTGATTCAGGTGCTCTGGCCATCACATCAAGCTGTCTTGTCTTGGACCCTGCCCGAATAAGCTCCTGAGACCTGCGTCCAGGGTGGTGGTTGTTAGACATATGGGGCGCTTCGGGCCGGACTAATCGATTCCAGCTATCGAAAGAGTCCTTCCGTCGAGTTGATCCCTTTATCCTACTATGGCTAGCATGCCCCTGAGCTTAATGAGGTACGCAGAACCTCCACCAACAAGCTCACCCACCGCCTTGCATACCATCCTGCTCGAGATATGTCCCCTTGACCCTGTATTGGAGGAGCCATACCCGTCCTGTACTGTCTTCCCCCCTCTTTCACCGGGACCATTGTGAAAGAGTAGTCGAGTAGCTTAATTCTCTAACCCACACATACGGACGTCAATAGGCGGGTATCAGCATTGTGTTGCCCGCCATACATCTCCGTGTAATTGCCCAGCGCTCCCCTCTCCGCCCGAGAACTCGCTCCGTAGACCCCCAAGACCAGCGTGGAACTGTAGCACAACCTCACTTAGCTCGTCCCTGCCTAGACAAGACGCCCCTACGCTCACACAAAACATCACCAGCCTACCTCGCCCGGTCCGAGTGGGCCAAGGTGACAGGGCGATCGCTCGCTCGTCCTACCACGACCTGTGAGTCTCTTGGCCCTGGGTTCAAGCCTCGGAGGAAAGGGCTTGATAGGCCGGGTTGGCAGGAACCGGCTGGACTCGGGGTCAAACATACGAGATACGCAAAGTCCACTGGAGGAACCCTCGCGTGATCACAAGGAAGGACGATCGGGGTGTTCACTCGCTCTAGACTGAAGTCCTGACGACCCCTTTTGTGTAGGGCTTCTGTTCTCCCGTGTCCGTGATCGATGTCCTGTCGTTAAGTCTCGATATGCGAGGACTTCCTGTCCCCTCCCCTCTCCTCGCCGAAGCCGTATACCTGTGACTCTCTCCATCTAATCTTACGTCAACTCACGAGGTATCCATCGGAGTATCCGCGCGTAAGAAGATCCTATTTCGGGCCACTTTATTCCCTCCCCCCGCGACAGACAGAGAGATGTTGTGGTTTGACCGTAAGAACGCCCGGGAGGGGGGATCGTAGGTAGACAGCCAGGACACGGACGGCGTGTAAGGAAGGGACTCCGTCCAAGACCATTGGCGCAGAGATGTTAGGAGGGCCAGACCTCTGTAAACTTTCACGACCAGGGCTGAAGTGCATTCTGGATATAGCCAGAGTTGGAAATACCAGACGATGCCCCGAATATCACATGTCCAAGACTCCCATCCTTTGTATTAACGCGGCTCCGAAGCCGCTCATATCGATATATGCAAGGGAGAAGATGTATACAAGGAACCGACAAAGGCAGCGCGGCCCCCTCTCCCCCCTCCCTTCTTCCCCTTCCCCTTCCCCTTCCCTTTCCCCTTCCCTTTCCCTTTCCCTTTCCCATTGCCCATTGCACCCCCTTCCCGCCCCAACAATGATAATATACAATCAAGCATACGCAGGTATTTACACAACTCCCCCTTTCACACCTTTTAACACCCCCGGTCCCATCGTTCACCTGACACCAAACCGCCTCTTCCCTACCCGTGCCTAGCACTCAGGCTCGCAAACGCATCAGGGCTGTGCCTCCCACTCTTCGACCAACTCGCCATGTCCAGCCCGAGAGCTACGCTATCGCGGCTAGAGTGGCCGATTCCCTTCCCGAACGGATTCGTCGAGTGCGGCGCTTCCGCGGGCGCCGTGGCGCCGTTGGCCGCGTAGAAGGGGTTGCTGCCGCCGGGCAAGGGGGTCGAGACGCTTCGCGGCTGCTGCATGTTGACAACAGCGGGGTTAGGCACGGTAGTCGCGGTTGTGGGCTGCTGCTGCTGCTGCTGCTGCTCTTGAGCGGGTTGGGGTTGGTGGGTGGCGAGCGGGTAGTTGTAGAGGGCAAGGATGGAGGCCTTGTTCGACTGCTGCGATGGTTGGAATCCTTGCTGAGGCGGGGGAGGCGTGTAGAATGGATTATTCAACGGCGCAACGGCCGCCGGAGATGCTGTTAGGTACTGCGACTGCTCTGGTATCTGGCCAAGTGACGGCGACTGGATCCGCGTGGGCGAGCGGGTGTATGGGTTATTCCCATACGGCTGGGTTTGGGTGTTGAGCATCAGGGGCTGCTGCTGTTGCTGCTGCTGTTGCTGCAGCAGTTGTTGTTGTTGTAGTTGTTGCTGATACTGCTGCTGCTGCTGGGTCTGGTCCGAGAAGAACGGGTTATACCCCAGGCCAGGCGTAGACTGCGGCGACGCTGGGGCGTACCCGTTCTGCGACTGCATCTGCTGTGGCGGTAACGGGTAGGTCTGGCCTGCACCCAAGGGGAGTTGGGGAACAGGAGGCGTATGTACGGAGGTTTGATGATAGGCGGATTGCGCTTGCTGCCCGGGAATGCCGCCAGTGTGGTTCGGGAAGAGGGGTTGAGGCTGATGCTGGGGTGGCGCCAGAGACATATTATGAAAGGCCTGAGCGAAGGCGTCGGCCTGCGCGGCACCCGGGGCGCCGAATGGGTTGGTAGAGGGTAGGTACGGGTTCTTATTCTGTATGGTCCCGGTTGACTGGGCGGTCTGCGGCTGGGGAGTGAGCATGTCGAAGGGGTTGGTGGAGGAGGCAGAACTGGCGATAGGGGTGTCGTTGCTGGTAGCCGGCCTCGTCGACAGAGGCGCCGAGAGGGGAGTTAGGGACCGTGTGGCTCGGAGTGAGCTTTCCCGAGGCGAGACAAGCGACGGAGATCTAGAGTTACCCTCCCCGAGCCGAATCAATGTCTCGACGGCCCGCTCGAAATTGCCATTAACGCCTTTTAATATGGTCACGTTTCGCGCGTGATCCATGAAACCCATATCTCGAAGCCTGGCCAGCTTATTCTCGGTGTCACCGCTGTCGTAGTCGATACTCGCACCTATGGTCGCGCCGAAGACCTTGGACGCCTTGTTCGGCAAGTGGGGTGAAGGACTTCGCGTAAGGTCTCGGGGACCGGGCCGGTCCTCTGTCGCAGCCTGTTTCTTCGCTTTGGAGGACAGGGGGAACAGGGATGATGCAGATCGTAGGCTGAACTTCCCCGTCTTCGGGGGAAGCGGAGGTGGGGTCTCGTTATCGGAGAGGGATGCGCCCGTCGAGTACTTATTGGTGCCATTGAGGCTCCGGGTGACGTACTTGGCGCGTATAAACCTCTCCATGGCGGAATCGGCCTCGTACTCGTCGACTGGGACGGGCGGCTGTTTGCCTTGGGGATTGTAGAGCTTATTATTCGCGATATTTCCGACCTTTTTCATATTCTAGGACAGAGTTAGCCGGGGCCAACGGGCAGCCGGAGGTTGGAAAAGGGGGGGATCGAGGATTAGGGAGCTGTTCGCATAGAGGTAGGTAGGCGGGGGCTGGGGTAACGGACTTCGACTTGTTCGTGAGACCAGCTGTCCATACTCAACGATTTCACTTTGGAGATATGGGTTCCCAGCTTCCGGTGTATGCTAGCGCATCGAATGCAGAGGAAGATACCCAGCTATATGTCGCCTACGTCAGCATGCTTTGCGATCGAAACTGGTAGGAAATTCGTGCCGGGTAGGGACATGAAGAATCGAAGAAGCTTACACTCCATGACGCCCAGCCTGTAGGTAGCACGAACGGATTAGCAAGCCGAGTCTCGAGGTAGCACACGAGAAAACAGAGCCATACCTGGATTTGCCGCGTTGCACTCGGCACAGGCGTTGTTACCGGGTATGCTCTTGACCAGCCCGTGCAGGGCTCTCTCGTTCCGCGCCTGCTGGCGCTTGCTAACCGAAGTCGTCATCCTATCGCGATATCGGGCGCTCACCGAGTACGGGAGGGGTCGTTACGTCGAGAAGGGTACTGGGGCTGCCATACGACGCTGGAACAGCGGCGGGGCGACGATTGGGCGGTTCGGCTCGGGCCGTCAAGGTGAGACAATGGCCAGAAGGTTGAGCGACGGGTCGAGGGGATTCGTTGAACAAGGGCGGAGAAGACAGACAGGTCGGTCGGGTCGGCGTCGGCGGAGGAGGGTGCGTGTGGGGAGACGGGAAAAATGACAATGAACGTGGTTAAGAAGAAGAAAAATTATTCGACTGTCACAAGACGAAAGAAATCAGAGCCAGGATAACCAAGAATGAAGCGGGTTCCGATGTGTCTCTCGAACAACAGGGGAGACATACAAAGGGACGAGGACGAGTACGATTACCTAGGGCGAGATGCGATCCGAAGATTTTGGAGAACTGACGGCAAGGCGCGCTGAACCCTGCCCTTGTACCGCTTGCCCAGAAGTACCTGTAGATACGAGGGCGAGGGTGGTAATGTAGAGACCAGCGCTGTTGCTACAAGTGTAAAGTACGCCCCTCCAAGTACTGAGCCACTAAGAGTACTGCCAATGGTCCAGACCATTCCCAGTCTTAGATCTACTGGGCTTCGGCTTTAGTTCCCCGCCGCCCCTTTTCCAGTGCAAATCTTCTCCACACAGACCAACGGGAAGGGATGCCTAGGCCAACCAGCGCTATCGATGCTGGGAGACTATTCCCATTCCCGGACGGAGCTAATAAGGGGGGCACTAATATTTCTTGTCGAGGCACACGCGAGCGAACACGAGGAAGCTACTAGTCAAGCTACTGCCATCCTTGTACTTGTACGCGTACTTGTATCGTATACTTATCGTACTTGTAGTACCTACTTAGTGTGTAAAGCGCGAAATATCCGCATCCGCCATGATTCAAAGGCTCGTCCTAATACTCGCACTCATACTACTTGTATTAATACAGGTCGTCCCAGTCCGGGGGGCATTTCCCACAAGGGTATGAGAAACTCTTGAGAGCTCTCCCTAGAAGCAAGCCTATTGGCTCGCGTTTGCGCTTTGTCCTCGGCTAGGGGACAAAGTCAAAGCGAAGCGAAGGGTCGAAGTCAATTGAATCCCTTGCATTCGCATGACGAACCTTTCCCACCCGCGGGCCAGCCCCTGTCGACCTGGATGGTCTGCTCCGAAGGTTGTGGGCCAAGAGCAAAGGTAGAGGATACTCGCACATTATGATAGCCAATAATTGGAACGCTATCCACCAATAATAGCGACAAGTATAAGTATGGAGTATTTTGGTGTAAAGTAACAAAACGGCTGAGCCGAAAGGGGGTCCATCGACTTACAAGTACAGATGGACTTCACTGCAATGGCACACTGCTGGGTAATAGCTTTAGTAATTACGACACCGTTCATGGTTCATGACGAGTGTCCCACTACAAAACACTACGGCATCAAAATATTACTTCGTTTGAGAACAAACAAGCAACTAATGCCCTGAATGATTCTCTTCTTAAAGAGTGTCTTCTCCCCCCTCAATATTACGTACAAGTAGTACTCGTTCTGCTACCATCAACCGCTTCAATGCCCCCCACGCTAGAACCTGCTTCGGAGAATTACTAGTAATAAATAATCCAATATTCACTTACGAGAGACATATTCTCACCACCCACCTGCTGTGTTGGGCATGGCTGGGATTCACAGCGATGCCAAGTCCATATTGAACCGATCTTCTCGTCGTGGTTTAGTTACCCCTCCACCATCCCCACATGTCTCAGGATTGGGCCCATTCCCACCCCAACTTCATGGTAGGAGTGTTCTCATATATAACACGCTCATAGCCACTGTCGCTTCACAAATGCCACAAGAACGTGCTGACTGTCTGGATCCCATCTATGTGAAAAATGTACAGCGAATTTATACAGGTCTATCCCAAAGTGGTACCGTTTAAATCATGAGGGGGGTATCCTCCGTGCAATATAGTGATACAGAGCTGAGATTATCGTGTTGCTGGATGGCCTGTGACTGAAGCCACTGCTGAACACACCCAAGCTCCAGGTTCACCAGGCAGCGCCAGAGGTGCTCCATTGACCTGGCCCGGTTCGCACGTCTTTGTTAAAAGAAGGGCGGCGAATGGGGAGAAGGTTGGTGGTGTCAGCAAGGGCAAGTCAGGCCTAGCCCATACGTTGCTTGCGCGTCAAGAGGAGCAGCGACTTCCTCCGTTTGTATGAGTGTAGAACATGTTAGTGGGCCATCAGATTTCCCAGGATGGCAATGGGAAGTCAGAGGTGGCGGGCCAATCTTCAGGTCTAGAGGTTGAGTAGGGAGGTGTTAGACGACCATTCTCGCATTAGGGAGGTAGCCAGGGTGCCTGGGCCATGTACATACTTCAGTGCTAGGAGGGCTGCCATCCGCTTCCTCCGCTCCGTCGTGTCTTTTCCATCAGTCAGTTCAAGCCACCGGTTAAGGAGGCGCCGCCTATCGTGATGGAAATTCTTCCCAGCGGCCAGCTCAGCCGTAACATCGACATCAATGCCTCGCTCTGCGCAGGCGAGCAGCAGCTCGTCCTCCGACAGGTCCTTCAGCTTCCCGGCCTTCCGTAGCAGCCTATCGTCGGCCTCGAGGAAGCCCATTTGGGTGCGGCCCCTGAGCAGCCACAGCCCCGGCGGTACGAGACCAACGCGGTCCCACAGGCCGCTGATGAGATTGAGGCTGCGCAGGATGTGCGACTGCGCGACCGACGCCGTAGGAATCCCGTCGGGATTCTTCCACTTCAGCTCCTGCAACGCGAGCTTCCGCCTCTCCACCGCCTTACCCCTGGATTTCGCCGAGTGCGAGGGAAGCCGACAGGTATAAGGCATGATGCCCTCCGCCAGGTACGCGATCAAGGGCGTGAGCTCCTCAAAGAGCAAGACCGTGAGGCCAAAGATGGGAAGGCGCGCTACATCGTGCTTTGTCCTCCACAACAGGATCCAGTCTGCGCGAGAAAACGTGGCAGGAACGTGGTGCGGTTTGAGGATAATGGAGGGTCGCTCCGCCGGCGGTAGTTGTGCTAGCTTGGCGTTGAGCAGCTTGCGATTCGCGAAGACACTCTTGAATCCCGCCTTGTAGAAGCCAAGATAGGCTTTTCCGAGCGCGAAGAGATGGCTGAAGGTGTTTTGCTCAGGCTGGCGAGTCGGAAGGGTCAGCGGAGGAGGCAGCGTGGATATCGGAGGGTTCAAGCCATCTTCGACGACCTCGATCGACTCGTTCGGCCGGGTCGGGGTCGGGAGTTCTGTCGAGAGTTGTCGAGCTTTGTCTAGGTGAATGTAAGGTCTGAAATCCACAATCGTGGGTCTAGTCAAGGCGGGCCCTCGCAGGGTACGCAAGCAGACGGTCGTAGCCATTAGACGCGCAGGATCATAGACAATGAATGCATCATGAATAGGCGGACAATAATCTTCGATCCATTCAGGAATGTCGAATGAGTCCCGTCGCGGAACTTTCTCAGCGCCAGACCCACTTAAAGTATATACCAGAGTCGTCCAGTTTCAAGACGAACCTATTGCGCCAGTGCACAAATTCGCACGGCTGCATAAGCCCAAATAAGCCAATTCAGACTGTGTAAGCGCACAGTGATCTTATTCAGGAGTGGGGCGACCCCCATTGTACCCCTGGGAGCAGCCTAGCAGCAAGGCCTCAACGTGGGTACTAGTACTCGCACTGGAGCGAAAACGCCGTGTTGAGCACCCACGATCGAGTAAAGGTACACCTGCTTCACTATGTCACAATAGTGATACCTCGATTGGCGGTGCTGTGCCTGGTTGGATCTGGTAGGTACTCCCGCGTAATGCTTGCATGCATAACTATTTCAGTCGCCCCAGTCACCAGACGGTCACCATGACCAGGCGCCTGCCCACACTCAGAAAAATTATCCTCCCCATATTTTGCCCCCCTTGCCTGGTCTGACCACAACCCGTCTCCATCGCCCAAAAAAAATAACAGCATCATTGATGCGCGTTCCTTAACTCCGAGCCATCACCAAACCCCCCTCCTTTAATCAACAAGTCGTGTTCTCGTTTCGACTTTGCACCCATTTCTCCTTATTATGTTTTGAGGCATCGAATTTGCCTTTTGCTTCGGGACAATCTGCGTTGCGCGAGCGCGATCCTCGTAACCACCCTCCCTCGCTTCATCCTCGAGCGAAGCTGAAGAGGCAGGGCAGCCGCGACCCATCGCGACAATCATCACTGCCGCATCCCTCATCGACCAGACATTTTGCCTTCTGCCTGTCGAGCGCCATCCTCCACCATGGAGCAAGCGAACGGTGGCACGCCCAAGGCGCGACCGCGTCTTAACTTCGCGAATTCTGTCTATGCCCCTTCCCCCAGCGGCAACAGACGTTTCGGCACACCTCGTTCCACGCGTGGGTCTCG
Source organism: Cephalotrichum gorgonifer (assembly GCA_900312665.1). NCBI lineage: Eukaryota > Fungi > Ascomycota > Sordariomycetes > Microascales > Microascaceae > Cephalotrichum > Cephalotrichum gorgonifer. Next base: position 4,383,368 of record ONZQ02000001.1, read on the forward strand.
GGTCCTCGATCGCGATGCCCTTCCATCCAGCACTCTGAACCAGAGCTCTATGGACGCAGCTCGCAACATATTCCGCGCATCGTCGCTCAGTGCCAGCACGGGACCTCGATTCGAGCCGTCGATCCCAGGCAACACCCTTCGCAAGGTTTTCGCGCCTGCGGCCACACCGGAGCCGAAGAGGCTGTTCCGCGATTCGACGACCAAGGCTACGCCTCGGCGCACGCTAGCTGGCTCCACGTCGACGGATCTCTTCAAGATGGCCATTCCCGAGCCTCCCTCAGATCTGACGGGTGCTGACCTCGCGAAGAGAGTCCCCGAAGATATGGACCAGCAGCTGGGCTCTGTATTCGCCGATCAGTACCTCGAGCACCTATGCCCGAAAGACTTCAACCAAGTGCAGAGGCGCCAGTTCTTCTGTATTCTCGACCTCCGACGCCTCAAGCATGCTGCCGATGAAATCTTCGCAAAGAAGGACTGGAAGCTCAACATTATGAACTTCGCGAAGGAGTTTGAGAAAAGCAGGAGCCTCATTCTGCTCCGGTATGGCCTGTACGAATTCAGGAACGTCAAGCCTTCCGCGGATGTTTTGAGGAAATGGAGGGCCGCTCATGGCCTCGAAGACGAGGAACCACAGGCCAGGGACTCGCCAACCGTACAGCCCTCGAAGGCCTCGACAAAGCGGAAGGCCGACGATGAACTCGACGCCAGCGAGGACCGCTCTGCACGCCAGACGGCAGGCAAGAGACGTGCCGTTGGCGACGACACGCCCGCCACCGAGACCGCAGCCCCCGCCTTCCAGACCAAGCGGAAAGCGTCTTTGACCGGTGATGATCAGCCGGCCAAGCAGCAGAAAACGACCTCATCTGCCACTAAAACCTTCCTCGAGAGGATTGCCTCAAATCCCAGCACTCCGGCGGCCCAAGCCCCCGCGCCGACCACGTCCAAGTCACTGTTTGGTGCGAAGCCAGACCTAGCCCGTTCTGTGCTAGATAAGAATAAGAATGCTAGCGGTGGAAATATCTTCAGCTATCTCTCAGATGCCAGCAAGAACAGCGGAGTAGATGCTGATGGCGAAAGCGAGTCTGACTCCGAGCCTGAAGTGGGAGCTCCGCAGGCTAATGGTGTTGTTAACGGCACCGCCACGGCCATTGGCCAGTTTGCTTCCAAGACGTCCAGTGCTAGTGGCCCAGGCAGTGCGGGCTCATCCGAGGCGCGGGAGTCGACCCCGTCACGTAGCCTGTTCGACCGGGTGACTAAAGGGACCGATGGCCAGCCCGTCCGATTTGGTCAAGCGGGAGATTCTCCGGCCGATACCACCGCCGATGCCACTTCCGTTCCTTCGCAGCCCGCCACTACTCATGCACCTGCCAACAAGACGTGGACTCCCGATACTCCGCTTAAATTTGCCCCCCAAGCGTCGCAGGAATCCTCCGCTCTCGGAAACGGCTCATCATCAGCCGCTTCCATTTTCTCGGCCAACACTCAGTCCACATCAAGCTTGTTCGGAGCACAGAAGCCGTCTCAGGCGGCGGTCGAGAAGCCGAAGCAGCCGGGCAGCGATGGGGATAAGTCGGGTGGTGAATCTGACAAGGAGAACGCTTCCCAGCCGGCTTCGAAGCTATTCCCTCCTGCTAGCATTTTCAAGCCTAGCAATGGTACCCCTCAGCCGGCTGCAAGCCCTCTGTTCAAGCCCGCCGCCAGTGGTTCAGAATCTGGTGCGTCCAACGCGGATGTTGCCAAGGGAGCCGCTGAATCGGATGCCCAAAAGCCAGCCGACGCGACTTCCACTCCCAGCCTGTTCGGCAACAAGACCCAGCCGAGCAGCAGCCTGTTTGGCTCCTCGACCCCCGCCGCCCCAACTTCTACGCTGTTTGGCAACAAACCAGTGTCGGCTGCCGCTACTACGGGTGACGCCGCAGCTACTCCCGCCTCTAATGTCCCTAAGCCTACCAGCCTCTTCGGAGCTCCCTCGACCACTCCCGCCCAGCCTCCGGCGGAGGCCCCCAAGCCCACGAGTAGTCTCTTTGGCAATGCGGGAGCTGCATCCACTGAAGCGCCCAAGGCAGGCGGCCTCTTTGGCAATGCGGGAGCGGCGTCCACCGAGGCGCCCAAGGCAGGGAGTCTCTTTGGCAATGCTGGAGCTGCATCTACCGAGGCGCCCAAGACTGGGGGTCTCTTTGGCAATGCGGGAGCTGCGTCCACCGAAGCGCCCAAGACAGGTGGGCTCTTTGGCGCCACAACTCCCGCTGCAACTAGCAACCTGTTTGGGGGGGCGCCTGGTGGTAGTGCCCTGTTCGGGTCGTCTCAGAAGCCAGCCTCGACCTCCATTTCCACCGGCTTCACCTTCGGCGCAGGATCGGCTACCGAGACCGTCCCCAAAGGCAGCGAAACGCCAAAGGCAGAGCCCAAGGCTGCGGGTGCTAGTGCCTTGTTTGGAAGCCCTATGAAGCAGGATTCCCCTCAAAAACGGGGCATAGATGATGCTATGCAGGAGGATCAACCAAACCCTGCCAAGAAGTTGTTTGGGGGGACGGCACCGCCCGTGTTCTTCGGTGGACCTCAAACTTCGACCTCGAACACCACGACGAGCTTCAGCTTCGGTAGTACTCCCAGCACATCTGCTGCGCCCATGTTTGGCGGCACCACGCCGTCCGCCGGCGCTGTAAACTTCAACTTCTCCGGCGGCCAGCAAACACCGGCGCCGAACTTCTCGTCCAGCTTTGGAGGCACATCATCCACTCCTGCCACCACCGGTGGGATGTTCAATTTCGGTTCGACCACTGGGCCAGTTCAACAGCCAGGCAGCCAGAGCTTTACCTTCGGCGACAGCAGCGCTAGCGCTGCTCCTTCCTCGGGGCTAGCGGCCGGTGGTACCCAGGATGCTGCCAACCCGTTCTCCTTCAACCAGGGCTCCGGCCCCAACACGTCGAGGGCAACCACTCCCTCGGGCCGGGTGATCAAGAAGCCGAACTTCGGTGCTTCAAGAGCGAAGGCGGCGCGCGGTGGCTTTAGCGGCTCCCCGGCTCCTCAGCAACCGGGCATGTTTGGTGGGAACCAAGGCGCTACCCCAGCACAGGGGTCGACTCCCAGCTTCTCGTTCTCGGCGCCTTCGCCACAGCCTCAGGGCCAGCAACTGAACCCCTTCGGAGCAAACCCTGGCCAGCCGGCGGGAGCCATGTTCGGGGGCGCGTCGACAACCGGCACTAGTACGTTTCGCTTTGGCACCCAGTGAGTCCTGGCCGCGCTAACCCGAGGCTTCGCTCCAGATTCTCCTTTGAACAATAACGGTGGAGCTTCTAGCCTGGCAACTACTCCCGCGACCGGCACTCCGGAACCCGGGACTGACGCCGAGGCTACTGGCAAGAGTACGGCCAAACCTGACGTGGCCAAACCTGATGCGGCTGCCAGCGGCGATGCCTCGGGAGGAAATGCAGAGGAAGGCGATGCTGAGCCGGCTCATGCACAAATCAACCTGGTGGATGGAGGACCGGGAGAGGAGGATGAGACGGTCGTGCACGAGGTGCGTGCGAAGGTGATGAAGTTTATGGCTCCCGGAGACGGATCGGACGGCGAGCAGAAGAAGGCAAAGAGTCCTTGGTCGACCAAGGGTGTCGGCCCCCTCCGAGTTTTGAAGCATAAGGCGACGGGGGCGGTACGGGTATTACTGCGGAAAGAGCCTGCGGGCCAGGTGGCGCTCAACCGAACGCTACTGCCAAATATCAACTACAAGGCGGAGGAGAAGTACGTCAAACTGATGACGTCTGACGAATCCGGCTCGGGTCTGGAGACGTGGATGATTCAGGTGAAAACGAAAGATCTTGCCAAGGACCTCGCGGAGGCTTTGGAGAAGTACAAGGGATCGAACAAGAAGTGAGGGAGAGGGAAGGAGAGAAGGCTTTGTAGCAGTTACTATTTTCTTTTTTTGTCGACGGCGCTATGGAGGATGGCCCTCCTGATTTTGACTTTCACACATCGGACTCAACTTATAAAGCAGCAAGAGGAGGAAAGAATCGGAACATAAAATCGGGCATTTTGACTTTCAGCGGATTTTCTTTCACTCGTGTATCCCCTTGCATTTTTCCTACACAGCACCCAGGCAACCCCAGCACATTGGCACCGGCGTTTTTTAATATCTACTCTGCTTATTAGTTTCATTTCCCCCGTACATTTCTTTTAATCGCCCCCCCTTAGCTTTTAGCTTTTTCTATCTTTCCGATGTTACATCTATCGCTATGCATGCAATTGCAGTCAATTGTTTTTTTTTATCTCGTATCAACACAGATTTGGCATGTTCCGTCATGGATACTTTTCTGAGGACCGCCTGATGGAGGTGAAAAGGTGGGAGGCGAGGAAGCGGTGGAGAGGGAGGGAGGATCATGTAGCTGAGGCTTTCGGTATAGTCGAAGTAGCTAAAGACGGCAACATGGATTTTTCTTCGCTTGCACTGATTTCACCTCTCTCGCCGAGTGTGTCACTCCGTAGGAGCAAGACTAGTCCCGGTACATGTGTAGGTGGAGGGGTAAAAGAGAGCGATAAGCATTATATGTATCTTCAAGATACGTATTACTAGGGGGTGAAAGATAACTCTAAGCCCCAGGCTTGCGCCCCTACTCTAACATTATTACAGTCCTCCCACCCTTCCTTACATAAACGCCGGCGAAAGTATGCATTCTCGGCTGGCTGGCAGCATCGAGAGAGAGAGAGAAGAAGAAAAAAAACGTGCAGCACGCCCTGCTCTCAGGGGTTTCCCACTAGACCTCCCCTTGTCCTCGCTAGCATCCGGAGTCCGATAGCAGCAGGACGGAATACCCCCCAGACTACCTCGAGTGCGTAACGGCCGCAGGCGGCGGCGCAACGATGCCCGCGTCCTCTTCATAGCCGGGCGGCCTCCCCTCGACGCCGACCTCCCGGAGCTCCACGTCGTTCCCCTTCTTCGCCGCCGCGGCGGGCTCATACGGCGGCGGAGCCTCCCCGTGCTCGTCCAGCCCCTCGACGGGCTCCTCGTCCCTCCTCCTCACGCCCACCCACCTCCTCTCCCTCCCCCTTCCCGTCCAGCCCCACTCGAGGTCCCGGTCGTCGTCCCCGCCGACTGCCGCCGGCGGCGACTGCGAATATACCCTGTGCGTGTGGGGGGCGGCGCGCCGGTGGGCGACGCGGCGGCGGCGGCACTGGATGAAGGTTGCGATGAGGGCGATGGCCACGAAGATCAGGAGGGGGGCAATGATCCAGATGTAGGGTGTCCGGGGCCACCTGTTGTCCCCGTTTCGTTGTAGGGTCTGGTCCATGGTTTTTTTTTTTTTTTCAGTTTTTCCCTGCTCCAACTCTCGCCTGTTGTTGCTTGTGATATCTCACTTCGTTTTTTCCCCTCTTCGGGTTGCCCCTGGTGGAAGGGGGAAGGTTTGAGCCGTTCCTGTGGTCTTTTGTACTAATAATACAGAGACAAGGGAGTGAGTAGGGTAGGATATCGGTGTCCGTATCGTCGTCGGGGCGGGCTAGGTCGAGGTCCGGGAAACACCAAAGCCGTTTAGAACAGACACACGATGCCCTTTCTTTTTTTTTATTCTCGATTTCCGTTCGCAGGTACGGAGGTATCGCCCTTTACCATCTCTTCCCCTCTTCGGATGTAAGGGAGGGTGGTTTAAAGAAATACGAAGTCCCCCCCAACGAGCATGGAATCTCTGGTCCCCAGTCAAAGGTCAACGATGACGTTCCTCGCAGAGCGGGTGTGGCTGTGGGGCCCCACAAAGCCCGGGTCAAATACCGGGATCGGGGAGCTTGGGTGGAGCACCGGGATGGAAATCTGGAATTGGCCGGCCGTTTGCTGACTTGAAAGGTGTAAGCTGCTCGGTAGCCTACAACGTATGTCGTCGCGACAGACCGATTTGGGAAAGAAGGGAAAAGGGAAAACGAGATGCGAATGCGAAGATAATTCGTCATTAGGGGGGAGGGGGGGGAGGAGGAAGGGAGGGGACGCAATTCGCCTTGGCCATCCCTTCCTTTTGTTCAACATGAGAAAGTGAAAGAAAGAGGGAAAATGCATGGAGGGCCTCGGAACACGAATTCATCGGGCGGAGGTGGGGATGTTTGGTGGGCAAAAGGCCGGGCGCGGTGTTCGTGTTGGAAACGAAGGTATCAGTATCGGGATATACGAGTGTAAGGTATATACGATCGGCGTATTTTTTTCTATATCTACGGAGTATCTCACCACCAATTTGTTAGGTTGTTGGTGGTTCTCCGAAACATCAAGACATTGTTATCTTTTTTTTTCTCAGCTCGTACAAAGAAAGGTATTAATAGAGCTTAGCCGAGCCGGAGTACGGAGACCAAGACGAGACAAAGTTACCAAATGGACAGATATGGTTGCAAACTCGTGTGAATGAGTTGCGAGACCCCCCCCGAAACCTTTTCGGCTCATGAACAAAGAACGCCGACCTGGATACCCATTCCGGCCTTGTTTCCTTTTTCCTTTTTTTTTCCCCCATCATTTCACGCCACTGACGCCATTTCCAACTGGTTAAGCCCGGCTCCGGACAAGTTTAAGGTTAGATAGAGGAGCTACTACTCCGTGTTCGGACTGCCAGGAGATAAGGAGGTCAGTACAAGTACGGGATGAACCCACCCCCAACCGATGTCCGTCAATATGGATCCGGTTTCTGAATCCACCTCGAGTTTTCGTTCGGGTTCTTACAAAGAAGTGCGATGCTTATTAACGGCCCGAGGAATGATGAAGGTAGCGTGCTTTTGGAAAGCTCTCCACACTGTCTCGACCATACAAGTACATTGTATGCGCCGGTCGGCCATGGCCCCGCTACTTGACTGTCCCGCTCGGTCCTGGAAAGCTTAATACGAGGAAGCGAGTAATAAGAGAGCACGCGACGAAGAAAGGTAGGTGGGGGGCCAGCAGGTCCTCAGTCTCCCCACGACGATATTCCGGCAACTTGTATCATATCTATCGTATCCAGAGGTCCAATGAAATGCGTCTTGTTGTAATACAAGTACAAGAGTGAGCATTTCATTGGACCTCAACATTTGCAGCATCACTACCGCATCGCCGTACATGAGGTAATACCTCTCGTTAAAACACCCCCGAGAGGGTTGGTTCCTATTCCACAGCTACTCCCACCTAGTTTGTATATCCATAACCCTGGTTTCCTCTTAATTCATCAACCCCGAAACTTCCTTGTTTGTCCCTCATTGTTCATGTGCACCCCACTCCTGTAAAAAGTAATAAAATAAATATCAATCCGACACCCTGCTCATTTACAAGACACCGGCGGCGAAGAAGTCCTTGAGAGCCTCCGTGATGCGCTCCTTCATGGTCTTCTCACCCTCACGAACCTATACAAGTGTACCCCCCGATTAGCACTACTGCTCCAGCAGTCGACGAGGTCGACATGGGAGGAGGAGGAGGAGGAGGATTAAACTACTTACCCAGACACGCGGGTCGTACTTCTTCTTGTTCGGCTTGTCCTCGCCCTCGGGGTTGCCGACCTGGGTCTTGAGGTACTCGATGTTCTTGGTGATGTAGTTGCGGACACCAGAGAGGTAGGCCCACTGCAGATCCGTGTCAAGGTTGACCTTCACAACACCGTGGGAGATGGCAGTCTGGAACTCGGAAGGCGCCGAGCCGGAGCCGCCGTGGAAGACGAAGAACGTAGGCTTGTCGTCCTGGGAGTTGAGCTTCTCCTTGAGGTAGGCCTGGTGCTTGCCGAGACTAAACACGCAACGGGCGTTAGCGGATACACCCCCGCGTCACTTGCGCACTGGGGGACTGGGGGAGAGGAGGCTTACAGCTCGGGGTGGAGCTTGACGTTGCCGGGCTTGTAGACACCGTGGACGTTGCCGAAGCCGGCAGCGATGGAGAAGTAGGGGGAGATGGCAGCGAGAGTGGAGTGCACGTTCCAGATATCCTCGGGCTGGGTGTAGAGAGAGCTGTTGTCGACGTCCGAGTTGTCGACGCCATCCTCCTCACCACCGGTGATACCTAAACGGGTTTCGGTCAGCGTCGCCCTAGATTTCGCCAAAGGTGGGGGTTAGGTTAGGTTTTATCATACCAATCTCCATCTCAAGCCACTGCTTCATGGGCGCGGCACGCTTGAGGTACCTATCCAAGTTGACCAGTTAGCCGTCCGCCCGCCACGCACATACCCGATCATTGTTCGCAATCTTACTTCGCAGTGGTGTCAATGTTCCACTGGACCTCCTCCTCGGACAGGTCAATCATGTGGCTGCTGAAAAGGGGGGTGCCGTGTTCCTTGAAGAAACGCTCATCTATATCAGACAGAGCAATGTCAGCAACCCGTTCCAATGCCGCAGAAGAACAAGAACAAAACACAGCATAGAGACCGAGACTTACCCTCATCGAGCATGCCGTCGAGCCAGGGAAGAAGCTTCTTGGCGCAGTGGTCGGTGTGCAGGACGACGGGGACGCCGTAGATGGGGGCAATGGAGCGGATGAAGTGGGCCGCGGCGATGGCACCGGCGACGGAAGCCTCCTGCTTGTCGGCCGAGTTGGCAACGCCCTTGCCAGCGAAGTAGGCGGCACCACCCTGGGACATCTGAATGATGATGGGGGACTTGGAATCACGGGCGGCCTCGAGAGTGGCGATACTATATAAATTCCCGAATGTTAGAAAGGCAAAGATAGCTTTACTCCCCAAGGTAGCAAGCTACCTCGTCGGTGGGAGGGCGGGAATCGGGAGATTTGGACGTACACGGTGGAGCTCGAGGTGACGTTCACGGCGGGCATGGCGAAGCCCTTGGTCCTGGCGTAGGTGAAGAGCTGTGAAGGACGAAACAGGTCAGTCTCTGGGGTCGTGTTCCCACATGCCGCCATCGAGCAATTGGCAAGCTCGGGGCCGCCATTCGTGTGGAATTGCTCACCTTGAGGACATCATCGCCGTAGATGACACCGGGCTTGAGGTTAAGATCCTGTAGGAGACCCATTGTTGTGTGTGTTTGGCTAGCTTCGAGAAGCTACAAAAGAGTAAAATCTAGTTAGATCTGAATGTTCTGAACTGCGGGGTCAAAGGAGAGAATGCGATTACGTTGATAGGCAAGATAGCTACGAGGGGAGGGAATTCGGGGACAGGGTTTGAACATACGTAGAGTTTTGGGATGGAGTTTTTGGATTTGCGGATTTAGTTGATTGGGGTTTGTTGGAGGGGGGAAGACTGTATATGACCTGAGGCTTTTCGAAGCTGAGGGTATTTCATATTTCACCAGCTGTTGAGGTGAGGGGCACTTGGAGGGGGGGGGGCGAGGGGCGTGATTGCCCCTCCAAGTACTTGGTTAGCGGGGCAATGCGTATGCGGAACAAGCCGGACCGATGATGAAGGACCTATTACGTACCGGGTACACTCTGTTGGATGTGTCACTACTACTCCCATGAGTACTCGTACTCGTGCTCATACGAGTACCACACGTCCGGTCGGTTGCCGCCACAGCTGGGCACGGAGGCCGGCCGTCGCTCGGATTAACTGGTGTTATCCTCGGACCACGGTACGAGAATGACACGATGGCCGCCACTTCCATCCCTTAATGAGGGCAAGCAGAAGCTGTCAGGTGGACCGAAGCCATAAGATCTCGAAGGACGTGATCTCGGCTCACCTACGAGTAGGTGAGACTGAGAACGACTAATAGGGTACCTGGGACTAACACGAGTACCTACGACATACCGCCGTCATGGAAATGCCTCTCTGTCAACCTGGGTGTTGGATATTAATGACGCTCACTACAGTCAACCCCCCACTAAACTGGGACCCAAGAGCTCAGCTACGCCATATAACGCTCATCATGGAAGGAGGGAGATATTATGGGCCATTCACATAAAAATCTCTGCAGAAATGGACCTACCCTAGATATTTCCCTCGTGGTTTTCGGCCCGTTAACCGCTTTTCCTCCCCCGTCAAAGCCAAGCTCATGCCTGATTCTCCCCTCGTAACCCTGCCTCAATCGCTTGGCTAGGAAAATTCCCGCTCTTGGGTCTTACGCTGTATCTCTGAGCGCAGTACGTAAGGCTATCTGGACCGCGCCTCCATTCTGTGCCCCCTCTCACCCCCTTCCCTTTTTTTTTTTTCGTTTCATCATTGAAGGTTATTATTTGGCGCGGACTGGCTGCCGCCACAGGAGGCGTAGCCTACATGTAGTTTGACCATGCTCGAGCAGCCATAATGCGTCTTCCGAAACTGAGAAAGCTCTGTTGGTGGGGAGCTGTGGAGGGGTCGTATGTGGGACCTTTCATACAGTGCGACTACAGTGTGTATACAGTACATATGCAGTCCCGCGCCAGCTTTATGCGTGACACTGGACGCATAAGCTAAGCATAAAATCTAAATTGTACATAATATCCATTATCGCGATATCTCGAACGGTCTAGATATTGGCCATCGGAACCATCAACGCGAAACTCGCTTCTAGATCTTCTGGATCCGAATCGAACCGCTCTCCCCCCCCCGCTATCTCCGTCCAACCTCGCCGAGCGCAAACCCGGTCGAGCGTACCCTCGTGACAATCGCGATCCACCTCCCCCGACCTCTCCTCTCCAACTGCCGGGCTCCTCCCCCACAAAAACCATGCCCAGAGCTATCCGAGGTCCGCGAACAACCGCTTTCCCCCGAAAACCCCGAACCCCCCCTACCCGTCCCATCCCCCGCTAACCCTGGGCTCCCCCCTGCCACAGGCGTCCTGATCGAGTGCGACCCCGCCGTGAAGTCCATCATCGTGAACATCGATAGCGAGAATCATGACTACATAATCGAGGACCTGGATGAGCAGCGGTGCGTCGTTAAGGAGACGATGGTCCAGCAGCTCAAGCAGAAGCTCAACGAGGTAGGGGACTTTCGTGACCGCCGTGTTACCGGGGGAGGGGGGGGAGCCTTTGCTGACAGTGGGATAGACGCTGAGGCACCCGCACGACAACCAGGAGGGATCTGGGTCGGACTAACTAGCAGAGGACGACGGACTACGGTCATAGAGCCCGATGCTCTTTGCGATGTTAGAGAGGATGCCAGCAAGTGCGGATACTTCCTCTACCAGGTATCAGCACCGCCAGCGATCGATTCAAACTTTGGGATGATGCCTTGGGGACAGCCCTCCGCTCGCGATCTCGTTCACGACACCTGGGTGATACCGAAGCCATGGCGGCTTCGTCGAGAGGATGGTATACAGATATCAGTGTCCAGAAGGATGCAAACTGACAGGTCAGGTGGACATTAGATTATACCCCCGTTATATACAAAATTATAGTACAGCGCCTTTCCGTTCCCCCCTTCTCTTCCCCCTCTGGCCCTCCGCCCAGGCGCTTGCATGTTCTCACGCTTCAGGCCCAGGCGCGTCATAGCTTTTCGAACGTCGGCTTCCTCTTGCTCATAGCCCCCAGCAACCCCTTCTTGAAGTCCTCCGACTGGACCATGGCCGCGTTCCAAATAGCAGTGTACCGTAAATCTGTCAAGATGTTAGCGAGCCAGGAATCTCCTCGCCTCTGTCCTCCCGTCCCTCCCCCCCTTTCCCCCTACGCCATGATGCACTTACTCTCCGCGACGGTGTGATCCCTCGCATGATTCAAAAGCTCCTTGGTCCCCTGCACCGCGATCGGGCTCTTCTCCGCGAGAACAGCGGCCATCTCTATCGCCTTCTCGACTGCCTCCCCTTTGCTTTGTAGCACCCGACTCACAAACCCGACCCTGAGCGCCTCCTCGGCCGAGAAGGTCCTCGCGCTCAGGCAAACGTCCTTCACCCACGACGCCGAGCCCACGATCTTGGGGAGGCGCGCAAGGGTGCCGATATCAGCTGCCATCCCGATGTCGACCTCTTTGACGGACAACTGCGTGTCCTGTGCCGCGAAGCGGATGTCGGCGGCGCAGGCAATGTCCATTGCTAGGCCCAGCGATATCCCGTGCATGACGCAGATGACGGCTAGAATCGGCTCGTTAGTTAACAGGCCGAAACTGTAATTCGTTCGTCTCCCTCATATCTCCTGGTTCCACTAGCCATTTGCACTCGGCGGTTGAACACGGGGGCCGGCGGAAAAGGGCTCGCGCAAGGAATAATAGACTTACGCTTCTCACACACCTCCATCTGCGAAATACCCTCCTGGAACTCGTAAATCAACCTCTTCAGCCCATTGGCCTTCCTCCCAACTTCCCCCCCTTCCTCGCCCAGCGTGGTCTCTCCCGCCGCGGCCTTCACGTCCAGGCCGGCGCAGAACGCCTTCTCGCCCGCGCCGGAGAGCACCACGGCGCGGACGTCCGGGTCGTGCGATAGGTGGGCGAAGACGACGCCGAACTCGATCCACATGGGCCGGGTGAAGGTGTTCAGCTTCGAGGTGCGGTCTATCTCGACATGGGCGACGAAGGGGACGGGGAACGTCACTTTGAAGTGCGTGTAGGTGTGGCTTCGGGGAGCAGACATGGTGGGCAGGGTTATGTCTATTATCCGTTTTGAGGCAGGATGGTTTAGAGATCGCAGGGCTTGTATAGTTGAAATATCCCGGCTATCACATCGGTTCTGTACGAGTAATATCTAAAAGCTCCGAGGCGAGAGTTTGGTGCGGTGCCGACGGGCAGATGGGCTGGCTCGGTGGTTGACATTACAAGTATGAGGTCGACCTGGAGGGGTGTTGCCGAGGCTTAATTGGGTGTGGGGGAGGGGTGGCTACAGCAGCACCAGACCAGGCCTGGCGAGCTTACGGAGTACTGTTACTACGCTTGTGGAGGAAACACTCGCACGTGCTTTTATGGTACTCAAGTTAATTACTTGCACCCACGCACTCCCTCCACCACAGGCCCCAAGTGCATCACGATTGCATTACATCTTTTCGTTCCTTCCTTTGATATACTTGTATTATCTACAGTTACCTGATATTCACACTCTCGCTTACTATTTTCGGCTCCAAAGGGTATAAAACCTAAAACCTCGCGATGATGTCGGCCGGCTTGTTGGCCAAGATGCCCTCGATCTCCTCCAGCACCTCGGGCGTCAGCTTCTCGAGCACCGACAGCGCCCTCACGTTCTCGTACACCTGCTCGACGGAGCTGGCGCCCGTGATGGCGGACGAGACGTTCTCGTTCTTGATGACCCACGCCAGGGCCAGCGCGCTCAGCTTGACGCCGAGCCTCTCGGCGACGGGGAGGAGGTTGTTCGCCGTGTCGACCCAGCCCTGGAACTTGTCCGTGCCGGTCGACTTGAGGAAGCCCTTGATGAAGTCGACCTGCGTCTGCGAGAAGCGCGAGCCCTCCGGGATGCCGTCCTTGTACTTGCCGGTGAGGATGCCCTGCTTCAGCGGGGAGAAGACGGTTGTGCCGAGGCCGATCTCGCGGTAGAGGTGGCGGTACTCGCCGTCGACCTTCTGGCGATCACTGTAATTTTTTTTTCTAAATTAGCCGCCGTGTTCGATCGATTAAAACTCCCCTCCCCCCCACTCCTGCTTTTAAACTTACAGCATGTTGTAGTTCGGCTGCTCGACGATGGGGCCGATGAGACCCAGGCGGTCGGCGACCCTCCACGCCGACATGATCTCGTCGGCGCTCCACTCCGAGGTACCCCAGTAGAATGCCTTGTCGGTTTCTATGAGGTGGTTGAAGGCCCTCACGGTCTCCTCCATGGGGGTGTGGCGGTCGGGGCGGTGGGCGTAGACGACGTCGACGTATTCAAGGCCGAGCCGCTCGAGGCACTGGTTCATGCCCTCGATGATGTGCTTCCTCGACAGTCCCTTGTTGTTAACGGGGTTATCGCCGAACGCGGCGCCCCAATAGATCTGTGGGCGAGCGGTAAATCTTGTCAGTTGTCTGCCCTACGTCAAAGCATGGAGATGTCCGGCGGACAGAAGGAGGGTGGGTGTGTAGGCGCTCGAGGCAAGGGGGGGAGGGTTCTAGGCACCTTTGTCGAAATGACGAGATCGTTCCGCTTCCATCCGAACTCCTTGATCGCCTCACCCATGACGATTTCCGACTCGCCGCCAGCGTACGCCTCGGCCGTGTCGAAGAAGTTGACGCCGCTATCGTAGGCCGCCTTCATGCAGGCCTTGGTGCCCTCTACAAGTTCATTCGTTCAGCAACAACCTTCAATTGGGGGCGGTCTGGGTTTGGCATGGCTTCGGTCGCGGGGGAGGACATACCCTTGTCGACATGGCCGCCATAGGTGAGCCAGCCACCGAGAGAGATGACAGAAACCTGGAGCCCGGAGCGGCCAAGGAACCGGTATTGCATGGGAGGAAGGTCCGCAGGCTTCGACATTATGGCGGTGATGAGGACGGTAGTCAATTGAGTGGTAAGTGGTACGGTAGGGTAGGCAGGTAAAGAGAGTGAATCTGAATGTCCAAGGTAAGGCGTCAAGAAGCTTGCGAGGAGAGGTCGTTGCGAACTAGGGAGGGGTCCAGTGCGGGGTGAAAGTCGGGGAACAAGCTCTTCTTATTATACTATTACCAATACACACAATTATCTTCACCGCGCTAGAGCAAAGTTGGAATCACCCGGAGCGGAGGCAGGAAACTGGGTCCGCTCGGCTTCAGGCACCGATGAAGGCGTCATTCATTTATAATCCCCCCTCCGCTCTGACGCTCTCGCCGACGCACGCTAAGGAGCTATTGCAGATTTCCCTGAGACGGACCCCGCATCGTCTGCGGCGGGCGTCGGCCGGTGCCCCACGCCCGTGTCCGTTTGAGGTGAGCACATAAGTATGGTACTCCAGCCCATCAAGGTTCTGACGCCTCGACCATCAACCGGTTAAGGTTCTTGGGCCGCCCCCCCACCTACCCCTCAACCCCATTCTCCCCTCGGAGCATCCGCCGGCCCCGACGACCGTTAATGATCGGCGCCGTCTTCCGGAGCAGGTCTTGGCAACTTCCACCCACTTGAGAGTCCATTCATTGTCTGTCACCAAGACACACCCGGCGACGAGCTTCGCTGGAAAAAATGGATTGCTTCCAATAACAATACATTTTCGAACCACATGGGCAGCCCTAGGTGGTATTTAATTCCCCCAAAGTTTCTGGGGGTGCTGTTCGTACCTAGAGAATTACCCCACAGACACATGGATCGAAAAGTTGCGACCCATCACGAGACAGGCGGCCCCTAGGTCAGGGCCATCTCTCATTAGACCGACCCATCCATCTAACTCGCTCGTATACTACGTATGTTGATAATGAGCCACAGTGGATGAACACTAGATATTAGATGTGCGTCTTACTTTAAACTGGGCAAGATGCTTAGGCGCCCGCCACCGCTCTAATACCCTTCCCCTTCTCCATCCTCTCAAATACTCATCCACCGCGGGCATTCTAACACGTTGAGACGGGCACATATACCAGACTTAAACTCTCTTGAGGGGGAAATACTCGCGCAGTTTCTCATATTCAGCGGCATTTTCTTCGCTTGGCTCGCACTATGTCCTCTAATTCTGGCTGTCTTCACGGCCCCAAGGGCTTTATTTTTTTGCGAAAGGTCCGAAGAAAGGCGTTCTGTAGGGATAGACAAAGCTCAAGTCCTAAGAACAAGTGACCAGATATATCTACATGCCTAGGTAGTTATTCACTCTGTTCTTGGAAGCTACCCTTGCCCAATGTGCACCATCATGACTCCTAGCATCCTCTCTGAGCAGTAAGGGCCCTTCCGGAAGTAAGAGAATCACAGTCGCCCATGGCGATAGCGACATGGCAAATCCCCTGCCCTCAGCTAGACCACCATGGCTCCTTCCTTCTTTAACTCTCAGCCGATCCCACTACCTAAGGAGAGCATAACAATATCTCTACTCTTGTTGAGCCAATATCTTCTCTCGTGTTTCCACAAGGAACCGCTTTGGTGCAAACACCTTCTCTCCTTCTACGCACCACCATCGTCGTCTCGAAGTAGCCGAAGTCTGCCTGATTCATATCAACCCGTCAATCGGCCAACGCACCAATACCCTTCAGTAAGTACGATCTCCAAGTCTTCTGTCAGTATGAGGGACTCGGAAATTTGCTACCTTGTCCCTTGTTTCTGAAGTCTGCTTTGGACCACCCAACTGCTGCGTTCCGTTTCTGCTCATTCCCTTTTAGCAGCCGGAAACCTACTCGGGCCATGTTTGCTCCTTCCTTCCCCTTCCACGAGAGTTTTGGTGGATCCAATCCATTAGCCACGCTCTCATCGTTCCTTCCCCGTCTTCCCCGTTCTCTCGTTTCGAGACTACGCTCCCCTCCTCTTACCACCTCGTCTCTCCTCTTTACTCCCACTCCTCTTCCCTTCACATACTACCCTCGCATCCACCTTTTCTGTCATAAAGTATCCTCCAACATCATCCCCGTCCGAGATACCCTCTAGTGAGTTCCTGGAACCACCTCGTCAGCCTAGACAACGGTGTCAGAGCCTGGGAAGCCTCCTCTCTACTCTTTCCTTTTCTACAACTCTTGTTTATCTCGGACGTGATTTTTTTCTTCCCGTGCTCCTCACTGGAAACGCCCTAACCGCTGTTTTCCCTCTAGAACATCAAGAAATCTCCAAAATGTGTCCTCCCGCCGATAGTGGCGGCTTTTGGGGCGCGGCGTCCGGAACGGACGACACATGGAACGACACCCCGGCCAACAACATGAATTCATCGAACGCCACAAAGCAATTCGGCGGTGACGATTTCGGATCCCGGTATGCCCGCCTTCATTAATGACATCACTCCGTTTGCTTCTTTCTAACTGTGCGCCAAATAGTGGCTTCGGCGACGAAAACAACCCGAATTTTGATTCTGACCAGCCCAAGCGAGGATGCTTCAACTGTGGCGAGGATGAGTAAGAAGGGCCGACCCCCGAAGTCCGGAGTGCTGTTTCGGATGCTTACTCGATCCCAGTCACAACAAGGCCGATTGCCCTCACCCTACCAAGTTCACCGGCACCTGCAAGAACTGCGATGAGGAGGGCCATATGGCCAAGGACTGCCCTACCCGCGGACCCATGGCTTGCAACTATTGTAAGGAGGAGGGCCACATGATCAAGGATTGTCCTACTCGCCCGCCCATGGCTTGCAATTACTGCAAGGAGGAGGGCCACATGGCCAAGGACTGCCCTACCCGCGGGCCCATGACCTGCAATCACTGCAAGGAGGAAGGCCACATGGTCAAAGACTGTCCCATGCGCCCTCCCCAGGTCTGCACGAACTGCAACCAGGAAGGTCAGTACTCTCGTTCATCCTCCCGTGGCATAATCCCAAGAGGCTAAAGTGTCATTTTTTTTATGCGTGGACCAGGCCATAGCCGCGCCAAGTGCGAGAACGCAAGGGCCATCGACCGCAGCCATGTTGCGGATGGCACTCCCGACGAGGCCTGGGATGAGCTTCAGGCGGCTATCAAGGCCCGCGACCTTGACGATGTGAAGACTGCCATCGAGAAGTACTCGAAGGAGTGCCCTGAGATGACCTACCTCCAGATCCAGGAGGGCCTTTATGACATTGGTCTGGATCTTTATCTGATTGCCACAGAGCGACCGTTGCTTCCGACCTACACCAACATGGATCTTCAGGGAAATCTGAACAAGAAATATACCATTTCTTACCGATTCAGCGACCAGCCAGAGCGCCCCCGAGAGAAGGATGGGTGGCCCTCGACCAAGGAGGAGATCCTTTCTCGTCTCAACGATGCTGGAATGCCCGTGGAGGGGTCCGCCCCCCTTTGCAGTAATTGTAACGAATTGGGTCACGTCCGCAAGCATTGCAAGCAGGAGCCCACCGAGGTGTCCGATCGCCCGACCATCATGTGTTACAATTGCAACGAGACTGGTCATCGTGTGCGAGATTGTAGGTTGCAAATGGAACCCCAGGCATATCTGGCCCAACCACAGCTAACTCGTGTCCCAATAGGCCCCCAGCCTCGCTCCACCAGGGGAGCTTGCCGCAACTGCGGGTAGGTGTTTGTTTCTAACCTCGGTCATGGGTAGCCGACTAACGTTGAGTTCAAGTAAACCGGGGCACAAGGCCAGCGACTGCGAGGAACCGCGATCGGCGGCCAACGTTGACTGCCGTAAGTGTGGCGAGGGTAAGTGCCTCGTCTATCGATAGTCGTTGGATGAGAATACTTCTAACATGGAACCGCCACATTAGTCGGCCACTTCAGCCGCGATTGTCCGCAGGGCGGCGGTAAGCGAGCCTGCCATACCTGTGGTAGCGAGGACCACCTTGCTCGAGAGTGCCCCGATAAGGCCAACAAGGACAATGATTTCTACACCAAGCACTCCAAGGATGATGATTGTAAGGACCATTGCTGTCTGATTCTTGCCACCTCTTCATATGCTGACTCCCCTCCGTAGTCGGAGCCCATGAGGGCGGCGACGGTAACCCCACCGAGGACGCTGGTTGGAACACAGCACCAGCCATCAACGACGGGGATGCCCTCTGGGACCAGGCTGGCAACAGTGGCGGCTGGTAAGCGCGCCCTGGCATCTAACCAGGCTTTCCTGTTCAAGTAGAATCGGTGGACAGGCCAAGGACGGACGGAGTTGCACATCTTTGTTTTCATAGTTTTGACTGGAGGAAAGAATGCTCCGAGAAGAGTACGTGAAAGGATGTGGTTTTTGACAGTGTAGACGCGGATGGATCCTTGTCGGGGGAGCTAACTAGTTTTGAGGTGTCAAAATAACGGTGCTGGTTGTGAGATAGTTGAACTCCCCATCTAATACAGAAAGTCAATCTTCGATTATGCCTAAACGTAGTACCACGTATGAGCTCATAGTGCCTGCCATACTCTAGTGGCAACCGCAGAAGGATAAGGGTAAGGAGAAACTGGTTATCTTCAAGGTATAGAGACAGGGTGCCCCTATCCACCCCCCCATTCTATCACAACATAATCACTTGAAAACCGCGTCGAGTAGAATCGAAACTTGCATTGCTATGACCGAGATTTCTCTACACACATAAATACAGCCAGAAAGAAGACAGACAAAAAAGCCATCCCAGCCGGGGGGTAGAAAGAAAACCTCCCCCCATAAAAACCAAAAGCCGAACCTGATCCTCTTGCGAACATGGATACATTATTAGGGAAGAACAATAACGACGACAAAACAAAAGAACGGTTCAGTGCGAGGGGTATACTCATCCTGTTTTTAAGAATCCAACATCGTGTACAACAAAGGGCCCAAAAAATAAAACAGGGGGGGGGGGTATAAATAAACGTCTTCATATTTCCTCTTGGCACGAAAAAAAAAAGGTGCGGGGGAAAGGAGAGAATAAAAGTAACACAAAAGGGGAGAGAGGTTTGTTTCCGGGGGTTTCATTTTGATTTTCTCCCTTCGTTCCATGGTGAATGGCTCATGTGAAAAGGGAGGATTGTGCGAGATTTCGTGTCCAACATTAAACATCTTTCGGCGGAAAGGACATGCCAGGGGCGAGCCTAGGCAGCCATGGACTTCTTCCTCCGCCCTAGCATCCGCGAGACAGAACCTGGGTGTTCCTCGATTGTGGGCGGGAGGGACGGGCGGACTGGTCCGCTCGACGGCGGCTCCGAATTTAGAAGGAAGGCTGCAAGATCAGCGGTGCCTGACCTGGAACTCGATATCACGGAGTCCCTGGGCTCATACTTCTTTCTCGGGACTGCGCCGGCGCTGGACGAGGTCTTGGGCGGCGTGGGGCGATCGATGGGTCCGTACTTGTCGTATCCGGGGGGGAAGTTGACTTGGATAGGGATGTAACCCCTACCCGAGCTAGAACTCGTTCGGGGAACGACAGCGGCGGGCGTGGGAGCCGGGGCCGCGGCCGGGGCGGAACGGTTGCTGCTACGGAACCTCCCGAGGAGATTGCTCGTGCTCGACTTCTTCTTCGCTCGTACCGGGGCGGTTTGGATGGGGGCCACGGGGGCCGTCTCGGGCGGTGGCTCGGAATTCATGAGGAACTCGGCCAAGCTCTCTTCCTGTTTCGCCACAGGCTTCGAGGCCTGAGCGTAGATTTCCTCTTCCTCCTCGTCGCTAAAGTCAATGGCGTACGGATCCTTAACACGGCGAGTCTTCCGCTTCGGCATGGGACCATCTTCATCGAAAGTGCCGCCCATCTGATAGGACGGCTTCTTCTTCAACAGCGCGCTTGATGAGTTGATGGAGGAGTGCATTGACGGGGACATGTCAGTGGCGCTGGCGGACGCCTGGCTGTCACGAAGATTCGGTATCGTAGCATCAACAGCCCTACCCCCTACAGCGGCCGTCAACTGATCAGAGTCCATTGTCGTTCTGAACGGCGCAACTGCGCGGGGGATCCTATGAGAGCCAGGAACATCCGAGGGTCCACGGCGGATGAAGTCGATAAGGTCCGAATGGTCCTCTTTGTTGTCAATGGTAGGGTCGCGGGCCTGAAGGCGGGGCCGATAGCCGCCGGCTGAGACCCTGCGGGTGTTGATACTATTCTGCGCTGAAGCAGTCGATGCCGGGGCGCCGTTGCGTAATGGTGAAGATGCATTGTTACCGCCCATGGAGGCGGGACCAGTGTTGCGGATGAAATCCGCAAAATCGCCAATGGAATCACCATGAACCTGGGCGTCACGGACTTGGACAGGAGCGCGCTTGCCCTGAGTAACGCTGTTTCTGGGAGCTCGCGTGATGGGCCCGGGGAACGTCGCCTTATCCGGGCTCAGCGAGTGCATTGACGAGGTGTTCTGTCGACTAATCGAGTGGCTCCTCTTGACTTCGACAGAGTGGCTGCCTACCCGTTTGGCCGAACCGGAATTACCCGACGACGAACGTGACCGCTCAGCATTGATGCGCTTGACGTCGTCACTCTTCCTAGACTTAGAATTACTGAGAGAAGACGTCTATGGTTCGTTGTTAGTAGCTTATTCCTGCCCGGATCTGGAAGGGTCAGGGCGCAGGAACCATTAGATACGTACATCGATATCCCGCATGCTCTCCGGCGTTAGCGTGTACTGAATGGTTTGGTCACTGTGGATAAGGTCCTCGAAGTTGCGAGCAACATCTCCAGGGCGTGTGTTGCCACTATCTTCGGAGGTACGGACTGGCTTGAGGCGACTGGTTCCGGAGGATACAGAGGAACCCGACGTATGAATCTGTCTCGAGGGAATTGACGACGGTGCGACGTGAGCGAAATCGTTTGAATCTTGCTTGGCCTCGGACCTCTCGACGGTCACCTTGCCAATACTGGTAGTACCCGCAGTGGCAGCCATCTGTCTTGAGGCACGATCCTGTGCATGGAGTGGGTAGCTGCGATTGCGTACGTCCCTTGGAGGGGGCACTGGAGGTGCCGGGCCATATTCATCATGGGAGTCTGAGTCGGCGATGATCGTTACCTTGGTGCCGGTGTACACATGTTCCTGAATTGGCGATGGAGGTCCGTGGCGGCGGCTAGGGTATCCAGAGATAACGTGAGTCTGCTTCAGCTGCGAGCCTTGCCCCCCAAGAGAGACATGCCCCGAAGTCGGGGTAGACTCTGCCCGGACGGACAGCGCATCAGGGTCCTCCTCAACTTCGGAGATGGCTGAGCTCACGTGTCGTTTCACGGGGCGTTGAAGTCCGAGTCGGTCGACTGGCGACCACGCTACCGGGCTTGAAATTGGAGAACGGAATATCGTTTCTACAGCCTGGGGCCTTTCATTGTCTTCGTCGACGGCGCGGAGTGGGAATCCCTCATTTGGAGCTTGAGGTGTGGAAGGAGAGCGGGTCACTGGACTCTTCGGCCCCGCGACCTCGATCAATCTTGGCGAGGAGAGGCTCGTTGGTCTCGCGGCCTGACGGCTGGAACTTCTCGAGTGGTTTCCCTCCGAGTCCGGAATTGACGGAGAATTGCTACCGCTGATGGAGACACGCGCGCTTGTTAGGATTTCAAAGTGTTCAATGTCATCCTCGTGGACCTCAGCCTGACCATCGCTAGTTGTTTCTTCTGGCTGCACAGCTGCATCCATCTCCCGGACTTCCTGCGAGGCTGCATCAAGCTCTGGGGCAGCTTCGGAGGCTTCTACCTCCAGTCCTTTTTCGGCAAGTGTCTCGGACTCGGGGGCTTCCGAGGCGTCGCCGTCCTCTGCCAGGGCTGGCCAAGGTCCTCGGAGCGAGAATATACCCAAGGCAAGGCTAGGAACTGAATTAGATCGCTTGTGGAGAAGCGCACTAGGTGCTGGTCTTGATGAAGCCGAGGGAAGGGTCATTAGCATGCTGTGTGGCCGATTCGGAATGATATCCTCGTCGTCCTCATCGTCGTCGTTCTCGTCGTCAGTGTAAGAGACCAGGCCCGGTACCTCGATCTCGTCAACGTCACGTTCGCCAACCGGTAGCGGAATGGACGAGGCCGTCATCTGCTCGTCGGATAGCGGCTCGGCTACCTTCTCATCCACCTCACAATCGTCCGGGTTGAGCATCGTGGTCTCCGGGAGCGGAAGCTCAGACGGAACGGCACTGGTTTGTCTGTAGTGAGAGCCCCGCGCCGAGCCCCGGGAGTACGGACGCGAGTCCATGGTCGGAGATCGCACTCGTTTCTTCCAGGCCCGCCACAGACGGCCCAGCGTCCTGTCCAGAGCCACACGATCCATGTCAACCTCGTCGACGATGACACGGTCGGCAACAGTAGTGGGGTCCCTGTTTCCATTCTCAATCTCCTTCTCGAGTCGAGATTGAAGGCGGTTGTACGCGCCTTGGCCAGCGACCACAAGGGCCTGCTCTCCCATGAATTCGAGGATAGAGGTCAGGAAAATGGCGACTGCGGGGGAGATGACATCAAACGGCTCATCGTTCTCGTCAAGCTCAAATCCCTCCTGGTCCATATAGTAGTCCTCGTCCTCTTCCTCCAAGTCGCCCAGGGAGGAGTACACCATACACCTTAACCTCGTCCTCTTCCACACTAGTTCCAGGTCCCAGTCCTGGGGAGAAGTGACGCCTTGTTGCAGGAGCTCATCCTCATCACCCCCTCCGAGATATTCATGAAGCTCCTCGTCAGCCTGATGAATGGCGTCCTTTGCGAGTTTCGGTTTCAGCACCTCCGCCACAGCAGGCCGCAGAGCACTCAGGGAGGTTGATCGGGCTTTGGAGAGGATGTTAAAGAGGAGCTGGTCAAGGAAGTTGTTCACGAGGTGCAAGGCGGCGGAAGAGATAAGGGCGGTCTCGCCAGAAGGCTCGATTCCGTGCTGGTCATACCAAATCGCGGCATGGGCGTCGTGGTCGTTGGTGATGATCTGCGAGGCTGCCGAAGCAGCTATGAAGCCGGCCTCGGGGGAGGTAGAGGGCGGTGGTGATAGGAAGCCATGCCCAGCTAGCGAGCCTCGGTCGCTTGATATGCTATGTGTCCTTGACCGCACCAGCCGGGGAGAGGTGGCGGGTCCAGCCGTCGCTGTCGCTATTGACACGAGGGATTCGTTGGTCGGATTCATTATTACGAGTAGTGGTTGGATGGGAGAAGCCAAGGGGGACCACGGTGGGACGCCCTGAGAGCGGATGTATATGGGGCGATGGAGACCCTATCGTTCCGTGTTACGAGGAAAGCATGGAAACACGGACAAGGGCGATGTAGCGGAAGCGGCTTCCCGACGGGTATAAGTGGGATTTCCGTTTGCTGTGCTAGAGGGGAGAGCTGAAGTCGGTGATGGCCGATCGCGTATTCTGGAAGCTGAGGAGGGATGATCAGCATGCCGTCGCTGTCGGGACGAAGCAAAACTTGAAAGTAGATCTCAAAAGCGCTTGGGCTACTGAAACGAAATATCCATCATTTGGACGCAGGCGGGTTGTAGTGCTATTTTGTGTGATCCACTTGGTTGCGCAGGCAGATTTATGCGTCAGACGAACTGAAGAGCATCCTCTCACACAGAGCAGGTACTACCTCTGGGAGAATAGGCTCGTCGCAGACCGACACACGGGCGGGTTGATCAATCTAGATCAGGGTAATGGGACGGGATCTGGAGTCGCAATTGGGAGCGGGAACGGGAATGGGTAGTGGGGGAGTAGGCACAGGAGAGGCCAGAGAAGGTAAGGGAGGTATAATACGGAGTGAGGGCAAGTTAAAAGGAAGACTCCTTTTGTTGCGGTGCGCCTGGTGCGGCGGTTGTCGTCGAGCGCGGGCGAGGGCGTGGGTGAGGGCGAGTGCGAGGTGGATGGGGATAGATTCCCAAGTGGCGGGAAACGAGATGAAACAAACTCAGTCGCAATGGCTTTTCAACATACCTGTCTCAAGGGAAACCGGTGCTGGTAGGTTCAGGCGAACAAGCAGGTTGACGGCATCCTCATGCGCCCAGCAGATTCCACCCGAAGAAAAGAGGCGAACGACGTCGAAAGGGGGCTGGAGAGAGCCAGATTACAAAAAAGCAGGAATGCCGAGAGAGGACGAGAACCGAGGAGCAGCTAGCTGCAGATGGATGGATGGATGGCTAATTACAAGTATGTCTGGCGGGCAGTGGAGACACACTCCGCGAGGGCGGGGAGCGAACACAGGTGCAGGTCTCCAAGTATGGAAATGGATTAGCTCCGACGCTGGAGGTACCGAGGTGGATATGCCATGCCCGGGATTCCATGGCATGGCTGCAGGGGGGAACAGGGGTATGGTTATCAGGGTCC
Source organism: Cephalotrichum gorgonifer (assembly GCA_900312665.1). NCBI lineage: Eukaryota > Fungi > Ascomycota > Sordariomycetes > Microascales > Microascaceae > Cephalotrichum > Cephalotrichum gorgonifer. The sequence goes on from ONZQ02000001.1 coordinate 4,407,852, forward strand.
CCTGCTTCTCGGAGTGGAGGTGCTAAAGAGTAGCTCCACCGTATCGGAACATTACTCGGTATTCTATACATTCCTCCGTAAAGACTCTCGAACCGGGGCAGACACGACACGACCTGGGTAGTACTTGTGCTAGTTCTCGTGCGGGTAGTCCAATATACTCCGTGGTACTTGGACCTGGACGATTCGCTAACGCCACTTTTTCTTGTCATTCGTGGATTCCAAGTACCTAACTTGTATATGGTATTAACAGTCTCCAATTTTTACCATGCAGGGACTGGAGCGCACAATTTTGTTCACGTCATGAGGACAGCGTCCGCCACCCCTATATTTTTGAATTCCATGCTAGTCCCAGTGGATCTCCGCGATTTCCCCATTAGTACTTGTACGAGCAAGCACACAAGAGATCGTCGCATCCACTAGATCAAAGGTGGCTGCCAATCGTAGAAATCCAATCCATCCCCCAGAGGCCCGACCGAGGGAGCACTCGAATGCGTGAAAGTCGAACATGATCACTCCTTCTCGCCAGAATGCCAGGGGAAGTATCCATCACATCTCTTCAATCTGGATAATACTGGCCCTTGTTTGGAGTCCCGGTCGCCTGATACCCACGACGACTCATCGCAATCCCATCCCATCCCATGCCATCCAACCCCACAGCTTCCGAGCCTGCAGCTTGGCGCGCTTCTAAAATGAATACGGAGGAAATACAACTTCAAATATACGAGTTACCGCCGTTCCTAACTTCCAACCGTGGGACCCGGACCAGCGACGGTTGACATGTACAAGGTACTCGTGCTCCGCGCATTGGGCTGTTTCTGTGCAAGTATAACAGTTATCCACACTCACTGGGAAGGATGGATGGACAAATCTGCTGGTGGGCCGGGGGCGGTACCGGCGGTGGGGGAATAATGTCCATGCAGAAAGATGGAAGGCACTGTGGGCACTTAGGTGCCGCTAACCCAGGGGTTGGCGACGCCTCCACATTGACGGGCAGGCTGCATGTACGAAGTACAAGAAGGAGCGATGGATCCTCACTTAGCACGCCACTAGTATAGATACTTACTCGTAGTTCCTTTGAATACGATATGGCCAGAGGAAGCAAAAGCCCACGCCGGTGGACTTAGCCTTTGCATTGGTGGGTACAGCTGTGATGATTGCTACGATGCCTATCATGGATCTCTGCTTGTACGAGTCAATTTGAGAAGGTGCTAACAAGAGAGCCTTTGCTTCCAAATGCATCGCCAACCGTGGTGGAGGTTATACTCTACTCGTGGTACTGACATCCCGGCCCAGTAAATACGAGTATGCACTCGTGCGCTTGGACCGGAGCGTTCGGTATCCTGTTCAGTGCCCGTACACAATACCGAGATCATCCCATCTCCAGTGGGAATGGGTCCTCGAGCCCCCTTCCATTAATACAACCCAACCGCGATTCTGTCATCTGAAGAGGAAAGCGGCCGGCATCCGTGCGAACGGGGCGTCGGAGCGCAGGAGAGGTCCCTGCCTCGCCTCCCTCTCCACGCACCCCTTCATTGCAGCGGTCGGTAACGACTTGCATGGTAACTACTTGCACACGGCAACATGAATAGAATACTAGACCGAGAAGGGTCGAGCGATCCCATGAAATGGAGCCATACAAGTATTACTTGCCTGGATTGTGCCAACCCGTTGCCGTCTTTGGGTCGCCGTTGGCATCCCCACCTGTTTCATCCATTGCGTTTCAACTTCTCGCTTATCGCTATTAATATTGCCGGAGCGAACGGGTTATCGCAACCCGCGGTCGATAATATTACCGATAATATTATCCACCCGTCTCCAATCATCAAGTATTTGAATACTTGAAGACCGACCGGTAGACTACACGGAGCGGGGCAGTCCAATTATGAACTCGGGATGATAGTTATCGCTTATGCAAGGCAGACAGCTCGCTCCCATGTCTAGTGTCTAACGATGCATGCTATGGGGGTGCTCTTTCTCTCCTACCGTTATGTCCATGCCCAATGTGCTCTCAAATTCACCCGGCACTCGGGCAGGCACGCACCACTGTGGATACCGAAAGGCGGGACATAGCAACCGCAACCCAAACATTATATGGTAGCTCAAGAGAAGGGACAATGGAGACCTACGAGCGCAGAACGTGGATTGTGAGAGTGTGTTGACATCGGTCTGATGCTTGTCCACACCTAGCCCATGTTGTTATGCCAGTAGTCTACTACGTAAGGGCGAGAGAGAGCTATGTCACCCCTCCGAGCGGTCGTTTCCGCCTCACCTAGGAGTGGGCGCGTGCATTCCGGCTTGCCGCATTATATTGAAAATACGCTTACATTTTACTAGCAAGCATCATTCATGATTCACGGTCAGGCGTGGCGAGGCGTAGCATGGCGTCTCTCGACACCTGACGCGTTGTGAACTCGGTCCCGAGGACATTATGGAATGTTTCCGCGGTGGATCTTCTCTCGCCCCCTACGTCGCTCGCAAAGGCGTCGTCGCATGCAAGGGGGTTGAATAGAGCTTTGACTAACACGGAGCCCGAGTGATACTGCTGGTTGAAAGATGGAAGACGGAATACATACGATAATTAGATGCACACTCGGAGCGCCTTCGTCTTGTGCCAAGTAACTCCTCCCGAGTTCGAGTCCGAGTCCAACGCCGATGGCTTTGAGTTGTCGTGGGCCACATCCTCAGGGATCGACAGGTACCTACCTGCAATATCACACACAACGCAACTCGGAGCCTCTGAACGAGTACTCGTAGCATGCGGCCACCACCCACGCCATTGACGCCACCCACCGCCGAAAGCAGCCACCGGACTCCGCGAGAAGGGCCGTGTCCTCGTCACCAAGCAGCATCTCATCTCCACCATTTACTATTGTTGGGAAAGCCTTCTTCCGACCCGCACAGCGCCAACAACGGCTTCTCTAACAAGGCCAGCAAAAAAAAAGACACCACCGCCCTACGCCTCTCCCGACGAAGTTTGTCCGAGCTATCCTTCAGATCCTACCGCCCAAAGCCACCCCGGCCGACCGTAGGATCAGAGACTTATATGAGTACATGTACTGGGGCTTTCAAACACTGCAGATAGAAATTTTCTGGAAGCCCATCACGCCTAGCGTGACAAAACCTCCGTCCTCCCTCCCTAAGCGATGCAACGGAAGGGATAAAGGGGAGAGAGCAAAAAGCAAGCGGACCCTGTATGTCGCACTCGCTCAGACTAGTGGCACAAGGCATGAGATACGATCACAAACCCTATCAGCACAGGTACTTTGCTTGTATTGTCGACTTGGATGCAAACATCTGCCATGTCCGGCTATGAGGAGATGCCACGCCAGTGCCCGGTAGCACTTCGGGATCCCGTGGGCAGGGCAGGGTGCATGTGCATGAGACCAGAGATGTGCTCGGCCATACCCAGGCGCCATTTTCCCCATCCCGCTGCAGTATATGTATTAATGCAACGCACCATCAGCCACCAGAGAAATTGCCATACAAGTACGTGTTATTCGCAAGCATGGACAACCAGAGATGCGGTCAACGCTACAGCTTGTGGGCATGCAAGCCCCTTACCCCTTTTGGGTAAATAGCAACATTTTTAGGCTGGGGGTTGGTGGAATCGGCGACTTTCCGGGGAGGCCTGTTCCCGGCCGCAAAGATCCTCTAGTTGACAACCAAGTCTCGCCCTTTCCTTCTCCCCCCTGAGGCGATCATTGATCCACGGGCCCCCTGACAGCCGGTGCGGTGCGTCCGAGGCCCGTGAGGTGGGGGGCGGGATGCGGGATGGGGAGATCGTCCGGCCGGTGTACCAGACACCGTGAGTTTTGCTCTTTTATTTGCCTAATTGCAGGTTGTTGTTTCACCCAAGCACGCATGCCGATGGTGCCCACAACTTGGCCATGGTACGAAGCAATACGGCCCTTCATCTCGGGATGGAGGTAGTAACGTGTAAGAATAAGGCACTCGAGGGTGTGCTGACGTTTCAGCTTCGGACACCGATACCGACGCTTCTTATTTCTTGTTCCTCCTCTTCCCTTTCCCATCCCGCGAACGGGTTTGCCGTCCCGCCGCAGGACCTGTTCCGGGTCGGGAGAGTCCCGGCGCTAGGGACTTAATCTGATGCCACGAAACAAGTCTCCGAACGCCCTGAGCGACGAATACTTCTATTATTACTATATTGTAGTTAGACTGTTCCCATTAGTCGTCCGTCAACCGCTCTCTCCCCCGCCCCCCACTAACCAAGTCACGGTGGCGGGACGGCGAAAGAAAATGATTCGTCACTGAATCCGGACGAAATGAGGCGCGCCGATCCGAACACTCTCCACCGCCGCGCGGAGGACGTTAATTGCCAAACCCCAGAGGACCTGGATTTCAAGCGACGCCTTAGCATTCCCAGGCACGCCCGACATCCGAGGACTTGTATGGTCTAATACGTCATTCCCCTTCCTTCAGGCGGGGCAGTAGGGCGCTGCCCATCCCTGTATGTGTAAGAGTACTTGTACTTACACCCCGTACTAGCTGCCGGCCCATTGATCAGCTCGACGCCACAAAATTGGGATTCTCTAAATAACACTTTAGTTCGGGAGGAGTCACTTGATAGTTAACCGCTAGTTTACCGTCGAAAACTACTTGTACATCTACTTGTCCTCGGCGGTTTTCCCGGGGAGGGGGACACGCGCATGGCCGCAGAGGCCAATTCAGGAACGCTGGCGGCAAAAATGGGCACAATTGAGTTCAGCTGCTCGTACGCGTAATGATGTAATTTCGAGCTATCATTCTGGTCAGCGAGTATGGATTATATAGAATATCGATCGCCTTTTACGGATACCAGAACGGCCCCAGCCAGCCAGCCTCCGCGGAGGACAGGGCCGGGAGGATCCCGGGCCCGGTGACATGGTTGGCTCGCCGTGCATGGACTGATCGGAACGCCAAGAACCCTATCACTCGGGTGGTGGAGAGGAGGGAAAAGCCAGCCAGCCAGCCACCTTCCCCATTCGTTGTTGGCATTGACCCTCAGTCGTGGAGCGAATCGGTGTTCAGCCGTTCCTCCACCAAAATTACTAGTTACTTGGAGTACTCGTACTTGTATAGCGCCAAGGAGCTAAGAACGGAAGATTACTCTGTACACTTGTCGAAAGGATTCCGAAGACTACATGTGTTACTTGTACCCACCCACACCACCAAACCCCCCCCCCCCCCCCTAAAAAAAAACATCAATCAATAGCGCCAGAAGGATTCCGACTGACCTATTCACCCGCGTTAGTGAGGGCAAGATGCGAGGTATCTCCCTTTTCAGTGCTTCCCTCCCACGTGTGTCCCTCCGAGCATTCATCCTGGGAAAACGGGGTGCTCCCTGCCCAGTCTAACCCAGCGGGCTTAGCTCGCCAGAGACAACTTGTACTATACCGGGAATATATCCCCCCGACGTTCAAGGAAGAAATGAAATAGTGGTCAGTATACGGAGTACGAGCGCGAGTACTAGTGCCCCCGCCTCTTCTTTTTTTCATCTTTTCTCATTTTGGCCCCTGCATGCTGCTACTGGCACATGTGCCTGCAAGTGGGAGCTAGCTAGCTAGCTTAACGCTTTTTGACAGATTGCGAGGACGAATGTGCAAAAGAGCGAGGGCTTTTTGACACTGGGCTCCCGGCAGTAGGACATCGCGATCTAACGACCTGGTGGGAGAGACACATTGAGGCAGGGGTGCAACCCTGTAGGGACCGCCACCACCAACCACTCTTTCCCCCGAGAGGCTCCATCCCTAGGACCATGGCGCGTCGGTTTCGTGTCAGGTTGGAATCTCACTTATCTCGACTCATGCTCACCGGAACGTGTCAGGTCGGGGAGGGTCAGAATGCGGAATGCGGCGCAGAGTCTATAAGCTTATACTTGTATGGATTGTTGGCCGTGGACGGAGACCACCCGGACCGCGCCACAAGCAAGGCGAGAAACTGACTCTGTTCGACCATGGGTTCAGCGGACGTGCCGAACCATCAAGCAGCAGGTCCGGGGCTACTTTTGGGCCCCGAAATTCTGAGAGTTCGCTCTTGAATAGCTTCTCTTGGTAGTACTTGTACTCCAGATGATGCACTGAAGGCACCGACGCTGGGCTTCCAGCTCTCGTAAGTCGTTCAGTCGGCTCGGAAGGGGGACAGGAACCGGGCTGCTGTCGTGGCTTGCTCACGCATCCTCGCGCCGAGAAGTAGTCCAATAATACAATATGCACTATTATTACATTACTAGTATCACAGCATGAGAGAAAAAAAACTTGGGACGATCCGGGGTCGTCTGCGCTGCTGCAAGGGGTCTCTCAGCTGAAATCAGGCGGGTCGTCGAACGGCGGACCGACCCACACAGATGCACCATTGACTTGGACCTCTTTGGACACATCCATGGGGATTTACATATCCACAGTTCGTTCCGGAGAGGTACTTCCATAATAGCTAATTCGTTTGTATACTCATACCTCCGCACTTGTACCAAGTATTACATGTAGTCATTATTAGATGTTCCTCAGCGCCTATTGAACCTCGAAAATGTTCCACAAAAATCACACTCCATGAGTATTACCATCGCCGCCCGATTATAGCTCTCGAATGTCGTTGACAGGACGGGCAGGGCCAGCTCGTACAGACAGCCAGACATATATCTCTGAGCTGAGGGGCTCTGTGTGCAACGTATGACCGCCCTGCTGAACGAGTACTCAGTCGAAGCAACAACTCATACCCGGTGTTAGTGTAAATCCCGGGTACCAACATACCGGGCTTCTCGACTTGGAAAGATCAACGTGCTCCAATATATTTCTACGCATCCGTCCGCGCATTCCCCCGGTCTCCAAGTCGATACCCGGGGGAAGACTCAGATAGTAATGTCCGGGCACTGCCGCTGGCCGTTTATGTGTAAAAGCGACAATTACATGCAACGATCAGTCGTCGTCTGGGGGAAGGTGCAGAAACGGCCGGGCCGCGGTCGTACGGGACTTGTCGTGGGACAAACTCGACTCCCTCCATCGAGAAGTAGCATGTGCCCCATGCTGTCTTTGATACACCCCTGGACCAAAAAAAAAAAAAGAAAAAGAAAAAAAAAAAGAAAGAAAGAAAAAAAAGACACACCTGGGAGGGGAAGGGGAGATCACGCCCGCGCCCAACAGGATTCCAGCATGCATCAGGATATGTACCTCCGCAATGCTACCATCAATGCGGGGAGCCATGCGGTGTGCTTTCCATGGTCACCCTCTCTGGTGTTGCAGTGGGGTAGGTTGAGAGAAAGAAGAAAAGAAAAAAGAAAAAAGCAAGCGGGCAACTTGAGTGACCGGATCCTGATCGACGGCCGCAAGAAATCGCACTTGCCCCTTCCAACCCCCGCATCAAGAATGTAACCACCGAGAACCATGGTTCCATTCACTATTCACTCCGGCCCGTCGTTGCGACTTCCTGTTCTGGGAGAATACAGGTGGAGAGGAGAGGTCCGAGGGCTGATCAATGTTGGTCTGAACATCAAGAGGTCAAGGCGCAAAAAAGTCGACCGCCGCCCAGTCCGAGGGTCAAAGCATCGGACACACCCGCCTCCCCTCATCGTCCATTCCATCGCATGCATGACATGAACCGCCTTTTTCTTCTATAAGTCTTGGCATTCAGACTTGTTTGTCTACCATACACCAGGACCAGTCCCCCACTCGCCAATGTGCCACCTTGATACTACATAGCATTGTTCTCGACTTCCGGGACCCGCCCCTCTTGCTTGCCTTTAGAACCCCTGGACGACCCGGCCGGTCCAGTCGTCGGGCCCGGTCAGGTTCCCGGCCCATCTCCGACTCCAGGTCGAAATATACCTCCCACCTCCCCCAAAAAACCCACTTCACCCCCGAGATCCGAGACCCGAGACCTTAAATATTGTCAGATCCGTCCGTAGATTGCCTTTATTTTGGAGCCATACCAAGCCGACCCGGCGCATAGCCGTCTCTGGCAGAGGTCGCACACCCTCAGCTCCTTCCTGGCGCCGGACTTGACGAGTGCGGAGCAGTGCCTGGGGTTAATCCCGCCCTTGGCACAGGTATCTCTGATCTCATGGCCCCAGTGGCCGCAGTCATACTGGATGTTCTCGGCGGAGCACATGGTCGATATTCCCCCCCCTTTGTTTCCCCCTCTTCTCCGCTTCACCCCTCAGTTTTCGCCGGGGAGTATCTTGGTGCTCTCATCGGTTACCAAGCTTCGCTATCGAGGTCGGTGGCTTTTAGGACGGGAAGATGATCGTCATCAGAGTTAAATCGGCCCGCTGACGTTCTCCTTTTTCATGCCCGGTTAGACGAGAAGCAGGATGCCCCACGAGTCTCCAGGACCGCCTCGGGATATATGCGATAACGGGTGTAAGTAAAGCCTAGGATATGGGAAGAGCTGCGGAGGTTGCGCGAACCTGAGGCTTGCGAGCCCGGCACTGGTATGCCACCATTGAAGTCCACAACGGCGAAGCTGCCCAGCTTTCTATAGATTCGCCGGATGCTATTCTATCACTTCCAAAGTAACTCCGCCCATACACAGGATAGGCCCAATGAAGAATTTACGTCTCGCTCCCAGCGCTTCTCGGAACGTATAGTTGTGGGGCCCCCATTCCCCCTTTGACTGTTTCGTTGTTTCTGAAAACAGCCACGGCCCCAGGAACAAAGGGAAGGTCTCGTCGGCCTATTATTAGGGCGGCGCCTACCCAGAAACCAGACGGAATTGGCATGGGAGTTGGCTCATTGTGTCTTGACGTACCTGAAATAGACATACTCCTTCCGTCGATCCCGTCCTTCCTCAAGATGCGCAAGCTAGGTATTATGCCGGGGAAGGGGTCTTTCCGAACAAAGCCATCCATCCCAACATTTTATTCGATGAAACAACTACGGGGAGGTTCGGGGAGCCTTGGGGGAATAAAGTCGGCGTAGATGGTGACTGGGAGGGCTGAAATGATATTTACCACATGGTATGAGCTCGTCTCGAATGGGTAATTCGAGAAGACAGGCTCCAGCTCTCGGGGAATACAGAAAAATGCGTGCACAGTTTGTGATATCAGAGATGTCATATTTATGCTCTGTCGGCCATCCCCGAGTTGCCTCGCCCCTGCCCCCGTCGGGACAAGTTCTCCAGCAATTAATCGCCTGAGTCCAAGCGATGGAGTGGCAGTTGCCATGGGCGAAATTCGTGAGTGGCATGAGGTTGGGAAGAGACCATGCCCCAGGGAAAGAGCGATTCTTGCATGTGGCAGTCATCTCATGCCAAGCGACCAGGAAGGTACGGAGTACCAGGTGGAAGGCTACTCTTTCCTCCTGGTAGAGGTTGAAAGGGGGCATACAGGATCCGACCTGGTATGTCAACCACTTCCTTCCCCTGTTCACGCATTTGCCTGTTGCGCCTGCCACGGCCAGAACGAAGGCTTCCTAGCATGGAAAGCGCGAGACATGCTTGCTTCGCCTACTACAGGAGCCACCGAAGAGAGCTGGAAGCCTACTTCTAATGTTATATGGGCTTGTCAACTATCTTCAATCTCTGGGTCTCCGTTCCTCATCCACACACACACACACACGCACAGCCACGCACTCCTCGAACACCCGCATCCAACGAATATTATCACTTAGAGCCAGTTTATATCCTTCTACATTTACAGATATCATTCATTCCAAATTCTCCTTTTCAGCAAACCATTCCACCAACAAGTCAATCTCCTTGGAGCCTTCCACATCATGTCGGACTTTACCTCCAAGATCAAGTGTGCCGTCGACAAGGCTACATCTGTTGCCCGGAACATGGCACAGGACGCTACCGACATGAAGGACAAGCCGGAAGATAGCCACGTTAATGTTGATGATGTTGAAGACGGGTTCTTCGAGATGCAACCAGAGGAGCACCAGTGCGACGAACGTTGTGACTCGAGCGACAAACGTTACGGCCCGAACGATGAACCTTATGACCCGATCAATAGCCGTTACGACTCAAAGGAAGAACGCTTCGACTCGAATGCCGACCGCTTTGCTGCCGCTTCCGAATTTGACATGTCGCCTGTCTCCCAAGAGTCGCAGGTATGTTTACATCCTCCAAGGCGTAAGAGACCGCGAACTTTTGGAAAGTTGGACTAACACTATACCCACTTAGAAGCTTGCGGGTAGCATGGAAAAAGAGCTTATGGACTCAGACATGAGGGAACAAGGAACCCATAGCCGTGACCAGGAAGCGATGGGGGGGGCCAATCTGCCAACTTCCCAATACATGCCGGACTCTCCTAGTGCCGGGAAGCGGTCGTAGATACCATTCAGTATTTGGCAAGGAGAAACTCCGGGAATGCACCAGATGTGATGGGCGATGGGTGTATAGTTTGATTTCCAGTTCCCGGGGCTCTCGGAGACTTGGAGCTTGTGATGTCCTGCAGGACGGACGGATGGAATGGTGACTAGGAAATCGAGGCCTCCTATAGAACCAATATATGCGAGTATACCTACCAAATAAGTACCATCCCAACCTGCCTCCCTATTGTGTAGAGGCCATATATGTATGTTGGTATTAGGGGTGGTCATCTCAGACCTTTCCTACTTTCCGGTTCAGTTCAAGAAATAAAGCTCGAGTCAAACTCCAGACCAAACAGCACGACACCAGGCCCGAAAAAAAAAACACAACGCCCTTTCCATTTCCCTTTCCATATCCCTATCCCTACCCTATCCCTATCCCTATCCCTATCCCTTTCCCTTTCCACCCTATACAGTTCAGTCAATGATAGTCTCGTACCTCCTCCTCCGATTCTCCTCGTACTTGGCCCTCTGTCTATGTCTCCTCGTCCACCAAACACACACGCCAGCTGCGATGAGGATGGGAATTCCAAGACCGACGCATACAGCGGCTATAATAGCATTCGTCCCGGGGCCGCTGGATTTGGAGACCTTCTTTTCTTCTGTAGGGGTGGGGGCGGGGCCCGGTGGCTGGTCTGTTGTTAGCCATCTTGCCCTATCCAGGGTTCAGGGACGGGGGCTTGAAGTGGAGGATCTCCAGAACGGGTAAGTAGCTTGGGAGGGAGGACTCTTCGGAGGGGTCCTTTGTTATACGATTAGGGGGGACTTACTCTCGGGCTATTCTTGGGAGGGGGTTCACTGGATGAGGGAGCGATGGAGAAGAGGGGGGACTTGGCGGTGGCGGAGGAGGTCGACTGGTTGGAGGATGTCGAATGGTTGGAAGGGCGGAGGGGGACGAGCTCAAGTTCGTAGTGGGCGGTTGGGATGTAGGGGAGAGGATAGGGGATGTCGGACCAGGTGAAGGATGAGGTTGAGAGGTTTGCTGCCCGGTGTTAGCAGACGTATCCAGCGAGCCCCGAATGTACGCGGTGTTTCCCTGCGGATGGATGGCTTGGCATGCTGCGGACGCGGAAGTGGAGGATTGGGTGTGATCCCTGGCCCAAATGCTCCGTCTGATCTAGCTTACGACCAGTCACAAAGGGGGCGAACACGATGCCGGCCCTGGAGTGTGTTGTGGGGGAGGGCAAGGGTAAAGATGTATACTCACTCGTGAGGTTCGCCTGGAATGATGTAATGCCCACCTCCGTCGTGTTGAAGACACGTCCAGAGATATAGAACGGCAGCGCCTCGGCCGGCAACCTCTCCCACGTCAACTCTAGTTTCCCTCCCTCCACGACCCCCTCGAACGGCGTGATGAACTCGGATAGGCCCACGGGGAGTAGGCAGGAGGTGATGAGTAGGAGGAGTTTAGCAGCGCGTGTCGCCATGGTTTATTTCTTGGCGTCGGGGCTTGGGCGAATGAGTGTTGGATACCAGGGCTCGCAAGATAACTATAAAGGCGGCTTGTTCGGTAGGCGGCTGCTTCTTTCTTGTATCAGGGGACGAGATGAGGTGGCAGTCCGCTTGGGATGAGACTTTTTTACGTTCCCATCTTTCGTTCTTCTCTTCTTCTCTCTGTTTGTTCGCAAGCACCAGTCTCGTTATCAGGAAATCACGACAGAAAGATCGGAAACCCGGCCACGGGGGAGGGAATGAGCGTGAGAAATGGAGCGGGATAGACGCGGGAATGGAAAGCAAGTAATTGGGGGAATGATATTGATAACGGAACGACCTTGTTTTCCCACCTTTCCACCATTTCCCTGCTTTCCCTCTTCCCCCTTCTATCCTCCGCTCCCATCACAATATATTTTCCGCTGCCCGCGGACGACCGTTCCCTTTCCCGGCGTTGGCTCGGTTGGGTTAATATCGATACGTGATATATAGCGAGAGGCGGCTAAACGGGGTGGGTGTGTGGTTGGTGGTCGATGGTAGGTGGGTTAAAAACAGGCATGGGGCGGATCCCGCTCGCTCACCGTAAAATATAGGAGACCAAGCACTCTATATATAGTGATATCCCCCCCTTTTCCTCTCCCTTTCACCTCTTTGCTACCGAGCCGGGGCGGCCGCGGTGTCTACTTCTGGCGTGAGGATGAGGGACACCGAGCAGGTCTTGACCGAAGCCTGGGTAGACATCTCTAAGTTGCCCTGGCTGAATCTTGGCTTGATCTATTATTACACCACATGTAGCCGCTGGTGCTTGGCCACATGGATAGATACATAATGCTCGGGCACACAGGACAGGCAAGAAATATCCAACAAAGGACGGTCTAGTGGCCCAATGGCAAGGCGTTTGACTACGAATCAAAAGATTGCAGGTTCGATCCCTGCCTAGATCACTCCTCATATTTTTTGCCCGTATTCTTCACTTCTTGAGAAGTTCTTCTTTTTGGTCCGTTCTCTTAGTTCGAATTTTTGGGGTGGCGATTTTTATTACCCCACCATTCTTATCGTCCGCACGTGGATGCGGCCCGTCCTGTTCTGTTTTCTTGGCATTTCATGGCCGTACTCGGCGGCTCCTCTAGTAATACAAGCGGTATCCTGCCTTCTTTCATCAGCCTCTGTTTCCCGTTGGCTCTGTATCATGGCGTGATATTTCTATACACAGGTACGAGTAAGGACTACTGCCAAAGGGGGGTGGGAGGGGTTATCATGGCTGGTCAGAGCCACGACATACGACATGGAAATGAGAGCATGTGTTGATTCATATAATGCATGAGTGGAGAATTAGACCATTCTTGAAGAGAACTTCCAGCCTATTGAACCTCCCGTCCTCCGTATCAAGTGCCTGTCCACAAACTCCGCAGTACTGACATGTAAAAACACTATGGCCCAGCATACTCATATTCCATGGCCAATACGCCTTGGGTCCACGCTCTAGCCCCCCCTGGAATGGGGCTGGGAGTGAAGAAGTTATCAAATTATACACAGGTGCGATATGCACGAGACCCTCCCCCAGCTAAACATCCTCCACCTCACTCCCGAGCACCTAACCCTATGCCTCCTCGCAATACGGGCCAAATGCTTAGTGCTGGCTCCACTCGATAGTGTTCAGGTCAATACCCTCCTGCACGAGCTCCCACAGCGGGCTAATGTCCCGCAGGTGCTGGACCCTGGCCTTGACCGCAGCAAGCACGTAGTCGATCTCCTCCACGGTGGTGAACCGGCCGATGCCGAAGCGGATACTGCTATGGGCGCTCTCGTCGCTGCTGCCCAGGGCACGAAGGACGTAGCTGGGCTCCAGAGACGCCGAGGTGCAGGCGCTTCCCGAAGACAGGGCGATGTCCTTGAGGGCCATGAGGAGCGACTCGCCCTCGACATAGGCGAACGACACGTTGACGCAGCCAGGGTAGAAGTGCTCGGGGTGTCCGTTCTGCGAAGTGTGTTCCATGGCGAGGAGGCCGTTGAGGAGTCGGTCGGACAGGAACTTTATGCGCTTCGTGTCGTACTATTCCCGGTTTTGCGGTTAGCATATCACCCACTGAAGTAGTGGAAGAACAAAAGGGGGGGAGGGGGAGAGGGGGAGGTGAGTGTGTAGTCGAATCTGAGGAAGTGTGTGCATCTTACCTCCATCTCTTCCTTGGAAATGCGGCAGGCTTCCCCAAATCCAACGGCGAGCGAGGGGGCAAGCGTGCCGCTCCTCAAACCACGCTCCTGCCCACCGCCAGTGATGAGGGGGTCCAACCTGACCCTCGGGCGCCTTCGGACGTAGCAGGCACCCATACCCTTGGGGCCGTAGACCTTGTGCGACGAGATGGACATCAGGTCAATGTTCATGGCGTTGACGTCAATGGGAATCTTCCCGACCGCCTGGGCAGCATCGGTGTGGAAGAACACCTTGTGCTTCCTGCAAAGCTTCCCAATCTCCTCGAGGGGCTGGATGACACCGATCTCGTTGTTCACGGCCATGATGCTGACCAGGCAGGTCTCGGGGCGGATGGCCGCCTCCAAGTCCTCCATCCTGATCAGGCCCGAGGGCTGCACGGGGAGGTAGGTGACCTCGATCCCCTCGTCCTGGAGATGCCTGCAGCTGTCGAGCACGCACTTGTGCTCGGTCTGGGTCGTGATGATGTGGTTCTTCTTCCCCGACTTCTTGAAGAACCTCGCGACGCCCTTGATGCTCATGTTGTTGCTCTCCGTGGCGCCGCTCGTGAAGATGATCTCCTTCGGGTCAGCCCCGACAAGGTTCGCGACGTGCTCGCGGGCGGCTTCGACCGCCTTTTCACTGTCCCAGCCGTAGGCGTGCGTCCGCGAATGGGGATTGCCGTACTCGCCCACGTAGAAGGGCATCATCGCGTCCAGGACCCGAGGGTCGACCGGAGTCGTCGCTTGCATATCGAGATAAATCGGGCGGAGCCCTTCTTCTAATATCGTAGCATCCTTGATAACGTCTGTGGTGTCATGGGAGCGCTGGTTAGAGGGATATAGGCCATGGCAAGGATATGGGGACTGGCTCGGGGCGGCGCACCTGAGATGGGAGACCCCGAAGGGCTTTGCGCTGGCAGCGAAGACACGAGCCGAGACTTCAACGGGGCGTCGCCTAGTACTTGGGCATCGTCCCTCTTAGACTCGGAGACGTATCCACGCCTTGATATGGATGGAAGGGCCGGAGTGGCGATTCTGGATGTCGCGGTTCGCAGTGACGGGACGGTCGAGCGCGTGCGTAGGTGTCGGCCTGCCTGCCTCAGCGCAGCTGATGAAAGACTCGCCATTATTGTGTTGCACAGAGTGCCACGGAGAAAAAAAAAATGATGGGTTGGGAGGGAAGGGATTGGGAGTGGTTTTTTTTTCTTCGTTCGGACGCTTGGATTTTTTGATGCGGTTCGGCCTTGCTCTCTCACTGAGTGAGCTCCTATCCCCGATTGATTACCAGAAAGGATGGTACGGAGTACGGCGGGCGGCATCGGAGATTGAATATGATTGGTCCGCAAAGCCGTTTCCTGGAGAATCTGCCCCATGTGTAGACTGACGTAAGGAATTGGAGGTCTTGTACTATTGTCCCTCACCGGCCTCGCCACAATGTGGGGGGGTGTCTAAGCTCGGCGATAGCGGAGGTGATTAAGCGAGTGGCCGCGAGTTCCGGGTGTGTAATACGGCCCATTTGAGAGCTCCAGCTGGCACCACGCAGCGCCCTGGACGAGGATTGCCAGGAATGCTACCCACTTTTGGAGCTACCATTTGGATATTGCATGTGAGGGCTGAACTAGCCCCACGTCAGCCACAATAGTCCATAGTAGGTCGGTATTACCTACCCTGCCTTTCACGCCAACACCGCCACATTCTCGTCGTCATGCTTCGGATGCCAAGACTGCCCCCCATCGTCACTAAAATGCAGCCAAGTTCCTTACCTTTCTGGTCTTTCTTCCCACTCTTAATGTGATTGATACTCGAGACTTTGAGATTGTGAAAGCGGCGGACGATACCACATTGCCAAAAGCATAATATTCCCAGGTGGCTTCCTGCGCCACTCCCAGAATGAGTTTCAAAGGCTTTCAGAAGAGCGTCGTTCGGGTAAGCATCCCCGCCCAGATTAAGAAGCTCCTGGAAGGGAAGGGAAAAACGGCCTTTCAGCACGCTTCCCTTCGGATCCCTCGGCGCCTCTCATATTCTGCGCGAAAGCTACTGACATTACCGTCTTCCGCATCCAGGCGCCTCAAACATTCAAGCACAAGTTCAACATCGGCGAGCACACCAAAGATGCCGTCTACATCGACGCCGAACTTCGGTTCCAACAGCTCGAGAAGGAGACGAAGAAGCTACACGACGAGAGCCAGAAGTACTTCCAGGCCATAAACAACATGCTCAGCAGCCAGATGGAGTTTAGCAAGGCCATGACGGAGATCTACAAGCCCATATCAGGCCGCATGTCCGACCCGGACACCCTGAAGATCGAGGGCAACCCGGAAGGCATCCGCGCCTGCGAGGAGTACGAGACCATCGTCAAGGACCTGCAGGAGACGCTCGCACCCGAGCTGGAGATGATCGATACCAGGGTCATCCGCCCCGCCAACGAGCTCCTCGACGTGATAAACGTGATCCGCAAGTCAGCTGTTAAGCGCGAGCACAAGAAGCTGGACTACGACCGCCACCGCCAGACGCTGAAGAAGCTACAAGACAAGAAGGACCGCAGCGCCAAGGACGAGAAGGCGATGTGGAAGGCCGAGAACGACGTGGAGCTTTCGACGCAGGAGTTCAACTACTTCAACGACCTGCTCAAGGACGAGCTGCCGAAGCTCTTTGCGCTCGAGCGCGAGTTCATCCAACCCCTATTCCAGTCCTTCTACTACATGCAGCTCAACATCTTCTACACTCTGCACATCCGGATGCAGGAGTGTGACATTGGCTACTTCGACCTCACACTCGACGTCGTGGAGGCCTTTGAGAAGAAGCGCGGGGACACCAAGGAGCGGGCCGAGGCCCTCTCCATCTGCAAGTTCAAGACCACGGGCCAGAAGCGGCCGCCAAAGTACGCCGGGAGGCCCGGCCTCGACAAGGAGAAGCTGGCGATAGAGGACGGGAAGTCGCCCTCACCCCCCGCGATAACGGCGGGGTCGGCTGGCGTGGCGTCCCGCTTCGGGCAAGGCCGTCAGTCCGACGTCGTCGAGAACCCTCCTCCGCCGTACTCGCCCCCTGCCAATGGCAGCCTAGCAGCGATAGCAGCAGCCAAGGCGAAGCCGCCGCCGCCGAAGCCCAAGCCCAAGCGCCTCAGTGCCGCGCCGTCGCCAAACAACGCGGTGACGGTGACGGCTCTGTACGATTACGCGGCGCAGGCGGAGGGGGATCTGTCCTTCAAGGCTGGGGACGTGATTGAGATCATACGCAAGACGGCGAATGAGAATGAGTGGTGGTCGGGGAAGCTGAACGGGAAGACGGGAGAGTTCCCAGGTAAGAAGCAGTCCCCCCACGGTCTGGGGAGTCTGAGTGTGACTAACTGTTTTTGTTTCAGGGAACTACGTGAAGACGAATGACTAGGGGCGAAGCTCCCTCCGTCCGAATCCCTCAATGGTTGACGGTGCATAGTGAAGGGAGCGAGGGTTCAGGATAGCGATTAGGGAGTTATACCAGAGGCGTTAGTTAACTGCGGGGGTTCTCCTGATTTCAGGGGTGGTGGGAAGGCGAGTCGGGAGAAGCGGTTTTGCATTTTGGAGACGGAAGGGGGTTTCGGCTGGTAATCATATATATACGCGAGAGGGAGGTACTATCATGGTAGGACACGCACCGGCAAGGACAAAATATAGACAGGCAAAGCAGACTGGTGGGGTTGAGGCTTGGAGAAACAGGATAAGCCCACGCAACTTTGGTCATTTCTTCTTCTCCACCGCCCCTTTGAGACGTGGACATGGCAGCAAGTACTCAGTACGCAAATATGCAGAAAAAAAGAAAGGGAGAAAAAAAAGAAACATTTAGAGAATTAGGTGCTCATGGATATATACCTCGAAAGGCGTCGCTGTTCTGCGTCTACAGACTACGAATAGCGAGAGCCTTGTTACTTCGGTAGCTCGCATAAACGAGTACGGGAAAGGTCGGCCAGGGACGTAGCAAGAATGAGCTCGCCTACCGAGGTGGATAAAAGAATCGGCCCATCTGGGTTGCTCTTGCGCGAGCCATGTCCTTCGTAGTCGGGAACATGAAGGGCCTTGTTTTACAGCACTGACAGCTACGAGTGAAGCAAAGGGTTAGAGGACAAGGCGAAGGAAGACGCTGTCCTTTAGCTTTTGAATTGGAATTCGAACAGAGTAAAATATCGAATGGATGGATTCAACGTGCATCAAGCTGGACGTCTCTAAATGGCCCGCGGGGAAAACCTGCCTCATCCGACTCGAGGGGTTGGGACGGGACCGGGACTATGCAAGCTCACGCCTTCCGTTTCCCTGCAGCTCATGTATCATATCATGAGACGTCGTCCAGCACCACACGTGATCGCATCATACATCCGGAGCTCTTCCCCGGGCCTCCTACATCGGCTCGCCATGCCGCAAATTGCCCAACCGCCAAACACCCACCTCATATTGGAGGGAGAATACAAAATAATTGGCACTGTCTCCTTGAGAGGCAGTATGGACGACTCGCCGTTTCTTTTGCCAATTCAGTTCACTCGCCTTTGTGGTGTCTGCACATCTCCGGTTCCTCGCCAGGCTTCCCGGTCGACATCGCTCCCTCTCGTATGTTCACATTGACGGTCATCCGTCAGGTACTCGGCTTGTTCTCCTCTCCACACTAGCAGATACTTGAAGCCCAAGGCCCAAAGCCTAAAGGGCATCCAGGCTGCTTACCCCCCAATCTCCATCACCTCAATACGTGTAATACTTCAATTTTGCTGGCTCAGGTATTAATTAGTCTTCCGCCCATCCATGGTATCAACCCCCACTCCCTTGCGCGTGCGGACATGGCTCATCATGTTGAAACGGAAGCGCTGTCACCCCGGCTCGGCGCCTCGTGCGAAAATCCCGCCATGGGGAGTGGCCACATCCCTGCAGGAGCAGGTCGGGCAAAGTCGTTGGACGCGAGCCACGTAGCACGATGATGCACTGGCACGAAACCTCTCACTCAGGACTACATCGACCCACCGGAGCAGTGGCCGGCCAGCCAGTTCGTGTCCCGGAGAGCCATTTATTATTGTCTCGACCATACTGTGCTCGTTCAAATTGTGGTCTTATGAGTCGGCGCCACCTTGTTTGGATCCATCCCACAAGCCAATATCAGCCACGACCCGTTTTTTGATACCCAACCATGCCCAATGATGAATCATGGTTGTTGACTGAACGCAGTGCTAGGAACCGCCCCATCTGGCATCTTCGACAGCGATATTCACCTCCAATGACTGCCTCCTTCAAAGTGAAGGAAAGCTAGGGTGGCTTTTCTCTGTCCTTCTCAATTTTTCCCTCCTTTTGTTTGGCCCCCCCAACCACCCCTCCCATATGCGAACTGCTATTATTAAGGCTTCACTGTCTGGCGGTCTATTAGCTTCTACCAAATATTCATGCCCAAACCCAGCAAGTCCATGCTCGAGGCCTGATATCACACCAAATAATGGCCAATCCACGCGGCCCGTGGTTGAACAGCACAGCAATGCCCGAGCTATCCCCTCCACAATACCACAACGTTTTCTGTTGGCTGGGCAGCCCTCATTGGCCGCATTATGCCTCACCAATATGCATGCCACTCACTCCACCCGTTGTCGCATTGAGTCAGTCTCAGTACTGAGTTCTCCCGAGACGCCCGTTCGGGTTCTTTCTGCGTTGTTTGTCCCACGCCGCTTTCCCCCATCTTGCCTCAGCCTATCATAGACTCCGGGGCTTCCCCATTTGTGAGCATCTTTCTGCTCTGGTACAAGTTTGCCATCGTCGAGCCAGTGAAAGATGAGCCAAGATCGTCGAATCTCCGTGCCTAATAACGGGTGCAACGTGGCGGGAGTGTCCTGATATAGCCCAATGAATACGCCATTCTGCATGATACTGATCACTTGAGCGCTTTCTGAAGTATTTTTTTTTTGTCTCGAGTCAGGTAGGCATTACTTTCTTGCTGGGCAGGGCAGCCCAACTTGGGCGGATGTACCCCTGTCATTCCCAAGAACGTCCCCAGCAAGGGTCCGCCCGCTTGTCGCCATGTTAGTGAGTGTCGCGTGGGTCAAGTATGCAACGTCGTTGCACTATTATGATTTTTTATTCCCACTCCCATCATCCTCTTGATAGAACCTTCCGCTTCATCAATCATCTCTCGCCTTGATCCACAAATCCCCAATTGTTTTGCATCTGAGAAAGAAGACCTAAGACCTCCTTGGCCAACTGTGTCCCTGAACTCTGCATACGAACAAAATCACCATTGACCTACCAAATTGCTTCCTTTTTCTCCTTTTCTTCTTTTATTTTCGGAGCACCGAGACGCACAAACTTATACACCGCCTATCATCCGATTGGCGACAACAAGGCTCACGAGAGGTAGAGACTTGAGAGACAAACGCTGTTCATTGTTTCGCGGCGCATTCGAGTTCCGGATTCCCCACGTTCTGCACGATACCCTCTTTGCGTAATTCTTTTATTGTTTATCACCCTTTTTTGTTTTCTCTCAGGGTCCTTGCTTTTGCGTCGCAAGGTGTCTGGTACTCGAAACTCATCTCCACAAGTCATCGCGATAAGTCTGCATGGAGGATAGCAAGAGCGTCTCCGTGGCCGCGGTTGATACTACTCCTGAGAACCTTACCTCGACAGAGACTCAGACTGAGAAGCTACCGGGCGGAGAGCCGGAACAAGTATGAGTTTTCAGCAAGCACCTATCGACGTTTGCCCCCACCGAACGGATATTGAAGATCATATACAGTATACTCCCATTGGAGAAGTCCAATTCTACGAGCCCGAGTTCTCTGATGAGGAAGGTGCGGTGGGTGACGATGGCGATGTAAATCCGAGTGGTTAGTTCGCGTCTATCACCTTTCCTTCCCCTTCATGCATGGACATTTGTGCTAACGGTTTCAACCCAAAGGCGCGGAGAAGGATGGTGGAGAGGGGGGAGAGTGGTCTACCACTTCTAAGAAGACTAAGAAGGCTGCGCGGAAAGAGAAGAGAAAGGCGAAGGCTAAGGGCGCCGATCCCGAGGCCGAGGTAGTAGCGGAACCCGAGGCTGTCCCAGAGGCGGTAGAGGCTAAAGCCGTCGATCCCTTGACCCAGAGGGGGAATGGCAAGAAGGGTGGAAAGGGGAAGAAGAAGAAGGGCCAGCCCATCAACTGGGACGAGCCTGAACCGCCGGCGGTGCCCGAGGCCAAACCTGAGCCCAAGCTGGAGGACGACACCTCCGACCCACCGACTCAGAAGGAAAGTGGCAAGAAAGGTGGAAAGGGGAAGAAGAAGAAGGGCCAGCCCATCGACTGGGACGAACCTGAGCCGGCGGCAGAGCCTGAGGCGAAGCCTGAATCCAAGCCCGAGTCCAATCTGGAGGAGGACAGCCCCGACCCATCGGCTGAGAAGGGAAATGGCAAGAAAGGTGGGAAGGGGAAGAAGGACAAGAAGAGCGGGAAGAATGGAAAGAACGGAAAGAACGAGTCGAAATCCAAATCGGCTGCTGCCGAAGACGCGCCCCCTCCCCCGCCGCCACCGCCTCCTGGCGAGGAACCCGTACCTTCCGGCCCCGAGGCAGAAGATGCACCTCCTCCACCGCCGCCACCCCCTGCTGGCGATGATCCCGTACCCTCTGGCACTGAGACGGAAGATGCGCCTCCTCCCCCGCCGCCACCTCCCGCCGGCGATGAGCCCGTGCCTCCCGGTCCCGACACAGAAGACGCAACATCTCCTCCACCGCCTCCTGCCGGTGACGAGCCCACGCCGCCTGGCCCCGATACAGAAGACACACAGCCTCCCCCACCTCCCACTGCTGGCGATGAGCCCGTACCCACCAGTTCAGAGGCCGACAGCACGCCACCTCCCCCGCCACCTCCTGCTAGCGATGAGCCCGCACCCGCCGGTCCTGAGGTAGACGACACGCCACCTCCCACTAGTGCTGAGCCCGTGCCTTCCGAGGTAGAACAGGCCGCCGAAGCGACCACTATGGAACCGGAGAAGGCAGAAGATGATGCGCAGCCCGACCCACCCTCGGAGGAAGCGCCCAAGGTCGACGACGTTGATCTCCAACCAGACGAGTCGCAAACCCCTGCCCCTGAGGTATCCGCACCCGCCGAGTCGGCTTCTGAGGATGCGACTACTGGTCCTGCCTCTGCCCCCGAGGGCGGTGAGCCTGCTTCTGCCCAAGATGAGGATACTTCCGAATTAAAAGAGGCGGAGAAGGCACCCGAAGAGGTTTCGAAGGATGAGACTGAAGAAGCGCAGCCTGCTGTCGAAAGTCCGCCTCCCGCTCAAGACCAGCCTGCCTCAGAAGACCCGCCCGCCTCAGAGGACCAGCCCGCCTCAGAAGACCAGCCTGCCTCAGAAGCCCAACCTGCCTCCAATGACCAGCCCGTTACCGAAATCGCTACCGATGATCAACCTACTGTGAATCCTAGTGATCCCGGTGACTCCCCGGTCGCCACTGATGCACCTGTGTCACTAGATGCTGCTCCTTCAACCGAGGATGCCGGGGAAAGTAAGGAGGAAGAAAAGGACACTGAGGCCGAGAAGGCTGCCGAAGAGGCACCAGTTTCTGAGCCGGCCTCCCTCAAGGCGGAGGTCGCAGCGGATGCCAATGCTGATGAAGGGAAGAACGAGGCCGAGGCGAAGGTTTCGGAAGCGCCCGCCTCTGAGCCAGCCCCTGCCGAAGCCGAAGCCTCTGCGGCAGAAGAACCAAAAGAGGCAGAACCAGAGTCCACACCTGTGCAGGCGACCTCGGTCGGAGACCAATCTGGGGAGGAGCCGGATGGCGGCAAGGTTGAGTCCGGCGTGCAAGAAACGCCCAGTGAGGACGTACCGGCCCCTGCAGATGATCCCCAATCAGCCCCCTCCCCGGATGATGTCCCCGAACAAGATAAGACTGATCCCACCGTCGAAGCAAGCGAAGCCGTCGTCGAAGATACCCCGGACAATGCAGAGGATTCAGCGGTAGATCAGAAGCCAAGTGAAGATGAGAAGCTGGAACAGCCTACCGCCACGCCCGACGATGAGGCCAAGGCAGACGAGACGATCGTTGAGGCAGTCGCCGCCCCAGAGGAGACCGAAAAGTCGAATGACGCTCCCGCTGTTGCTCCTGAACCCGTCGAGGAAGAAGCCAAGATTGCGCCCGAGGCGGAGGAGACACATACTCCGGAGTCGAAAGATACGGAAGCTCTCGAGACGACAGAATCGAAACTCGAGCTCGAGCTCGAGCCTCAAGCACCTGCGGTGGATGACGCCGAGCCCAAATCTGAGCTTCCTTCGGAGACCGCCGAAGATACTCCTACTCCAGAGCCTGCGGCTGATGACAGCAAGACCGATCTGGAGGCAAACTCGACTCCCAGCGAAGAGACGACTGCTGAACCCGAGGCAGCCACTAAAGAGGCTGATCCCACGCCCGAAGCTGCGGAGAGCGAGGCTACTCCTGCCGAGGAGAAGGCGCAGCCTGAATCGGAATCCAAGGACGACACACCTTCTCCAGCTGCTGAAGAGGACGAGAAAGCACCATCACCGAAGGAAGATCTAGCTGCTACTGAGGGCACCTCAGAACCCGAATCCAAAGACGACACATCTCCTCCAGCCGCTGAAGAGAATGCGGACGTTTCAGCACCAAAGGAAGACGTAGCTGCTACTGAGGAGGCAGCAGAACCCGAGTCCAAGGACAACACGTCTCCTCCAGCCGCCGAAGAGAATGAGGCGGCACTGGAACCGAAGGAAGATCTAGCTGCCACCGAGGCGGCACCAGATCCCGCGGTGGCTGCATCTGGGCCCGAGGGTGATGGGGTTGACAGCCCTCCCCTTGAGGATACCCCCAAAGATTCCCCTGGGTCTGAGGATACCCCGGACAAGGAAGAGGCACCCAGTGCTGATCCGCCCAAGGACGATGCTTCCATTGAGCCCATCACGGAGGAGGCTGAGCAGTCTGCAGAGCTAGCCACCCCCGATGACAAGCCGGCCGAGGAGTCAGCTTCTCCTGACGCCAAGCCGGCTGAGGAGTCAGCTTCTCCTGATGCTAAGCCGGCCGAGGAGTCAGCTTCCTCTGATGCCAAGCCGGCCGACGACTCAGCTTCCCCTGATGATATCAAGCCGGCCGAGGAATCGGTTTCTCCTGCAAATGAAACCCCGGCTCCAGAGGCTGCACCAGTCGAAGAAACCCAAGCCCCTGAGGAACCAGCTCCCACATCCAATGAGGGCGACAAGCCAGCCGATGAATTGAGCCCGAATGCAGCAGGTGAGGCGAAATCAGACGATGCTTCCCCGCCAGATCAAGCCCCAGCAGCTGCAGAGGAAAGCAACCCCGCCGAAGCTAGCGAGGCCACTCCCGAGAAGCCTGCTGATGATGCTTTGCCTGCCGAGGGCGAGGTTAAGCAAGAGCCACCCAGTGAGGAGGCGAACCCTGCCGAAGCTGCCAACTCTGCTGATCAAAAGCCAGACGATGGTACCTCGCCAGCCGAAGGTGAACCGGGCACTCTCGAGACGGCTGTCCCATCTTCTGAGGATAAAGAGCCTCCAAAGGAGGAGTCTGAGGCAGCTGAAGCAGAGAATGCCTCTCAGGAACCAAGTGCACCAGCCGCGGAGGAGAACGCCTCTGAAGCACCGGCAGCTCCCACCGAAGACCAAACGCCCGTCGAAACCACCCCTGAGGTCGTCGAAGAGGCCAAGAATGATCCAGTCGAGGAACCGGAGGCACCTGAGGTAAAGAAGCCCGCCCAAGCCCCCAAGATGATTTTGTCGGATGCTAATAGCGATCAGACCACTGCGGATGAGGGAAAAGCCGATACGCCTGACGACGTGCCTGCTGAATCGGACAAGCCTAGTGAAGAAGCTGTAGCCGTAGAAGCTCCGGCAGCCGAAGCCCCCGAGACTAAGGATGGGCCTGCACCTGATGACAGCAAGACTCCTGAAGAAACCCAGGAAGCCACCGTGGAAGAAGTCAAGGAGTCCACGGATAAGCCTGCTGAAGAAGACAAGGCTGTCACTGAGGGCGATCCCGCCACCGAGGAAGCAGCATCAGAAACCAAAGAGGAGCCCGCGGCAAACGACAAGGCTGTCGATGAGCCGCCCCCTCCGCCTTCGGATCAGCCTGCGGAGAGCGGGGAAACCGAGGGCAGTCCCTCCACGGAGCCAGAGCAGGCTCCTGAGGCACCAGCTCCCGCCAGCGAGGGTGAACAGGTTTCTGAGGCCCCGGCCCCTGCCAGCGAGGGTGAACAGGCCGCTGAGGCCCCGGCCCCTGCCAGCGAGGGCGAGCCCGCTTCTGAGGCACCAGCAGCCGCTAGCGAGGGTGAGAACGCTGCTGAGGCGCCGGCTCCCGCCAGCGAGGGTGGACAGGCTTCCGAGGCACCAGCAGCCGCTAGCGAAGGTGAGGAGGCTGCTGAGGCAGCGGCTCCCGCCAGCGATGGTGAGCGGGCTGCTGAGGCACCGGCTCCCGCCAGCGAGGATGAGAAGGTGGACGATGCGGCGAAGCCAGCTGCGGACGACAAGCCTGCGGGTGAATCGTCCTCAGCTGCGGATGACAAGAAACCCGACGAGGAGGACGAGGGTAAAGACACGGTGGGCCCAATCCCGGGCGAGGAGAAGAAATCTGCGGTGAAGACAGGTGAGAATCTCCATCTAACCCCTGATACCCCTGATTTTGCGCAAGACTTGGGAGAATCTATTTCGCAATCGGATGAGGGCATGGCGGTACCGGATGCGAGCGGTGGATCTTTGCTTTCGGATGGCGTTACGGATGCACGTGAGGAGCAAACAGGACTCACGGAGCTCGACTTCCTTGCAGATTGCGAGGCTGGTGAATCTACAACACGCGGCGAATCTATCAATCCCGAGGACGGTAATGCGACGGCGGCGTCTTTGAATTCTGGAGTCGACACGTTTGATACCCCTTCTGCAATTAGCAATAACGTTACAATGGAGTCTGAGACTGTGGCGACGGGTGCTTCCGATGCGGAGCAAGGGGATGATGGCACGAAACTTCTCCACACCGACGAGGTATCACAACCACACTCTACAGATGTGGAACTGGCCAAGAGTGGAGATAAATCCATTCCTAGCGAGACGACTCCCGAGGCAGGTGACCTCAACATAATTCAACGAGCAGAAACGGACGACGTTTCAATTCCCAATGAGGCTTCTGGTCTGGATGTCACAGCACAGGAACCATCATTTGAAACCGCGATGGAGCCTGAAGATACGAGTCAGGTAGAGCCGTCGTCCGCCACTCCAAATCTGGCGGATCAAAGTGAAGTGGTTGAGAAGGCCGATATCGATACCAGTGGGCCGGAAGGCAATGCCACTGCCGAACTTGGGGAGGCTGAGGGACATGTCGTCGACCAATCTGTTCAGCCCGAGCCAGCTTTACATGAAGACGAAACAAAGACGGCAATCCTCGATGAATCTCGCAGCGAGCCAGCGAAAGAGGTCGAGACTTCCGAGCAACAAACAGAAGATCTGCAGACACTGGAAACCCCCAGCGATCACTCCGTCGCAGCTGAGCCAGTTGATACGGTCGCAAAGGAGGACCTGGTGGCGGGAGCTGATGAGCATGGAGAGGAGCCGCAAATCGAGGAAGGAGCCGGTATCTCAGGTAAGCCAGAAGAAAGGTACCTGGTAACTCGCAATCAACTAACAGACTGAACAGCCCAAGAATCTCATTCGGGTGAAGACAAGGCGATACATCCCCCGCCGGGAGAGGACAGGGCACTGTTGGAGTCGGAGGAAGACCGGCCCGTGGCCCGGGAACCTCCAAATAGCCAGGAAACCGAACTCGAAGCAGTCGTCGAGGAGGTACCAGCAGCTAAAGAGCCGTCGGAAGGCAGTCTGGAGCAAGATGAAGCAACGAGCGACCCGCCCCTGGCAGGCGACGGAGAGACATCTTCGGCTACTTTCGCCGGGAAGAGTAATGAGGGCGATGTGACTCCCGTGGATGCCTTGGCAGAAGAGGAATCGACTCAGGAAGCCACTGCGGAGGACGATCGAGCGGTCGACGATCAATCCCAAGTGTTACCTGGCGAGGAGCAGCCAGAAGATATCGCTACGGGGAAGCCAACGGACGAATCGACCGCATCGCAGGAACAACCCGCATCTGAGGCACAAGTGGAGGGCGTTGATGTGCAAGAAAGCTCCCCTCCCACCGAGGCATCACCCGAAGAGGCTTCTCCTATTCCAACACCTGAAGAACCCTCTCAGCAACCAGACTTGGCTGAACCCGAAATTGCCAAAGACGTTCCTGAGCCGGAGGTCGATACGTCCGCATCCGTTTCGCCCCCGGATGAGGAGACGATTCTGGAAAGTCCCTCTGAGTCGCCCACTGTGACTCTTACCAAGGATAGCGATGTTGAGGAGCCACCTGCTAAGGAAACGACCCATGAGCCTTATATTGATGGCCTTCCTACATCTACCGATGCCTCGATCCCTGAATCTGCCCCCGACAGCTCTTCTATTATCGATCTTGGACCTGCCGAACTCGATACTTCGCCACCCCCTGGAGATAAGGACCTTACAATTGAAAGCTCGGCCGGCCAGCCACAGGTAGAGGACTCTGCCATTGCTAGCGCTCCTTCCGATGGGGAGGCAGCAGGCGAGGTCAGCCTCTCCGGCACCCCGGTCACGGTCCCCGAAACGGCCCCCGATGATCTCCAGCAGAATGCTGAGGGTCCTCCTACCGCCACCAGCGATGATGTCGAGCAATCAAATGTACACACACTCGACATGACTGACAATACGTTGGGTGAACCAACCCACGCTCACCTCATTGCTGAAGGTCCCATGTCGGCCGAGCCCGAAGCTGAAACTACCCGAAACGTAGAGGAAGCTAAGGAGCCGACGCCAGTGGTGACGGAGGAACTCGTGGAAGAGGAGCCGGTGGAAGATGCCGTCCTGGTACCAGAGGTCAATCCAGCCACCGCAGCCGAAGTCGTTTCCTCCGACCATGCTACGTCCTTGGACACTGAAATTGAACCTACCATCGAGAACATAGGCGTTGTCGAGCAGACTGACTCACCTGCGGTGGATGTGCCTCCTATTTCGGAGGCTGTTGCCACAGGACATCTCGTCCCCGATGAATTCGTGTCAGAGCCTGTCGATAGTGTTGAGGAGGAGGGCCAGCAGATATCGGAAGCGCCAGTGGAGCACTCTCAGGACGATGTGCAGATTTCTGCATCAGGGATCTCTGAGGAAACCCAAGTTCAGCCCCACGATGAACCAGATCAAGCTGCCGTATTACTCGCCACTGAGCCTGAATTGGAGACCCGCTCCGTCTCCGAGCCCATTTCTTCTGACCCTATCAGCTCCAAAGCAGCCTCCGAGGGAACGGAAGCTAAACCCGCCGCGTCACCCCAGGATATCGCCTTACCAGAAGTGCAGGCTGCTCTAGAAACAAGTCCCAGGGAGGAAGAGACCGCACACCTTGTCGAAATACCGGACCCTGTCTTGGAAACGGTGCCAGCCCCCCATCTTGCCATCGAATCCGTTGATACCATCGAACGTTCTGATGAGGCGTCCGATGATCTGGATTATCAGGTCAAGGATCAGAAATCCGCGCTCACAGTTATCGAGGACACCGAGATTACTCCCTTAGAGTCTCTCGTCGACCCGAAGCCAGATACACGCCACACCTCGGAGGACGTCCCCATTGAAGTAACGGAGCCTGAGATGCCGAGAGAGTTTGACCAACCTCTCGAGGCAGACCCCAAGTCCGAGATTCCCGAGGGAGAGAACGTCGTGGAGACGACCACCCTAGCGGAAGAAGTGGCTATAGTGCCTGATCTCGGAACGGATCCTGCCGTAATTCGTGAGATCCAATTGAAGGCCGAAGGCACTGAGCAGGAATCTGAATCTGCGGATACAGAGTTCAATGTGCCGTCAGGTTTGGAGCCCGAACAGCATGCGGAGGCAACCGACGGACCGGAAGCATCACTGCGGGATATCGCCGCCCTGGATGTTACGCATCAAGAGGACGTGTCAAGAGCCTCTCTTGAGATCGCGGACGACGAGCTTGCGCATTCTCCCCAGCAAGTCCCGGAGGTAGACCTGGCGGAGCCATCTGGCCTTGAGTCCACCGATCAACATCAGTCCAGTTCCGAAGAGCCGCTTGTCGCGGATGAGGACGATGGCTTCGTTTTAGTGAGCGCCTCGGAGGTCCCGAACCAGGAGTCAATCCATGACACTCAGCTGGTGAGTTCCGTTGGGGAGGGGTTGGCTTCCGACATCTCCACGGAACCTCCCACCGATCCCGAACCTGACGCTACTACAGTCAATGACCCTACGCATGGTCTTGAAGAAGATCAGGCGGATCAGGCGGCAGCTGAGAATGAGCAGACCCAAGGTGAAGAAACCACGAGCATCACTCGAATGGTTGCCGAAGTCGTCCCAGTTGAAGATTCCAGCCTGCCATCACCTGAGACGACGAGGGCCGAGCTACCATCCGGGATAAGTGTTGGACCTTCCGATCCCCCCGAGCCAGAGTCCATCGTGGCGGACAAAGAGGTCGCCGAGCCCTCTACCGTTGATTCTACCTCTCCGCCTCAAGAAGATGTCGTGACCGATAATAATTCTATCGAGCCCGAGCCCGTATTTTCATCCGCGACCACTCAGTCAGCGCAAGAGATTGAGCGGACGGAAGACCCCCAAGATCTTGCCATAGTCGAGGAATCAGGGGCTGTTGGTTCCAAACCTAGCCTGGAGGAGCTTATTCCCGCAGTTGAAGTCGCCGCGCCGGAGAACCTTGACACTGCTGACAAGGCTATTCCCGCGGCCGAGACTCTACCTGTCAATGTTGAACTTGCTGAAGAGAACACTCCAGATTCCCAAGATCCCAGAGCCCTAGCGACAGTCACATCTAGTTCCAATGAAGCCCCGGCCTCTTCCGCTCATGACGCCATCGAAGAGATCACGCCCATTCCGAAAGAATCCAGTGCGCTTTCTGAGGAAACGGTGTTGGTCTCCCAGTCAGATGTCCCCGCCGAAACGGAAAGTCTGAGCAACGAAGACTATCACGTTTTGGTTGAGCCTCCTTCTCAGAGCGAAGAAGACCCAGTCCTGGTTTCGCAGGAGCAGCTGCTGGAGGAAGTCATCCCTGTTGATCAGGCTGTCGGTAACGGGGCCGTTCCACTCGCAGAACCACTAGTCTCAGACGGCTCCCGACCAACAGACCCCAGCCAGCCGGAGGAACTTCAACTGTTGGAGTCCAAGGCTCTTGAGGTCGTCGAGGCTGAGCCAAATATCCCAATTGAGGTTGCCGCCGATGAGACCACATCCGCCATTGTCGCCACTGAGGACTTTGGTCATACTTTCGAGAAAGGGGAAGTTCTCGAGGCTGAACTAGCCCGGGGTGTTCTTCCCGAACCAACGGAAGACTTACCCCGGGATCCTACCGTCCTTGGGGAGCCCATCGTCAACCAACCACCAGACTTTGAGGCAGTGTCTACTCGGGGCATCGGAGAAGCCGTCCGTGCAGATAGTCCGGTGATCCCCGGGACATCCTCCAATCTCGCTCCTACTTCTTCTGAGCTCCCAAAGGAAACCGAACGGGAACTATTAGCTGAAGCCCAGGACCACACCGAGGCCTCTGTGGCAGAGACAAAGCCGATAACTCCTGGGGTCGAAGCAGATTCAAGGTTGGCTGAACCTCTCGGCAGTTCAACTGCCGAGGAATCATCGGTTACGAAGGATAAATTGGTTCTTGGAGCGGTGGCCGGTGGTGCCATCGCGGCCGGTGCTGGTCTCTTTGCGGCTCACCATCTCTCCGATACGGACAAGAGGCAGGTCGAGGGCAGGCAGCTGCATCTACAAGACTCTCCCCACATCGTCGAGAGACACGTTCCTCGCTCCACTGCGGTGGGTGCTAGGGAGCTCTCAGAGGGAAAGGGATTCTTGCCCGGTTCATACAAGGGCAAAGCAAGGGCACTCGACCTTGGCGTTGAGTCGGGCAGGGAAATTACGCTGAAAAGAAGCGGGGACCGACTTACTCCCCTTCTCAATAGCGAGGAGCGATCAGATACACCTCCCATCGTCTTACCCACCTTGACGGACTTTGCCCCTCCCATAAAACCCCCGCCGAGAACCAGCGGTCTTAGGCGCGCAAGGAAGTTCTCCATCGCCCGTGCCGAAGAGGAGATTGCCGCCGCAGTTGTCATCTACGCGTCAGTCGACGCATTGAGTCCGCCGGGGAGCCCTACTCGCGAGAGGATCGCACCCTTCTTCGTAGCTGATGATGAAAGAGCCGAGGGGAAGATGTCTACAGATCTGCGAAACGATTCTCCCAAAGTCGTTGGCACAGGCGTGGAGGAGGACAGGGACCTTCCGGGGTCGGATGCTGACTTGTTTACAGACAACGATCAATCAGCGGATGACAAGGATAGAGGCAAGGACGGAGAGGGCCGTCGCCGCCGCCGCCGATCTAGCCATCATCACCGCTCTAGCCGTGACGGAGAGAGCGGTGAGAGCCGCCGCCACTCATCGTCGTCCCACTCGCATAGACACCACCGCCCCCGCGCCGACAGCGATAGGTCTACCCGGACGCCGCCGAACACAACGCCACCCCGCACGCCCAAGCGCCAGGATAGCGGCTACGAGGACGAAAAGTCGGGGGAGCGCTCACACCGCCGGAGAGAGCACCGGACCCCCGAGGAGAGAGCCGAGCAGGAGAAGCGCCGGGAGAGGCGTCGCATGCGTGAGAAGGAGAAGGAGCGCGAGGGGGAGCATAAGGGGTCGAGGGACGGCGATAGGGAGAGGCATCGGCGCTCGAGGAGCAGCAAGGATGCGGTCGCGCCCGTGGAGGACGCCCCACCGAAGAAGTTCCTTGACATAGAACATGTGCGCGGGATTCTTTCTGGCCCGAAGGACGGTGGGGTTGTCTCGCACGAGCCCTCTTCATCTTCTCGCGGGGATCTCCCCAGGCGGGCGAACACAACACGGGCCCCGGGGAGGAGTCAGCGGCCTGAGGGAGCCTCCCACAGGTCCCACCGGTCTCGGAACAGCGAGGGCGAGAGGAGCCGGCGCAAGTCAGAGGAGAGGTTGCCGCGAACCGAAGATAAGCTGGCGTCTGAGAGGTCCGAGGACGCGAGAAGGAGGGCGAGACAGGAGGAGAGAGCGAAGGCCAGGGAGAAGGGCTTGGAGAAGAAGGACGGCGAGAAGAAGGACGGCGAGAAGAAGGGAGGGATCAGGGCTGCTTTTAAGAAGATATTCTCGAGTTAGGGAGGGAGAGTATGACGGTGTGTGTCTGCGTTTATGTTTGGTTTTCTTGCATGCTTTTCGTTTTTGGATTTACTCGTTGAGTTTTTGTCATTTATTACGAGTGTCATGATGGATGGGGTGTGGATGAGCACGGATATGGTGAAGATATGACGGGTTTACGATTATTATGACTTGAGAATCTAAGAATGTCGCATTTACCACATACATGCCCAAGTTCCAGTTCCGGCGACAGCTGATATAATAGTGAATAGTCTTGGATAGACAGGGGAAGGGATGATTAAAAATTTATTAAGGAGCACATCCCAACATTCTTGTCTTGCATTCGAAGTTGCATGGTAGGTAATGACTTCTATATCTGATAGAAGGTACGATGGGATCAAGATGGTAGGGGAGAAGTCGCTCGCTCCTATGCTACTAGGGTCAGACGGGACACTTCGATTAGACGGCGGCAGACTAAGAGGGTCGAGCAGGAGTGGAAGGTGCAGATGTTCTCATGAGAAGGTTGATGACTCGCGCTGTACCATCAAGGCCCAATGAGAAAAGCGCGATGCACGGCGAGACTGCACTTCGGCCAGCATCGGGGACGGGGAGACCGACAACTACACTGAGGCAAGTGCGGTCGGTATGATAGGATAGTAAGAAATTTCGGCAAGTGTTCTGCTAGTTAGCCAAGGAATTACAGGAGAATCCTGTACGCAGGAAGGAGCCATCAAGTGCCTCTGCCAAGTACTAAACTAAAGTAGCTGTGCCAGATCAGGAAAGATCTCCGAGAAGGAGCGAAGGAGAATTTTTATGACCGAATATATTTAGCTAGGTATTAGTGCCTAATAGCCATGCGTGCTTGCAAGGACGACTACATACGTCCAGAATGATGCCTCGCTCTTCTTCTGTTTAGAAATTTATCGTGTGTTCATCAGCTGGGGCGTGCTGGCCCACCACCGAGACTCTCCCAACTCCAACATCGTCGTCGGAGTCGTCACGGGAGTCGCATCGCGGCCACGGCCGAAGCGTGTGTCAAAGTATTTGAATGTGGTCATTGTGGTGTGAACCTTTTGAGGGTCAAAGTGTGGGGGTTGCTTTCGTTCAGTGTGATATCGAGCGCCACAAAACTTGGCGCCCAAGAGCCGAGAACGGGTGGAACATGAGGAAGGACGAGAACATGGTTATTATCAGATTGATAATCTCAGGCAGCTGGAAGCGCTACCTCTGCTAGCTACTGAAAAATTACATGTATACGTCAATTGAGGGACCTCCACTTGAAACGCCAGTCCGAAAATTGAGAGACGAAAAAGGATGTGACCGTGGGAATCCAACAACTACTAACACGATGTCACAGTCGAAACCATGCTGTCTCGGCATTGCCATCTCATCCCGTGGCCCCACCCGCCGAGAACGGACCAATGAAGCCAAGCCCATCATCTTATCAATCTCGGAATACGAAGCAAAATCCAAGAAAATTTGCGCACCAGCTCTTCACCCCCGACGCCAAGCCCGATGCCAAGCCCATCTTATCAATCTATGGAATAATCCGCAGGAATTTTCTGGGAGTCATGTCTCCACACCCATCCCAACCAGACGGGATTCTGCTCTTTTCGTGCTTAGCTTCTCTCCAACGGGCTGCTGTGGACTAATGTAGCGTATACTTAATGTCGTCCTGAACTCAATTAGCGATGCCTTGTGTAGGAGCAGGGATCGTGCTCGTTCGGCTGTGTACTCCGGACATTGTAAAAGTGAAGGTGGACCTCATCCGTCCGAATGAGGCATTGGATGGGGTGATCTGACCCGAGGAAGGAAGTGAAATCCGACGCCGGTCGTGCGAGGAGTAAGCTCCCGTGCTTGCATATATAAACGTTTACGCTCCCCGCTACCGGAATCGCGGGCCCAAGCTGATTGATAAACAAGGCTGCTAAGCACGCTGCTCCAAGTCCAAGCTACAAGGAACGCTCTGAACGGTGCGAAATCATCCATCGTCAGTGAGTGTCACGAGGGTAAGTCGAGTCCAGATCATTGCCCATGCCCCGCCCTCGCCCTGTACCAGTACCTGTACAAGTATCTCCGTCTCCATCCATGTGCGTCAAAGTGAGACTCTATGGAGGCAGCTCCTCCAGTGGTTTCCAAATTTATGCTGGGGTCGCACTTGCTCCCCCGCCACCACAAACCACATGGCAGCGGGCCGAGCACGTGTCTTGTCCCGCATTCTCACTCCTCCCCTCGTTCGCGTCTTCTCCCTCGCCGTGCTTCAGGCTGACCACTGACGATGGCTTCTCCAGTGCTGCTTGGCATCTTCAACCGTCATGTCCGACGAAAAGCAACCGCAGGCCGTCCCGGAGGCCATCCCGGAGGCCACCAAGCAAGTTGGCAACGACAATGACCCCGCACGTGGAATGCACCTCTCCACGAAGAGTGAGGACGAGAAGTCGGTCGGCGTGCGGCGCATCGAGGCCATCAGTTCCGTCATGACCATCTACGATCGCGTCTTCATCTTCTTCGGAATCTTCCTCGTCGCCTACGTCTACGGCCTTGACGGCACCCTCCGGTATACGTACCAGCCCTACGCCACGGCTTCCTTCGACAACCACTCTCTTCTCGCGACGGTCAATGTCGTGCGCGCCGTCATCGCCGCCGCCGCACAGCCCACCTCCGCCAGGATCGCCGATATCTTCGGCCGCGTCGAGCTCATTTGCGTCTCAGTGCTGTTTTACGTGATTGGAACGATAATCGAGGCTTCTTCTACCAACATGGAAACCTTTATAGCCGGCGCTCTCATATATCAGATCGGATATACCATGATCATGCTGCTTGTCGAGGTTCTCATCGCCGACATCACCTCTACGCGCGCCCGTCTTCTGTTCAGCTACATCCCCGCGCTGCCCTTCATCATTAACACCTGGGTCAGCGGCAACATCTCGGCCGCCGTTCTCGGCGCCACGACGTGGGAATGGGGAATCGGCATGTGGGCCATCATCTACACTGTCTTCTCCCTGCCCCTCATCGTCAGCTTGTCCATCGTCGGCCGCCGCGCCAAGAACCGCGGGCTCCTTAAGGACTACCGCTCCGAATTCCAGACCCTCGGACTTAAGGAGTTCCTCGTGGACCTCTTCTGGCGGCTCGACACCATTGGCATCGTCTTCCTCATCGCTGTCTTCGCTCTCATCCTGGTCCCGCTCACACTGGCGGGCGGCTTCGAGGCGAAGAGCCAGTGGTCCAGCGCGCGCATCATCGCGCCGCTCGTTGTCGGCGTGTGCATGATCCCCGTTTTCGTGGCCTGGGAGCTCAAGGCGCCGCACCCGCTCGTCCCCTTCAAGCTCATGAAGGACCGCGCCGTCTGGGCCCCGCTCGGCATGGCGTGCATGCTCAACTTCGCGTGGTACCTCCAGGGCGACTACCTCTACACCGTGCTCACCGTCGCCTTCGACTTCAGCATCTCGACGGCGACGCGCGTGTCGTCGTTCTACTCCTTCTTCAGCGTCATCGCGGGCTTCATCCTCGGCTTCATCGTCTTCTACGTACGCCGGCTCAAGATGTTCATCATCGCCGGCACCGTGCTCTTCCTCGTCGCGTTCGGACTGCTGATCCGGTTCCGCGGCGACGTCGACGGCTCCAGCCGCGCGGGCATCATCGGCGCCCAGGTCCTCCTCGGCCTGGCGGGCGGCATGTTCCCCTACCCCGCGCAGGCCTCGCTCCAGGCGTGCCTCCGGCACGAGCACCTCGCCGTCCTGACGGCGGTCTACCTGGCCACCTACAACATCGGATCGGCGCTCGGCGGCGCCGTGTCGGGCGCCATCTGGACGCAGGTCCTCCCCGGCCAGCTCTCGACGAACCTCGCGGGCATCAACGACACGCTGGCGCCGCTCGTCTACGCGGACCCGTTCACCGCCGCGCTCACGTACCCCGTCGGCACGCCCGAGCGCGCCGCCATCATCGACTCGTACAAGCACGCCCAGCGCATCCTGACCATCACGGGCATCTGCCTCTGCGTGCCGCTCATCGCGTTCGGCCTCGCGCTCCGGAACCCCGCGCTGAACGACAAGCAGAACCTCGTCGAGGACTGGGAGGCCGGGTCGGTGGAGAGCAGCGTCGAGGAGGCGGCGGGGGTGGAGGGGAAGGCGGGGGATAAGGCGGCCCGGATCTAGGACTAGTTAGGAGGTCTAGTTTTTGCATACTCGGGCGGCTGGGACGTGTGTACGAGGGAAATGTATGCTCCGCGCACACTAGGATGCTTAGCTCGGATCATGTAGCGGCTATCGCCGTTCCGATTTTCTAATGATAATGCTTTCCTGTTAGGAAACCCCGTTGGATTTCACATAGGTTATTAACTATCAGTCGTCTGCATTCCTAAGTGAAAAAGACCGACACCGCAAGGTTGCACTAGTGCTAGATCAAAGTCCTGGACCAAGTGACAGAGTGCGGTTCACAATATTCCTGTCCCCCAAGATGCTCTTCTGGCTTGCTTCCGCGGAACTACTCGCCCACCTCTCTGGTATAAGCCATTCTACAACACGATCACAGCACATACGACCATAGCTCGTGGAAAACTGAGGGTCCCGTCCGCTCCCCTATACATAAACCACGAAGCGCTAGACTAGTAGTTGGGTCGGTGACGACCAGCGAATCCCTGGTGTTGTATGTTTTCTTTTTGTCCTTCCTGTTCGATTGTATGTATGTCCGTTCGTGGCCCTGTACTATCCTCGTTTGTGGCCAGCCCGCCGAAGTATCCATCTGCAGTCATTCATGCATATGATACCCATATACTACATGTATCTTTTTAAGTTATAAGTATCATATATGCGTGGCCCCGTTGGCTTGGCCGCTCACTCACTGCTAGGCAGCGTCTACTAAGCTTATTTAAAGTAAGTGGCATCCTGCATGAAGAAACCTCCCGAAGAACTAATATCTCACCTACTTTTCCTTGGCCTCCTTTTTCTTAAGCGACTGGAAACCAACCGCCTTGGAGGCTTCTCCTCGGCTGCTAGGCAAATGCCAGCAGGTGCTACCGCTACTTATAAGCGAATGAAACCTCCCCTGTTGAGAAATTATAGGTGGCTGGGCCGTCAAGGTTGTATTATTCTTCCAGCCCACCAAAAAAACAGGATATCTCAACGGCCGTGCTTTGTGCAACTCAAATACGGGGTAACTCACGGCTTATCTCTGTCCCGCCTTTCTCTACTTTTGCGGGCTTTTCTTTCCAGCTTCCACTTAATATTACCGCATTGGCATATGGAGGATGGAACGTCAGCATGCTCCGGACTCATACTAGTAGAAAAAATCTTGACGAATCCTGCCAAGGTGTCCTATTAAACCCCGTCCCGCAGAAATCTGTCACTGTCGCTATCAGACACCATAGTAGTGTCATGGTGCGATTCTTGTTCACAAATAAAAAATGGCGGGGTTGGAACGTGCCTGCCCCGCGCTCCGGCCTCGGCGGTGTGTGGCAGACCCCACCTTCCGGCGACATTGGACCTTCCAGGTTGGGGAAGGAGCACGTGTAAGGTATCCTGGTACTGGTGCTCGTACTCAACTATTACTCGCACGAATATTTTTTGTACCTGACCTAAGGGAAGGGGCAATCGCAATTATTCCGAGGGAGGGGGGTAGCTGGCCTTGAGAGGAAAGATGAAAGTTAAATCCACATAAGAAGATGGCGTCAAACGCCCTTGGAACTCCGAAACCCAACCGTTGCGTTGCTAGAACCAGTCACACCAGTCTCCGCGGCGGACATTTCTCGAACCGCTTAGTGGTGCTCACACCGAATGAGGAATTGCGCAATCGCCGGGATGGATCAGCGAGCCGGGTAGATAGGGGCCAGGTTTCGTACTCCGGCAGAGGGGGTGGCTAACGCCTCCAAACTTTTTGTTACCGTGTGACCTGGTGTCCTCCGCTTTTTATGGTATGTAGTGAAAGTACCTTTCTAACGCAAGCTACGTGTTCTCAACAACGCCTTTCGTGCCGACCGCCAATTGCACATATTCCTCATTGCCGTGCCCCGCCTCCTCCCCTCACTCCTGCTTGGCTTGAACCTAGAGAGGGGTCCGTCCCAAAAAAAAATCCAAAAAAATTATCTCCCGCGCTACGACTACAAGAATCCTCGACTACAACCCCAGCTAGCCTCCTTGACCCTTTTTTTCCCCTTTCCACTTCTCCTCTCTCTCCCCTCCCCATCGAAGCCTCAACCTGTTTTCCTCCATTCACTGATTTCAAGGTAAAATTACCCCATTCCCCCTGCCGACTCGTCGATCTCAATACCCCTCCTTCCATTCTCTTCATTGTCTCGTCGTACAAAACAATATTAACCTGCCTCGAGACCTAGGATTTCCCAGGCTTACCTTCTCTCGTCCATCCTTACTCCTCCTCCCTTGCCGTTTGCCAGTTTCTCTCGACTCCGTCGAACACACAATACACAATGGCTCAGTCCAACAACGTCAACGGTGTCCAGCACTACAATGAGGGTACCTTCCTCTTCACCGTAAGCATTCCCCCCACCCTCCCCCACTCCTCGGCGGTGCCCCCTCACTCCCTCAACCCCTCCTCCCAGTGCCGCCGGGGACGACGAGGACCCGGAACAAGGGGCAACCTCTCTCCCAAGAAAACTCACGTTCTAACCTTTCGCCATAGTCCGAGTCGGTAGGTGAGGGTCACCCCGACAAGATCGCCGATCAGGTCTCCGATGCCGTCCTCGACGCCTGCCTGCGGGGAGACCCCCTCTCCAAGGTTGCCTGCGAGACGGCCACCAAGACCGGCATGGTCATGATCTTCGGTGAGATCACCACCAACACCAAGCTCGACTACCAGAAGATTGTCCGTGATGCCGTCAAGGACATCGGCTACGACCACTCCGACAAGGGCTTCGACTACAAGACCCTCAACCTGCTCGTCGCCATCGAGCAGCAGTCTCCCGATATCGCCCAGGGTCTCCACTACGAGAAGGCTCTTGAGCAGCTCGGTGCCGGTGACCAGGGTATCATGTTCGGATACGCCACCGACGAGACCCCCGAGCTCTTCCCCCTGACCCTCCTCTTTGCCCACCAGCTCAACGCCGCCATGTCGGCCGCTCGCCGTGACGGAAGCCTGCCCTGGCTCCGCCCCGACACCAAGACCCAGGTCACCATTGAGTACAAGCACGACAAGGGTGCCGTTGTTCCTATCCGCGTCGATACCGTCGTCGTGTCTGCCCAGCACAGCCCCGACATCACCACCGAGGAGCTCCGCAAGGAGATCCTGGAGAAGATCATCAAGAAGACCATCCCCGCCAAGTACCTCGACGAGAAGACCATCTACCACGTAAGTTGTCCCTTGCCGGTTACCTACAACTACCTACCTACCTACCTACCTACCTACCTACCTACCCAACCATGTTCTCGGAACTGGAATTGGGGCACAAAAGACTCATCATCGAGATACTAACAACCCTACCCCGGCATATAGATCCAGCCCTCTGGTCTCTTCATCATCGGTGGCCCCCAGGGTGACGCCGGTCTTACCGGTCGCAAGATCATTGTCGACACCTACGGTGGCTGGGGTGCCCACGGTGGTGGTGCCTTCTCCGGAAAGGACTTCTCCAAGGTCGATCGCTCTGCGGCTTACCTTGCCCGATGGATCGCCAAGTCCCTCGTCAACGCCAAGCTCGCTCGCCGTGCGCTCGTTCAGCTCTCGTACGCCATCGGTGTTGCCGAGCCCCTGTCGCTCTACGTCGACACCTACGGCACCTCGGACAAGACCTCTGATGAGCTTGTTGAGATCATTCGCAACAACTTCGACATGAGGCCCGGTGTCATCGTCCGTGAGCTCCAGCTCGACCAGCCCATCTACCTCCAGACCGCCAAGAACGGTCACTTCGGTACCAACCAGAGCTTCAGCTGGGAGAAGCCCAAGACTCTCAAGTTCTAAGTTTGAGGGTCAAAGCGATCCAAAAAAAAAAGTTACACCCCATCCGACGGCT
Organism: Cephalotrichum gorgonifer; assembly: GCA_900312665.1. Classification (NCBI taxonomy): domain Eukaryota; kingdom Fungi; phylum Ascomycota; class Sordariomycetes; order Microascales; family Microascaceae; genus Cephalotrichum; species Cephalotrichum gorgonifer. Next base: position 4,447,889 of record ONZQ02000001.1, read on the forward strand.
GTTTTTTTCAAACTTTTTTCAGTCATATGATCTAGATCTTCTCTCATGTTAAGGTTCTCTTCGCAACTATAAAACGAGGTCTTTTTTTTTCTTAATTTTTTTTTGAATTTCCTACTTTTTTTTCTTACCGGCATGTTTATTCTTGCTGAACGGTCCTTCAGCACCGGGCGGCCGGACCGGAAGGGTGGCTGGCGTCTTTCAACAAAGACATGGAGTTGTCCGTTAATGGATGACGACGGCGATGGCGATTTTTTTGCTTTTTAGGATTGCTCACATGGGGAAGCGGGAGGGAAAACAGGCACGGTTGGAGAAATGCATTACTCGAGATACCCAGCTTCGGATTCTGAAAGGGATAGAGGCATGACGGCATCTTTTCGGCGTTTATCGGGGAACAAAAGAACTTCAACATCTTTTCTTGCCCGGCCGAGCCTTGTTGGTTGCTTTTTGGAGAGAGATGGAAGAGGAGGGAGACGAGGTGCGGGAGTTCCGGTGGAACGGAGAGGAACGGGGAATGTGAATTAGCTGGGGAAAGGGGCTCGGGTTCCAACATTTCTCGATATTGGGAGCTGGGCAAGGAGTACCTATCTGTTCGTGCTTTGGGGAGGGAAGAGCAAACGACGACAAGGCTGGCTAGGAAGGGTTAGAGAATATAGATCGAGTATTTTGCTCGTGCACGTCTTCCCGTTTGCAGGTATGTACATACGTGAAGGGGCGGGGGCTGCATATATGCGGTCTCTTCCCCCTGCTTAAGATCGCCGCCCCTCCCGGACTTCCCGCCCGATGGGAAGGATCAATACGGTGACGGGAGGCGGGTGACGGGAGCAAGGGAAGTTTGCTTGCCGACGAGGTCTCGCCATGCGGCGCTTGCTGGCAGAATGTGGGTATTGGTGGCGGCAAAGTTGGCCTGTCATATTACAGCTCGGGATGTAGGGTGTTGAACACATCCTTGTGTGTAGACGCCCGTATGTACGCGTGGCGCGTGATGTGTGATGCGTGCCTTGCTTAAACCTCATGTTCCCGGACGGGGGAGGGATCGGTCAGGCCGTGTGAGTACTTGTACTCGGTGTACGACACATTTACAGTATTGGGATCTCATTGAATTAGTACTAGTACGAGCCGATGTGTGCGCCGCCCGAGTTAATACAGGGATTCTTGCAGCGGGAGGGCGTCCCCGGCGCAGCTATTTCCCTGGAGACTGGATGTTGTGGCGGGCGTAGTTCAGGATCTTTTGGGCTGGAACCTTGAGTAGGAGCAGAGGATGATGAATAGGAAAGTGAACAATAGGAGTGGGTCATGAGCGGACAAGCGGGCAGGGGGGAGGAAGCTCTTCGGTGGGGGTTATTGGTTGCTGATGCCGGCGGTGATGGTGGGGGCGGGGGCGCGGGGTGTGGGCGCTGCGCACGGATTCTTTGGACGCTTCTGGGGAACAATAGGAACGACAATAGAGTTTCTGGCGTCAGGCACCTCCTTTTTTCTTGTTTCTTCGGGGTGGCGGGCGCGGCTTTTCTTGGCGTTTCCGACGCCCCCCCGCGTCCTTTTATCTTCAAGGCGTCGGTTGTGGAACGGTGAGAGCTACGTGTAATACATGCGACTTCCTGGGTTTCTAAAGGGCTTCTTAGCGTGTTGTGTAGCGGGATGACTTTCCGTTTCTTGCGGGGCCGTGCATTAGGTGGGCGAGGCAGAGACGAGCTGAGTTGAGCTAGTGAACTTCTTTCCCGTGTCAGCTTTGGAAGCCTTAGAACGTGTGAGGGTCCCTGGGTGGGATACATGTACATACCCGCCTCTCCCAGAAGGAAATAAGAGACCCATCCCCGTAGACGATATATTGTACGCGTGTGAGTGGGACAGGAGGAGGAGGAAGGAGGAACAGGGACAAACGGACGTTGACCTAGGGTGCTGCTCGGGCGAGAATGAGAAATGGCGAAGAGAAACAAAAGATCCCATTCGCCCTGCGTTCTGTTTCGTCCCGCCTGAGGGCCCGAATTCTCGGATGTCCACTTTGAGATGTGTGCGCTCCGGATTCCGAAGGTCGACGAATGGCAGGGACGAGCCGGGGGAACGAAGAGAAAAGGGGGGAGGGGGGGTGTCTTCTTCGTTAACTGCTCCTATTCAATGAATGCATGGGGCCGTGCTCAGGGTTGTTTCGTCTCGGCTTGTATTATTATTCAGACGGGGAAGGAGCAACCAACAATACAATGAATGGGAGGGGGGAAGGGGACAATGCCAAGGTAGGCGCGGCGCGGTGGCTCGCTGATATGAATAGAAAGCAAGTGCGACCGGCCTCTGCTGATGGGGTATATAAGTGAGGTTTCCCGTCGCCTCGTGTTACTTCGGTGAGGAGCTAGATAGATCACATCAACCAACTTTTCCTGCTTGCCTCAAGAATAGACTTCAAAGGTTCCTTTTTTATCTCTCTCTCCTCGAATACCGAGTCTCTGCTTGGACAGATCGGAAGCTTAGACCCCCAAGACGAACGTCGTGGCTCTCGCCTTCTATCAGGCGTGGCCACAGGCCATAGAGCCTACTACCCCTATGAGGCCCACGCCAAGCCTAAACATGCCCGGCATGGCCCCCGAGAAGACGGACGGCCGGCGTTCGAGCCCCCGACCGCGTCTCTTCGCACAGCGTCAGTGTAAGACATCCAACTAACCAGCCCTCTCTCTACCCCCCCCCCCCTCTCCCTCCATCCCAAATCTCATTGGGTCACTAACACCAAACCATCCCCGAGAGCAGTACCGACCCTCATCCCCCCGCCGGAACCCTTCTCCCCCATAACGCTCCGCGTCAACACGTCGGTGCACGTCACGCACGACAACAACATCGTCTGTCTGCGCTCGGCGCCCGAGGAGGCGGCGGGTGAGGCGGCGAGGCTGGTCATGGAGGCCATCAAGGCGGGCGCGGCGGGGTCCGGGGGCGTGCCGATGATTGACGAGGACGGGAGGCCGAGGCCGCTGGTGGTGGAGGTCGAGGCGGGGTGGAGGGTGGAGGGCGCGGGGAATGTTATTGGGAGGGAGGACGTCGCGAGGGATATCGTGAGGGCTAGGCTGGGGAGGGGGTGATGGGGTGGACTGGGGGCTGAGTGCTAGGTGGGAGCATGGTTGGCCGAGGACGATGGATGGGTGTTAGTGATGGGGGCATATTATGTGCTAGGTATTGGGGGATAATGACTTATGAAGAAGCGATGCTTATTTTAGTAGGAATTGGGATACGACTATAAGTGGGACTACAGGCAGGATTCGAGGTGTATGGCACTCTAGACTCGGAAGTGATTAAAGAAGAAAATAAAAAGGAGTTAACGATGCTGCGTTCACGGGAGAAGAGCTGCCTCACTCATGCTTCTTGGGAGATGCGAAGCTCGGAAGTAGACGGATCCTTGTTGTCTCAGCTCAGTTCAGCTCATTTCAGCTCAGGGGTCTGCCCGGCCCCACATGCTCAAGCTCAGGCGGGAAGCTCCTCCAAAACACTAGCTCCGATCCAACCCACTCTCACTTAGTTACCCTTCGCATGACGACGACTTCATACCTTGTGAACCGCCCCTCTCTGATTAGGACCTCGCTCCTAACCTGTTGGTAGGCGGCCAATTGGCCATCGTGCCTTCTATATAGCGCCCCTCCACTTTTGATATTTAATATCCTCTCTAACTCTCTCTACGCCACACTCACCGCCGCGATGCCGCCGAACCTCACCATCCGCAACCTGACAGCGACGGCGCTAGACCTCCAACACATCGAGCGCTTCGCCGCCGAACACGTAAGCCGCGGGGCCAGCACCCTTTCCAACGCGCGCGGCGCCCTCATCTCCTTCCTCAACGCCACCGACTTCCACACCAAGGAGCTAAAACCCAAGGGCGACCCCGTCTCCTCCTCCCCAGCCCTGCACCGCGTCGAGCCCTTCAGCACCATCGAGACGGACGTCCCGGCCGCGGAGCCGGGGGCAGAGGTGGTCCGCCTCACGTTCGAGGCTGATGGATCGAAGTACGTAGCCGATGTGCCGGCGCCGGTCGGTCGGTCGGTGACGATGAGGAGGGTCGACGACGACGGCAGCGGCGACGACGGGAGGGGCGGGGGAGGGGAGTTCACGACTGTGTACCTGCCGCACGTGGGGTTCCTGGCCGTCTTCTCCTCGGCGCATCCCGGGTCGTGGATGTCGGACCTGGGCGACGACCTCCGGCTCTCCGTGCTCTCGATCCCGGGCACGCACAACAGCCCCGCGTGCTACGTGGCGCTACCGTCCGTGCGGTGCCAGTTCGCGGGGATCCGCGAGCAGCTCGACAACGGGGTGCGGTTCCTGGACGTGCGAGTGTCGGCCGAGAGCGGGGGAGACAGCATGCCGCTCGTGCACAGCGCCTTCCCCGTCAGCCTGGCGGGGACGAAGTACTTCTCCGACCTGCTGGCCAAGTGCTACGCCTTCCTGGAGGAGAACCCGGGCGAGTGCGTGCTCATGAGCGTCAAGCGCGAGGGGACGGGCCGGGCGGGCGACAGGGGGATGAGCAGGTACCTGAGGGACAGGTACGTGGCCTCGGACCCGGACAGGTGGTTCACGGGCTCGCACGTGCCGCGGCTGGGCGAGGTGAGGGGCAGGATCGTGCTCGTGCGCAGGTTCAGGGTCGACGAACGCGTGAGGGAGGAGGGAGGCGGCGGCTTCGGGATCGACGCCGAGGTGTGGCCCGACAACTGCGAGGACGGGACCGTCGGGGGCGGGCTCGTGCGCATTCAGGACTTTTACGAGATCGACATAGGCAGGAACGTCGAGAAGAAGATTGCGCTCAGCCGCGCGCACCTGGAGCGGGCGGCGGCGCTGGAGCACGGGGCGACAGCGCGGGGCGACGGTGAGGCGCTGCCGCTCTACTTCAACTTCCTGTCCGCGAGCAACTTCTTCAACGCGACGTGCTGGCCGGAGAGGATCGCGGCGAGGGTGAACCCCGCCATCGTGGAGTACCTGTGCACGAGGCACGGGGTGGCCGGGGAGGGGGAGAAGGGGAGGGAGGTTGGGGACGGGGGCACGGGGGTGGTGATTACGGACTGGGTTGGGGCGCACGGGGACTGGGACCTGATACGGTGTGTTGTGGGCATGAACTCGAGGCTGATCGTGAAGGGGGAGGGCGCTTCTCCGGCCTGTGCCGTGGAGGTGGATGTGGAAGGGGAGAAGGGGAGTGAAGGCTCGTAGGTGCTGCCGATCTTCCGGTGAAACGGACGGGATTGAGAGGTAGAGAGAAGAACTTGTACGGATAGCTGGGTATTGGTCTTTCGGCGGTCATAGAGCATAGAGCGGTAGCGGTAGTTGTAGATCTTTCTGTTTAAATGCCCACAGCTTCTGCATTACCTTTTTGTGTGTATGCCCCCTCCCTGGGCCTCACCACTGACTGTCTATGCTTGAGCTGATCAAAGTGAATTAATCTCTATGGATGTAGCGACAGCTAGTGAAATGACCCTCGATTCGACGCATACATATATGGCGCGGCGTGGCGTGTAAGGTCTCCGTCTCCAGACGCGGGCCGTATTTTGACTTACATGCAGCATCCATCTATTCTACTCCTTACTACACCCCGCACGGACATGCCGGCTTCCACTCCCAGCTTGCCTCCATTGCCGAACAGAGGAACTAGGACGGGTATAGCCAGGAAGTACTGAGGAACGACATCCCCGGGGGCATCTATGCGGCGCCACCATTGTACGCAAACTACGTAGTCCCGCCCAAGGGAGGTCCTCGAACCTTGGTGTCTCGATCTCTATAAGCCTGCTTTTATGTAAACCCCGTACTCCCCTCCCGTTTTTTGTTTCATAGTAGTTAGTAAATACACCGTTTGGTTCCCCGGCAACGTCTCTCCTTTTGCCGTCATTTCTTCCCACATTGTCTATCCAACGCAATGTTTCCACGGCGGGGGTGTACACCCGAAGTAACCCATCTTAGGGGAAACATCTAGCTGACGGGGTAGCTCAGCCCGCGACAAGGGCGTTCTGCTGCTCGGCAGCAGGTTGCCGATTATCAATCAGGCGCTGCGGGTGGCGGAAAGGTTAGCGAACAACTCCAGCGCACGTTCCAGGCCGGGGCTGAGTAGGAAGAGCGTAGAATATGAGGCCGGTTTAAGCCTGAGAAAGTGAGAGAGAGACCTACCAGGAGGTTCCGCAGCAGCACCGCAATGGTCACCTTCCCCACGGACGGCACGTATATCGACGCCCTCTCCTTGATGGCGGGTCCGTCGAAGTTCCGGAACGAGGCGAAGTTGATGCACACGGCGCCGTCGCGGATCAGCTCGGTGGGCACCTTGTAGGCCTCGGACGGCACGCCGCTGATGATGACGTCGCTGGCGCGCAGGCAGTCCTCGAGCGCCCAGCCCTCCTTGTCGAGGACCTGGTGCCTGGGCTGCTTGATGCCCTGGCCCCTCGTGAACAGCTGCACGCCCGTGACGTCGACCGAGTAGACGGTGGCGCCGTCGTTGGCGAGCAGGGCGGCCAGGGGCCGGCCGTTGACCTCGGAGCGGTTGATGACGGTCACGGTCTTGCCGAAGAGGCGGTTCCCGGCGGGGAGGATGGAGTTGTAGATCTGGAGGTGCTCGAGGATCTTGACGATGGCGAGCGGGGTGCAGGGGAGGAGGGACTTCTTGAGGTTGGTGGGCGGGTCGAGGAAGCGCACGTTGTGGTACATGTTGTAGAGGTGGGTGTGGCGGAGGCCCTCGACGTCCTTGGCCAGGGAGACGGTCTCCTGGATGTACCTGTCGTGGTTCGGGTTCCCGGGGAAGATGGGGTAGTAGACGATGATGCCGTCTACCGAGTCGTCGTCGTTGGCCTTGGAGATCTCCTCCTCGAGGAGTTCCTTCTCGACTGTGCGCAGGACGAATTTGAAGCCGCTAGGGGGGAAGGGGGGAACAAGGGAGCCCACGGGTCAGCTTGGTGCGGGCTTATATATGTGGGTGATATGGGCAGTGGACAAGGCAAGGCGACTCTGGCAACGCAAGTTCCAGGGGCGGGAAAGGTGTTGCGAGAGATAGGTGATAACTCACTTCTCCTCGCAGGTCTTCTTCGACCACTCAGCGTACTTCACCGCGGCGGGGTCGTCGTTGGCAAGGAACGCGGTGAGGCAGGGCTGTTTTATCCCCTTCGCGCGAGTGGCATCGAGGCTGTCCGCGACCTCGCCGAGGAGGCGCTTCGCGACGGTCTCGGCCAGGACGACCTTGCAGGTCTTGGGGACCTCTTGCGACATTGCGGGTAGACGACGGCAATCCACGGCGTGGGGGGGATAGGGTAACCGGAAAGTATGCGGGACGAGAGGAGGATATCCCACGATTGCGAGGAGTGACGTTGTTACTTGGGAGGGAGCCGGGCTTAAGAGCTGGGAAGGAGGGACAATGACAAAAAAAAATGTTTAAAATGTTAGTAGTGAGTACATGTATGGAGTACTCGTAGTGAGTCAATATGTTTGGAGGGGCAACCTTTGGAAGGCTTGGTGGGGTCGTCCGGGATCGGCAAGGGAAAGTACGACCGACTTAAGACGAAAAGAGATCCTGTAAACAGCCTGCAATTATTAAAAGGAAAAAAATTTGCACTATTATCCTAAAATGCTATGCTGAAAACCCCTCAGCGAAATATACCAGTCGTTTCTTCCACTTACTTGACGGCACAGAGCCGGCAGTTGACGCGCGCCTGGAAGAGGAGGACCTGGACGTGGGCGAGCGCAGTCAATGCCCCTCGTGCATTTGCCGTGAGTTGACTTTGATTGACCCCTCTACCCCACCATAAAAAGCTTGGAGAAAATTCTTAGCTTCCCTGGCTCGGCGCTTCCAAGTGGTGCGAGAATTTATTCTTAGGTATTAGCGTCTGCGCTGAAGCGACGACAAAACAGTGGGGCGCGTATTACTCAGCGCTCACGATACCACGTCTGCTGTCACCTGGCAGACCAAGATACTGTTGCATCCTATTTTCTCAACCCTGCCGACCATTCGGTCCGCATCAACTCAGGTTTCGTCAACTGCACAAGGTTAGACCTAGGCATTTTCTCAATCCCAACCTCCCTTGGAACCATAGTGCAAGTACAAGCAGAACGAAACATTGTTGTGGCTGGTGCACTTAGCAGGTAGGGGGTGAGTGCATAGTGTTGCGCTTGCAGACCGACACTCACTTAAACCTTCTATTATAGACTAGAACTTGGTTAGCGATATCACCACCTATAGTCTTTCCGCAAAATATAATGAGTAACTCAATTCTATTGTGTGATGCATGGAAACACAGCATCAAGATTATCAAGAATAAAAAAATCAATCTTATATTAAAATTTGATGATCTAGAAGGCGTCCTTAAGCATGAAGTGAAGACCCAAATAGAAGGGGGTGTCTAAGGGATCTTATATAGAACCCCGGCTCTGTATGTCACCGAGCCATCGGGCCGGGCTCCGGCCTCCCCGAGCCACCGGACCGGCGCTCTTCCGCCCTGCACCACATCACTATATCTACTAAAGTTAAGATCTGAGATTAAAGATAACTTGGCTATCTATATTTATCAACGTCTAAATCTAAGGTCGAGGATAACGCCTAGAAACTCTCAGCCTCTTGATCGCCAACTGTTCTATCTCATCCCTATCTTAGCACTCTTTGCTCTAAAGACTATGACTTTAGGAAAACTCTTTGTCATGTCTGCTCATTTATAGGACCTTTTTGTGGGGCTTTCCCCCTTTCCGGGCTGGGACCTGGGAAAGGCGGGTCCGGGGGAGGGGGGTTCTGCTCTTAGGTAAGGTATCATGATGCCAGTTTCGACTAAGTAGCAGTCTTTACTTCCTTTCTGCATTTCCTTCGGTAGGGTGCAGGCTTCTAATGAGCTTGAGTAGCAAGGCGGGGACCATGGACAGGTGAAAGGAATTTGTTCATACATGTATCTATGGTTGCCATCGTGCCGCTCCACTTCTATGTATTGGATGACGCGCTGGGCCAAGCTGCCACCGGGACCGGGACCGGACCCGTGTCATGCTCCGTTTCTCCCTTCCGACCCCTAAACGTGCCCGCGAACCCCGCATGCCTCGCCAACTACCGCGTCCGTGATCTGCGGCCTCCGCCCAACCCCGGTGCCCCCGCCCCCTTTGCCCTTGCCCCCCTGCTCCAATAGAAATGATTGTTTGGCTAGCCAAGGCGCCAGGCGGTTATTCAAGTGCAAAGAGGAGATTGCGGTCGTAGTGTGCTCATTTCGAGTCCGCACGATACGGATTTGCCGAGACACTACTCCGTGTGTAGTTTGCGGGGTGCATGGGGCCGCGGGTAGCTACCCCGGGTTTCCCTGATAACTACTCGTATACGCTAGCCTAAAGGCATATAACGCGCATATACTGGCGAGCCGTTAGTAATGGAATGGCAAGCTCGGAACTGTCAACCTTTACAGTCTTGCCTCTAATAGGAAAGACTCGTCTTATTTATGGCCTAGTGTTGATGTGATGGGGAATCATAACGACGGCAATCCTCTCCTATGAGAGCGCTTGGAAAGCGAGTTTGGTTCTATAAAGTAGTCGAATAATCCCGTTGTTTTATAGCTAGATGAAGAACGACAACGTAACGTGGAACGGCCCAACTCCATCATATCTCCATCTCCCGTTCGATCAATTGCCTTCACGATGGTCTACCCTGCCCTGACCCTCCTCTCCCTCTCCTGGCTGGCTCTTGCAGCTGGGACCACCGCATCACGATGCAGCCCCGGTGCCAAGAGACCCAACTTTGTGGTCATCATGACAGACGACCAGGATAAGCTCCTAAACTCGGTCGACTATCAACCTGCTGTCCAAAAGCACTTCGTTGAGCAAGGGACCACGTTCGACAAGCATTTCTGCACAATGTCCCAATGCTGCCCATCGCGGGTCTCCTACCTGACTGGCAGGACGGGACACAATACGAATATTACGGACGTGGCTCCTCCGCACGGTAAGATTTCTAGATTGGGCCGTTTCTCTAGTTATGTATTATGACCTGACCGCGCCGAATAGGCGGATACACTAAGTTCATCTCGGAGGGGCTCAACGACAACTATGCTCCCGTGTGGATGCAGGAGGCTGGGTATAACACTTACTACACGGGCAAACTTATGAACCGCCACTCGACGAGAACGTATAATGACCCGTACCCCAAGGGCTTCAACCAGACCAACTGTAAGTCTCGATTCCATGATGCCGACCCGACGGAAACACGGTTGGGGGGTTCTGGCCATACTCACACCTCGTCCCCTTCTTCACGCAGTTCTGATCGAGCCGAACGTCTATGTGTACTACAACGCCACCTACCAGAGGAACCAGGACCTGCCATATTACCTGCCGGGACGCTATTCCACAGATGTCCTTGCTGAGACGGCCGTCGAGTTCCTCGAGCATGCTGCATCCGACATGGAAAATCGGCCATTCTTCATCAATATCATGCCCGTCGGCCCTCACTTCGAGAAAGTAGTCCCGGTCGAGCCTGGACAGTCTATCGCAGGCACGGTCCTGTACCCTCCGGTGCCGGCCAAGCGCCACGAACACCTCTTCCCCAACGCCACGGTGCCGCGGACAGAAAATTTCAATCCCGAAACGGCAAGTTTTCTTCCCCGTCATCGACGCATGTGACCAAAACAGTCGTCTTAAGGAATAGAGGTGGGCTCATGACGTGCGTATAAACAGCCAGGAGAATCTAGTTATTTGAAGGACCTCCCCAGACTCAACGAAACCGTTGTCGACTACCTCGATCACTACTATCGCCGCCGACTGCAGGCACTTGCCGCCGTGGACGAGCTGGTCGACGACGTCTTCGCCAAGCTCGATGAGCTAGACCTCCTCGACAACACCTACGTCATCTACACCACCGACAACGGCTACCATATAGGTAACCACCGCATGAACGCCGGTAAGACTACCTGCTACGAGGAGGACGTGAATATCCCCATGTACTTCCGTGGCCCCGGCGTGGCCAAGGGGAAGACAATCCACTATCCCACTACGCACACCGACCTCGTGCCTACGATCTTCGAGCTGGCGGGTATTCCCCTTCGGCCGGAGTTCGACGGGGCGCCCATGCCCGTGACGAAGGAAATCCCGCAGAAGAAGTACGAGCACGTGAATATCGAGTTCTGGGGGGTCAACCTGGAAGAAGGGGAGTATAGCTCCGGTATGTTTTAACCAACTCCACCCCTCCCCTTGATCAGCCGCATCGCACACGGCGTTATGGGCGACACGTCGACAGTGAAATAACTGGTGGTTAAAATGCCAAGCTATATACACCAACGACACCTATAAAGCGATCCGACTAATCGGGACCGGATATGATCTCATGTACGTAACGTGGTGCACCAACGAGCATGAGCTATACGATATGAAGGTATGTCTCCACTCTCCTCGTCAACATACCGAAAAGTGTCCCTGTTTTTTTTCCTGCAGGTAGCTAAGCAAGGCCATTTGGCATAGACCGACGCGGCCCAGATGCACAACTTGCATTCGTCGCAGGGGTACCTCTTCGGATACCCCATCAGCAAAGTCCTAACGAGGCTCAACGGCCTCATGATGGTGCTCAAGAGCTGCAAGGGCCAAGACTGTATCTACCCGTGGAGCGTCACCCATCCCGAAGGCGACGTCAGGACTATTCGGGATGCGATGGATCCCAGGTTCGACCAGTTCTACGAGGAGGAAATGCCCGTGGTGGTCTTCGACAAGTGTGTTCGGGGCTACTTCACCGAGCTGGAGGGCCCGCAGGTTCCGGCGGTATTTGGCGGAGCCTCTAGTGGAAAGAGGTCTCTTGATTGACAAGCTGGATACTAGACGGGTGTTTGGATTCTGCAATGATATAGGGATGAAGCCGTTGGGGCCGCCTGGCAGGAGCGACGTTAGGATCGGGAATTCCCTACTTGGAATTTCGACAGAATTTAACTTAGACTAAGAGACAATTCGCTATATGCCGGTACAAGGGTCCTAAACCAGCTGCTTTACATATTCAGGTCATAACTATAATCACGGCATTCCAAATTCCATCTAAAAAAATATCCGTCTGAAATGCCGTAAGGCACTTCCCGCCTATCTTAACAGTAGTTCTTCATGACATTACCTGCTCGATTCAAATATATTCTTGTCTTACCCTGAAACCTGCCCTGTATATGTGAACACTTGGCTGCTGTTAGTCTATGATATTATTAGGCCAGTCATTCTATATCAACTGTAACTAGTATCTGCAACCGGCTTCCCTCGCTTAGTCTAACTCCTAATCGCCTCAACTACCCACAATCTTTGAAAACCCAATATACAAAAGCTGCCACATGAAACACTTTCCATCTTCAGCATGCCATTTAGCATCTCAGAGGTATCAGAGAGTATAATTGAATATGGAAAGCCTAACCTATAAAAGCTGTATCAGATAACCAGAAGTTGTCAATCCTGTCTTCCAGCGTCACCCTTTGACACCTTTGGAAGATAGAGGCTCATCGCTAGCAGTGGGTAGTGGTGGGGGAGGTAGTATGTCGTCGACCTTGGCATGAATTAAAGGAAGAATAGATGGTTAGCGACAACTCCCAACCTGGGTTCCTGATATTACCAGGGGTCTCTCGAATGATGGTTGGCGGGGCGGATGCGACAAGGGGCCAACTAATACGTCATGGGTGACTTGTACTCGAATTCAACTTCCCCACGCCCGTCAAACACAGCTAAAATAAGGAGATAAGATGGAAATACCTGTTCAAGTACGTACTCTTCCTTGGAGTTGCTATTTTTTGGGCTCTTTTCTTACGAGTGCTTGGTACGGACCCCGCCCGTCACATCCGCACCTATCAAGCTTTTGCAAAACAGCTAATATACCCACGATGCAGAAGCTAGTGCATAGAGAGGAGTAGAATCCCCGACCAAGGTTCTTAATAAGTTTCCCAACCACCTGTGTAAAGCCAATTCACAACCAAGCAGAAGCAGCAAAACTACATCGCATCTTCAAGGTCACGAACACGAAACACGGCAAAATATGTCCATGTCCGTCCAAGACAGCGCCCGGGAGCGGGAGGGGTTTCCCCGCCCCTTCCCTGGCACACCCTCCAATGTCCTTGAACAGCTCCGCTTAAACGAGAAGGTTGTTGTTGTGACGGGAGCGGCCGACGGGATCGGCCTTGCTGTTGCTGAGGCTATGGCGGAAGCTGGCGCTCACGTCGGCATGTGGTATAACTCGTAACTCTCCCTCCTCACCCAGATCCCGTCCCCACCCCCCTTCTCACATAGAAAGTGCACGAAAAATTGACAGTTTATTCCTCGGGCAGAAATGATGCAGCCATTCAACGATCACAGGAATTGGCTAGTGCGCACAATGTCAAGACTGCCGCCTACAAGGTCGATGGTGAGTCCGGGGTTCTCCCACTACGTTGATGATGAAACCGGGACAGGGGCTAAGTTTGCGTGGGGTTTTGCAGTTAGCGACCCCGACCAGGTTCAGGAAGCTATAGCGAAGGTAGTTAAGGACTTTGGCAAGATGGACGTCTTTGTTGCCAATGCCGGTACGTTGGTCTCCGAGGGAGTGAAAGGCCCTGTTTGGCTGCAGGTGTTAGGCTAACCTGAAGAAAAGGTATGGCGATCTCAAAGGGTCTACTGGAGACGAGTCTTGATGAGTACCAAAAGCAGATGTCTGTGAATGGTATGTAGTTTACCCCAACACCCCAATCTTGACGGTCACTGACAGCCTTTTCAACAGTCGATGGTGTCGTCTTCTGCGCCAAGCACGCCGGCGCAATCTTCAAGAACCAGGGCTTCGGCAATCTCATAATCACCTCGAGCATAAGCGCCCACATCGTCAACGTCCCCGTCGACCAGCCCATCTACAACGCGACCAAGGCGTACGTCACCCACCTCGGCAAGTCCCTCGCGCGCGAGTGGCGCGAGTTCGCCCGCGTCAACGTCGTCTCGCCGGGCTTCTTCGACACTAAGATGGGGGCGGGCCCCGACGTGGTCGACGAGGCGTACCGTATGTCGGCGCTAGGGAGGCAGGGCCACGTCAAGGAGATCAAGGGGCTGTACCTGTATCTGGCGAGCAATGCCTCTTCATATATGACTGGCAGCGATCTTCTAATTGACGGCGGGTATGTCCTGCCTTAAACACGCATGGTGTTATAGATGGCGGCGATGTCCTGCCGTGAAAGGGTGAAACATGGGAGAGAGCCTGGCAGAGCCGACTCGAGCCCAACCGTAGACAGTGCCGCAGATTAGAATTGGTTGTGTATTTATACAGTTAGCTAGGCAAGTTAATATCAGTGTTGCTGCTAGATATAAAATCGCACGATTCTCTAATTGAGATCCTGGGACAGAGGGTTGTGATGGGCGGGTTTCCATTTCACGATGATTCTAGTCATCTAAGATGCTTCCAGATAGCGGAGTACGTACCTTAGAAGGCCATCGGTCCAATGGGCAGGAGAAGATTGCCAATCGAGCTCCGAAATCGCGGCACCAGGTAAAACATCATGCTGACTGTACGGCGGGGTCGTCAGTCATGGCTTCCAATTATTGCTATTAGCTCACTTCCAATTGCTGCTAGCTTGCAATTTGCCCCTCGTTCATGGCTGAGACCGCCTACGCGATAAGGATTTTCTGCCACTGACACCACCACTACCCCCACTATTACCCCCCATATCGCAGCTGCGACCGCCCAACCGCCGCGGAGAAGAAACATCACACCCAGGAGATAATACCGTCATCGCTGTGAAAGTAATTGCAGCCTGTAAAATCCACGACTCAATTCTCCGACATTCGTAATCCCGATCTTTCGCTTACCACCCGATCACCTGGCAGCAGTACAAACACCCCGAGACAGCAGACCGAATCTGGATTTCTTTCTCTCACACAGATATCAGCTCTCAGCGATAATACCTCATTCCTCGTAATCGCGCCTGTACCAGCGCACATCTCACAAAGGTCGAGCTGGCAGGTCACAAGTCGTCGGACTTGGAGGCATCATGGCGGATTTCAAGCAACTGGCCCTTGAATTTGTGCTCACGGAAGACAAGGAGAACCAGGTCCGCATAGCGACGAAGGCGGCCGAATGTACGTACTCCCCGAGAGTCTGAGCCCCATCCCGAGCCCGAGCCGAGCCGAATCCCCTTGCTCATTACTCCTTATTACTTACTGCTTACTCGGCATGACCATTACCCGCTCACTCTCATCATAGCCATAAAGTCTTCGCCAAGTAGTAGCCTCCCCGTTGCGAGGTGGGTTGAGTCCATCAGGCCATGGATGCCCGGTAGCGAGGACGCCGGTATGCCCGATGCTGGCGATGGTGCCTCGACGGGAGATATAATAGCACGCGCAAGGGGTAAGATCTCATATTTGTCCGAACAGAGGTTGGAGCGGCCGCTGACCGATGGACTTACACACTTCTTAGCCTTACAGTTTCTTGCATCTACCTTGCAAGTGCTCGACGAGGACGTCCTAATCCCTGCCCACAGTAAGAGACAGCCCTCTATCCTCTTTGCTCTGGCCCCACCGGACCCCTAACACAGATATATCGCCCCATAGTTAAGCTGCTTAACACCTTCTTCGGCGCCATGTTCAGCGTCGACCACAAAGCCGGCATCTTGCCTTCGGCGCAGGCGCTCACTACCATATCCTCCCTAAAGGCCTTCCCAGCACATGCCGGCCATGAGATAATCCGGAACGTGTGCGCCATGGGCGACGACTTCCAAAAGCAGGTGGCGGAAACCCGCCTGGCCATCTTTGATCTCTTCTACCACCTGATAGCCGATCCCAAGGTAGCCAACGACCTAAAGCTGCGTCACAGTACCTATGACTTTGTGGACCAGATGCTTAGCTTGTTCGGCAACGAGAGGGACCCCAAGAACCTGATAAGATGGTTCTCCATCATCGAGATCCTCCTCACCAAGTATTCACCCCCGCCTGAGCTGACCGAGAAGATGTTCGGCGCGTACTCCGCGTACTTCCCGATTTCGCTGAGGACCTCGAAGCATCCCTCTGGCATCACCCCCGAAGACCTCAAGTTGGCGCTCAGGGCATGCTTCGCGGCGGATGATCGGGTAGCTTCACATGCGATTCCATTCCTCATACAGAAGTTGAACCAGGGGGAGGGTGTCTCCGTCGATGTCAAGGTATGTGGTAGCTCCCTCAGCCGGTTTGGAATACGTGTCTAGGGGACGCAGAGTAAGAGGGCCGTCTAACTAATCCTTCAATAGCTGGACATTCTAAGAACGCTCAAAGCGTGCGTTGTGCGTTATCAGACCCCGCAGGCCTCGGTAGTCCCTTTTGTCAGCAAGATCTGGAACTGCCTAAAGTACGAGGTCCGCAACGGCGAGGTCGAAGAGACCATCAATGCCACCCTAGAGATGATCCGTGCCATGGCTGCAAGACTCGAGGGCGATGCCCTGCGAAACTTCATCCTCACCGTCCTCAGGGAGTGTCTTGATGACCTCTCCAACCCCACCTATGCGGCCCAGGCTGGAAAGCTGCTCGTTTGCACTGCCAGTGCCAGCGTCAGTGCATTCGTGCTTATTCTGTCCCCGGCGGCGAAACAGGTAATGGAAGACTTACGGCACACCAAGTCGCGGGATCACAAGCGTGATCTCCTCTCTCTCTTGAACGCAATCCTCGGGGTTCGCTCTCTGTTCACAAACGGCGAGGCCGGAATCTCGGGAGATGATCTAGTTGCGATGGAGTTGACAGAGCCTGTCCTCCACTCGCTGTTCGATCTCGCCTATAAGCCGTGCTTGCAGAGCCCAGATGCTCTTGTGTCCAAGAAGGCGGTTGAGGGCATGGGTATTCTAGTGGAGCAGAAGTCATCCGCCTCGAAGGATAAACTCCTGCTTGACGATGAGACTTGCACTGTCATCTCCTCTTCCCTCATTGACCGTCTAGTCAACCCGATGGATGACCTCGTGGATGAGGTCGTTGTCGCCCTCCAGAAGGTGGTCATGGCGTGGCCGCCGGCACTCTCAGCCTTGATAGACAGGTCACTGGGCGCTCTTACCTCACCTAGTGTCAAGGAAGGGTCAGCGGAGGACCTTACTGCGCTTACTTCCAGACTTGCCTTTATCGCCTGCTCAGAGCTTCCAAAGAAGCCGGCCGATACGTTTACATACTTCATCAGCCTCGCGTCGCAGCTGCTTAAAAACCTGGGCCTCCTGCTCGACGGCCCTGAGACCTCCATGGAGTTATTAACTGTGTATCCGGCAGCTCTCCAGACCGCCATGAGGTACCTCAGGGACGCGCTGGATGCGAGGCTCCAGACTGACGTTTCGAATTTGGAGTTCCCGGAGGCGATAACTAATCAAACATGGGGCACATACGTTTCTACAAAGTATCCGGCGTTGGTGTCAATCGATGCTCCTTTGTCTGAGCCGGAGAAGATGGATTGCAGCGAGGATCCCAGCTCCACTGGTTCCACGACCCTCGAGCCGAGTCAGGCCTACAATGACTATTTCCTGATTTGCCTGCACATCAGCCGACAGCTTTACCGCAGATCAACCCGGGTAGTTGTGCCCGGGGATGAAGGTTCATCGCCGTTCCTAGCCCTGAGCGAGGAGATCTCCAGAGCTGGCGACTCGGTGGGAAACTGGCAGGGCCAGTATATCCACCTTGTCTCCTCGTTGGCTACGTTCACGGTAGGGTTGCTATCGCAGTCCCAGCAGTCCAGGCTGAGGCTGCACGAGGATGTTATTGCGTTGTTCCGCGGAGGCGACATCGTTTCCTCGCCGCTTGGTGGAGAGGCTCGGCTCAAGGATACTCTTCTGGCTCCTACGCAGCCGTCGTCTGTGTATGAGAAGCAGGGTCTTGGAGACCTTCCCCCGCGCAGTTCTCTGAAGCAGTGCTTCCCCATACCCCTTGCTCTCGGAATCCTGCAGCCACTCCATCAGAAGGTGGTGGCATCGTTGGTAAGTTAGCCCTCCCACTCGACTTATAAATAGACGTCGGACTCTCTAACCCGAGTGATGTGCAGTTCGAGAACGGGTTCGGACAAGAGTTCATAGTATCTACGCTACTGGCCTTGGATGAGCGGGTATCTGACCCAAAACTTGGGTACTTCCTCCTAATATTGGCCAATAAGTTCAAGGTCGAAGCGATACCGAAAGCACTGTCCCTCACCGAGTACCAAGTCAAAGCGATAGTCGAGGGCACGGGGCTCACTGGGCCCGACGGCGAGGCGCAGCCTGTATCACCCGACGTTCGCACTTCGCTAGCAAAGGACATATACGCCGTTGTCGCCGGAGTCTTGCGCCGTTATACCGGGTCATCTCTCCGCCAGGTCTTCTCGAGCCTCCTACGGGGTCCCGCGAACCCGGAGTACGGTCACATCCTCGCGCGCGAGTTCGACATCATCTTCCGCCCCCACCCCTGCCTCAAGAAGGAGCTCAACGCCGCCGTGAAGCCCCTGTGGTCCCAAAAGGCCTACCTTAACCTTGTGAAGCCCATGCTCCCCCTCGCGTGGCCGAAGCGCCAGGACGCCTCTGCCGACGATGCCACCACCGAGCTCTCCCGCGCAAACTACAGCGTCGCCGCCCTCTCGTGCGTTAAGCACCTCGACTACGGGATCTACGCCGACGACGCACCAGACTTTATCCGTCTCGCCCTCTGCGCACTGCAGAACCTCCCCGTGGGGCCGGACGCGGAGGCCGCGCTGCACGTGCTCGAGACGGTCGCGAAGGAGTCACCCGAGATCCTCGAGCCGTTCCTCAAGAGCGTCATCGACGCGTGCACCTCCCTCGTCAGCGGGGAGGGGGCGCCGGACCTGTCGTGGATGCCGGCCGGTTTCGTCCCCGCGCGGGACGGGGGTGCTAGGGTGGCGGCGAGGTGTAGGAACCTGGCGGTGGTGCTGCTAGGGTATTTCCCGGCGAGGTTCGACCACGAGCGGCTGAGGGGGGTGGGGCCTAGGGTGGGGAGGCTCCTGGCTATCGCCAGTGGCGATGGTGTCAGGGCTGTTAGGAAGGCGGCGCTGGCGGCGAGGCTGGCCTGGGCGGATGTAAGGTAGAGAGTTGGACCTACCATGGCGTATTCGAAGGATGTCGGATCTAAGAAAGCGGCAGGCATGGAACCGTCGCTATCACCACTACTAGGAAACTAAGAAGGGTGGTATAAATGGATAACCAAGTAGAAGCTGACTCGTTTTTATTCGTATTTGACTCCCTATGTTCTGCTGAGTGACTCGTCCGTCTGGTCTGTCAATCAAGATGCTGATAATACACGCGAATATCCTTTTTTTCCCCACTCCGCTCCCTTCCCCTTCTTCCTCCTCCCGGTTCCCATAGCCCCTATACCGAATCCACCTAGCCACACAAGCAAGTTGGGATATGACGTGAAGAAGATCCAAACTCCTGTTACACCTTAACCCCCCCACCCTAAGCCTTCCTCCTCCTCCCGCCCTTCTTCTCCTCTGCCCCGGAGCTGACCCCTCGCGAAGCCTCCAGGATGGCTTCCAGAACCTCTGGTGACGCGCCCTCCAGCGCGCCGGCGCCCCTCTCATCGATTTGCGCGGCGGAGTCCTTCTCAGAGACGACCCTCTTGGGATCAGCGACGCCGATGAGGGGTACGGCGGAGGCGAGCATCTGCTGGAAGGGGACGGTCACGAAGCGGCCCTGCTCGTCGAACCAGTCTGCGAAGGAGCGGCTGAAGGTGGTGGTTGAGGTGGGGGTTGATATGGTGACGGTGTAGGTCGGATCGTACTTCTTTGTCGACGTGGCAATGGTTATCTGGGGGCGGGTTAGTCCTCTCTCTTGACGCCAGGGATATATTCTCTCTCTTATCTGTTCCCGTGGAGCCACTGTCCTCTCTGTCCAAGGGATCAGGGGAAGAGGGAGCCAGGGGATGGAATAGGTGACGGGGAAGGAGGAGGTAGGGGGGAGCATACCGCCTCGCCAGAGGGAGCGACCCCTTCGTAAATGACACCCTTCTCGACAAAGGTCATCCACGCCGTCATGCTGGCGCTGAGGATCATGTATAGGAGGACCGCGCCGGCGGTCCAGTACTTGGTGCGGTCATATCCGAGCTTGTAGTCCCACGCGAAGCAGACGGCGGCGGTGAGAAAGGCGGAGTAGCCGAGCGAGAGGCGGACGTCGATGAGGCGGTGGGTCTGCTTGAACTTGAGGGAGTTGAGGTAGTTTGGGATCGCGTCGTCGGTGGTGTTCTTTAGGTCTGCGGGCGGAGGGGGGTTCCAGTTAGCGCGGGGAGTCTCCTGGGGGTGTGGCCGAGTGAAGTAGCTTGGGGGAAGAAGGGGGGGGAGGGATACCCGCGATGTTATAGACTGATATCCTCTCGGTGGCCATCGTTGCGACTGTAGTTGTGCTGATATAGCTATGTGGTCTGGGCGGGCAGGATATGCTTGTACGGTATTCCTCTAAGTATTGTAAAGGAGATCGCGGGTGCGTATCTTCTTATTGCAGAGAGGCTTCGAATTGGAAGACGATGTACCTTGTAAGTGGAGGTTCTTCGAGTCGAGTCGGGATATGTGGTGGGTGGATGGGAGTGGTGGAGAGCTTCAGATCGAGCTCCACGTCGCACTGTACTTCCATTTGGTCTTGACACGGTACTCTGTTCTCGAAGCTGGAGGCGACGTGTTTGAGTGGTTGGAGCTGTTATCCCGATATTCAACCGACCCACCTCTACGAGTACATCATACTTGCCAGGGGTGAGCTTTTGGACGACCTCGCTTCCGGACGACGACGGATAGGACCAGCCAAGAGCTTCGAATCGTCATCACCACACCACGCTCCCCAGATTCAGACAGCCATCCTGGCACCGTCCCCGCCATGGCCCAGGTTCCCGTGCAGATGATCCATAGGGATCCCCAGCTCCTGTACGCCATCCACCTCACCACCACAAGACCCCTCGAGCGCGGCGAGGTTCGGAATGGAAGATGAATTGACAAAGTCGGGCAGATACTGGATCCTCTTCCCCATTACGATAGTCATGGTGCGTTTAATTTCCCATTCTCCCTTCCCATTAACCTTCCGTCCAGGACCCAAAGCCTAACCGTTGTCTTGTTTGCCCCAGATCCTCACCGGCATCCTCCGCCACTACGCCGCCGCCTTCCTCGCGCAGCCGCCCAAGCAGGTCGAGAAGCGCGCGATGCGCGAGCAGCGCGCCCTCCTCCACGGCGGCAGCATCAAGAACAACTTCCACGTCCTCTCGCGCAAGTCGTTCGAGGCCCGCCGCGACTACCTCATCCCCGCCTTCGAGTCGGGCACCTTCCTGAAGGATCCGGACCGGAAGGGCCAGCCGGCGCCCAACCCGCTCACGGACCCGGGCGCGATGGACGGGATGATGGGCATGATGAAGGGGAACATGGCCATGATCATCCCGAACACGCTCATCATGAGCTGGATCAACGCCTTCTTTAGCGGCTACGTCATCAGTGGGTTCTTGTTGTCGATGTTTCTTGGGTATGAGGGCTAATGTCTGTTCACAGTGAAACTTCCGTTCCCTATTACGATCAAGTTCAAGAGCATGTTGCAGTCCGGCGTGGCGACGAAGGATCTGGACCCGCGGTGGATGTCCAGCATCAGCTGGTATTTCCTCTGTATTTTTGGTCTGCAGTCGGTGTTTAACTTCTTGCTTGGGAGCGACAATGGTATGTTTCCGGTTCAGCGCCCCCCCCCCCCCTTTTTTTCTCCTCAACCTATCGCTTTTCCCCTTCCATTTACTGACGGAGATCCAGCTGCGAGCCAAGCTGCCGCGCAGATGGCCCAGATGGGACCGCAGGCGGGGCCACAGATGTTTGGCCCCGGCCAGGACCCCGACAAGCAGTTCCAGGCCGAGGCGGAGAACCTGGCCGTTATCGACCACTACTCCGTCCTCGATGGGATCGAGAGCAGGCTTCTGCAGAGTGTCGCGGCGTAGTGTTGTATCATGGCTAGGGACTGGGGCAGAACTTGCACCCCAGCAACACCTTCCTCGCACAAGCGAGCGGGCGGCAGTCACAGTACGTAGATGTTCGGTTCGGGAGCGGGGCTGCTTCTCCCCGCCAACTCATCAATTGACGTCGCTTCCGGGGTATCACTAGTTGCCATCTCCGTCCCACCACAGGCAGACGCCTAGACCCTCCTTTGCCATGCTCCCCTTGATCCTGTAGGGCGCCTTAGGGGGATTATCCTCTAGGTTCTGCTGGGGTCCGAGCGGCGTCTGGTCGTGCCACTCCTCGTCGATGACCTGGAACCGCACCATTTCGTGGTTATCGTAGAAGAGTCTGTCGTCCTCTAGGTTCCATATCCAAAGTTGCTCCGAGTGGTTACTGCGGAGGAGAGGGGTTGTTAGTGAACGCGCTGGGTGGGCGAGGGAACGGGTGGGTGGGTGTCGTTGGATAAACGTACTATTCAGCGCCTTCAGGTAGCTCCTCAAATGGAACAAAGATGTCGTCGAAGAAATCGGTTCGTACTGTCAGGCGGGATTAGAGTGTGCTGCGGAGCCGGATTCAGAGGGAGCATGGTGCCAGAAAGACTTACGGTGAATGCCAGCAGGCGTCGAGCTTCTTATCCTGGCCAAGAGGACCTCGCCCTTGAAAGGGCGGAACACCACCATTCGGAACTCAACTGTCACATGTCAGCTATGTGTGTACAAGGAGGGCATCATGAGTGACCAGGTTCAAACCTACCATTGACATTGACCAGACCCGTGCCATGGCCTATAAGGCCCTCGGAGGCCCAGAGGAGGTCATAGAAGCAGATGCAGAGGCCAATGTTCTGGATGACCTTGTTAGAATACTTGGCGTTGATGTTGTCTTCTATCGCCACCGCGCTCTCCTTAGAGAAGTCCTCGGGCGCGATCTGGACGAGATCGGCAATCTTGGTCTATAAGAAAACATTTACTTGTCAGAGGGTGTAAAAGTTAGAGAGGAAGGGGCATGGGAAGTCGCTACGCACGAGTAAGAACATCAAGATTGATTTGCAAGAGAATGGGTATTTGCAGCTGCGGGGGAGCTACAAAAGGGCAAGAGACAGGCTTGGGAGTCTGCTTCTGGAGGATAGATCGACTTCGGAGGCTGGCTTTCGCCCTTGGGTGGTTTGGCTTTTTGGTGGGGTTTCCCGTAGATTCGCGATATAGTTCGGCAGAAAACCAGAAGCGCCACACCGCCTTCCCTATCCTGCCTAATTCAATATGCGGTCAATCCAAGTACGGAGTACTTCGTACCCTCCACCAAACGTTGGTGCAGTTGCAGTAATAACCGGCCCCTCTCATCATTTCGGCTTCGGTCATTTAGGGAAGAAACCTTGGTTATCCTGGCCCAATTTTTCCGATTCCCACGGGCCACCAGAACGACACCGCACGACACGACACGTCGTCCCGCCTCATCTATTTCGGCCCTTTCGTCGCCCTGTTTCATCTGGTCCTGTTCTACACCCCCGTGTCATTTCCATCTCAAAAGCCTGGCAAAGCGTCCGCAGGCTTCCCTTTCCTCCACGGGCTCCCGTCGTTTTGGTCTCGACGATCATCGATATCCGGTCGTCGGCCTCTTTGTCCTAATTGGAACAATATTCCTGTCCTTTGCGTCTCTTATCATCAGCTTCTTCTCTGTTTTCGCGGCAGCCCGCGTGAACGCAGTCCCGTTTCCATCTAGCTTTCCTACTTTTCTTATATCTTTTTCTCTTTTGCATTTCCGTCCTTTTCTCCTCTACATCCCCTCTGCTTGTCGCATCACAGCGTCACTGTTCCGACGAAGATACCCCAACTACCTCGTCCTCGTCAATCATCATGTCCAACTACAACTACGGTCCGCCTCCGCCTCCTCCCCCGCAGGCTGGTCACCAGCCATATGGGCACCACCCCAATGCATATCCCCCAAGTACCCCTTCCCGAGGCGGAGGCTCCCACTCTAGAGGTCGCGGAGGCGGATACTCGACGAACTATAACACAGGCCGTCCAGAGTATCAGCAGCCGCCGAGCCAGTCCCCGTATCCCTACGCTGGGTACTCGCCACAGACTCCCGCATCCTACGCGTCAGACGGTAGTTACCAGACGCCGCCGCAACGGCAGCCCGAGTATGCTCCCGCGCCGCCGCATGCTAGCCATGCTCCCGCTCCCCTCTCAAACACCAACTACCACCCCAACTATACCCAGCCTGCCTACGGCGGCCAACCACAGTATACCAGTCACCCGAGCTACGCCGCCCAAGCTCCATCTCCATATCCACCGCACTATGCCGCCGCTCCACCCGCATCATCACCTCCTCAGTGGTCAACCCCGCCCGCTCATCAGCCCCAGAACAACGGTTATCAGGGGGGGCGGCAGCGAGGCGGTTATCAAGGCGATCGGGGCGGCTCACGCGGTGCACCGGCTATGCGTGTGGCTTATCGAGAGGAACATCCCCAGCCACCCGCCAACCCGGGTTATGGCGGGGCCCACTACCAAGACCCTCGTGCCGTTGCTTCGTACCAGCCCCAGGCGGCGCCTCAGCAATACCACTACGCACCTCCTCCGCCGCCGCCGGCCCATGCTTCTTCGCTTCCAGCCCGTCACGACTCGCACATCTCTCACGGCCACAATAACGGCGGCCGACGCGGTGGCCGTGGTGGATCTTTCCGAGATGGAAACGGTCGCGGCCGCTTCCAGGCTCATGGTGGGGGAGACAAGCAGCGGCATCATAAGAAGTCGAATAATGCCGCTCAGGAACCGAATAACCAGAAGTCCGAGCAGCAGCAAGCGCATGGCAAGAAGAAGAAGCGCAAGGTCAATACCCTTGGGCTCATTCCAGGAGATGCATCGGGCAGCGAAGACGATGACGACGGTGAGGAGAGTAAACTGAGCAATCTTATGGGGAGCGAGGTTATCCAGTAAGTACCGGATTCCCGCCCGTGGTTGGCGGATCCTGCGATTTTCCGTGTAAGGATATTGTGTGAGCTGACCAGGTGCTCCACAGGATCACCGACATGGCGGCCTTTATAGCAGAGCGCAAGAAGAGGTATCCTACGAAAGAGCGTGTCGAAGCGAAGAAGATCGCCGAGCTGGCGCAAAAGGCTGAGGAGAAGACCGAGGCTACCTTACGCTTAGAGCGAGAGGCTGAGAAGCTTCGACGCCAACTGAAGAAGGTCGAGTCCTCTATCAAGCGCAAGCGTGAAGCGCAAGACGAAGGAGATGAGATGAGAGAGTCGTCCCCGGAAGCGGACTCGGATGCCGACGTGCCTGAAGTTCAGACTAGTCGCGCTCCGGATGAGGTGGCCACACCATCCTCGCAAGCTGCTACTGCCAAGAGGGCAGACATATCAAGGCATTGCAAATACTACTCCACGGGAGGAAGTTGTGGGAAGAAGGGCAAGTGCCGCTTCGTCCATGACCCTGCAGTACGGGACGCCGCGGTTCGCGACAAGGATGCCAATAACGGCCAACTGACGATTAAGCAACGCTTGATCTTGAACGACAAGGAGCAAGAGGATCTCACCGTGCTCGAGTCTATCCAGTACCTCCGTGAAAAGGGGCTTATGAAGCCTGTTTCGGGGATTACTAGCAAGCCTGGAGCTGGCGGCGGCGGCGGGTCGGGTCGAGCCCAGGGAAAATCGAGCAAGCAGCCGACCAGCACCCCTTCCACACTTCCGGCCCCTCCTCCTTCATTGCCTCAACCGCCTAACAAGCGGGAGAATGGGGTGTCCCAGCCGCCTGCATCCACGGCTGTATCCACGTCGACCGCCCCTTCTACTACGGCTCCCGCGTCGGGCGTGTATGAGGGCTGGAACCTCTCCGGATACGGTGGAACAGGCATTCAGCCAGAGGACCTGCCTTAGGTTGGGCGGTATTCTCTCTGGGACGAGTGAACCCTGAGCAACCTGGTAGAATCTTGGGAACGCCGTCTTTTTTTCGGTTCAGAAGAGTGCAGTTGCGCCGTCCACTCAACTCTCTCCTTGTGTGCGGTCCATTCTCTCACTGCATAGCTCAGCTCCTCCTATCAAGTTTGTCAATTTTCTCGAGCACCACTGCAGACATACTTAGGTCGGATCAAGTTGCCATACAGGAGCTGGACCCCTGAGTGTGTCAGATCGCTCCTGTTTTCCGCAGCTTTGCACTCCAATCCCCATATGCCGGACAAGGTCTGCTTGAGCGGTCTACATCTCGCCTGAGACTCCCTACCGTCCAAGTCAAGTTTATGGATCGAACACGAATTAACGACTCTCCCTTTTTTGCCTCGTTTCGCCCCCCTGATCTAAACGGGGCCTGCCATGGGTCGCCACGGTCGATCCCCAACGGGGACCACGGTTTATCTTCTCGGCTCAGACCTCGAGCCCATTCACAGCCAAGGGCCGCTAACCTATTTTTTGGGGACAATTTCTTTGCGCCAGCCGGTTTGGTGTCGTGTTGATAGACCAAGACAACAAGTGTCGCGCCGCTCCTCGCCCTTTTCTTTTCAACCCACACTATCATATATAGCTTTATTGCCATGTGGCTTCGTTATTGTTGGTGTCAAGCGGGGAGTACCGGTATATGTTGGGAAACGCGGTTGCGCGGGGGACGCTTTATGAGATGGGAAATATAGATGTAAGATATTTACGGCCGAGGACGGGGGTTAAAGACATGGGTACATTTATTTCAATACATGTATGATTGTAAGTTCTGCTTGGAGCGTTGATATGAATATGTATGGATGTGGTGGCATGGTGACGTGGACAGACCTGTGCCCCTGAAAAGTCGGGCCAAATTAGGAGTTATTGAGACTGGCGAGAACTCGTGTGAATTGCTATCTTAAACTATGCGGGAAACACCATGAACTCCCTCCTCCGGCCAAAAACAAGAAAGAAGGCGCCGTAACGAAGTAGCCAAACTAAAGAAAATACACAAAACTATGAGAGAGTTGACGCGGAAAATGCAGGAAATAAAACGCCGCCCGCTGATGCCCTGACATCCAAAACCTTGAACCTGACTGAACCCCCCTTCCTCCCCTTCCTCCTCCTTGCTGACCCCCCCCCTGGATCTATCCCCCCTAACTATGATGATATGATTTCTGTAGACTTCGAACCCGAAACGCTTCTCCCTTTGCTCTAAAACTAAAACACGAATGCACGACGGCGGACCTAGATCACGTTTTGAAGCAAGATGCCAGTATACGTGAAGTAGGGGCGTTGGCGTAAAGGGGGAAAAAAGAAGAAGAAAAGGTTAATGACAATATGATTTTTAAGGGGGGAAAACGAAGAATTAAGAAAAAGGAAACAGAAAGAGGAAGGAGGTAAAAAAAGAAACAAGGAGGCGGTGGGTGGGAGGTAAGAGAGGCAGAGGGGAGGAGAGAGTGGTTTCGTTCACCTCCTCATCGCCTCCCTCTTCCTCCTCTCCTTCTCCAGCTTCCGCTGCCTCTCCAGCTGCTCCTCCCTCCGGTCATCCCTCATGGCGATGTACGCCGCGTGTTCCTCCTCCTCGTCGATCTCGCCCAGGCCGGCCTCCATGTCGGAGGACTCGTACCCGGAGTAGTAGCCCCCGCGGTGCTGCGCGCCGTACTCGTCGCCGTCGTCGTCGTCTATCACGAAGCCGTCCAGGGAGTCCTCGTCCTCGTCGCGGTCCCGCTTGGAGCGGTGCTGGAGCTGCGGGTTCAGGAGGACGCCGCCGGGGGCGGGCTTCGCGGCGCGGGACGACGAGGATGCGCCGGGGCGGGGGCGCGCGGTGCCGGCGTAGCCCGTCGCCGGCGGCTGCCGGACCTTCTTCTTCTCGGGTTCGGGGTCGGGCGTGCGCGGGTTGGCCTTCCTAGCCTTGGTATCTACGGGGGTGGCGCGCGCGCCCTTGGCGGCGGGGCGGGCGAGGGGCGGGGCGCCTGGTTTCCGCGGGGCGGCGGCGGCGGGGCGGGGGTCGGAGTCGTCTCCCTTATCCTTCTTGAGCTGTGGCTTTTCGCTCCTCTTGTGTTGGATCTTGCCCACTTGGCCCATAGTTGCCTGGGCCCGTTGGCCTCGGGCCAAGATCTCGGCAAAGGAGCCCTTCTTCGGCGGTTTCTGGGGGGCAGCCGGGGCCGCAGGGGCGGCGGGTTTCGCGGCGGCGGCGGAGGGCTTCGCAGGGACCGTCGAGGGCTTCGCGGGAGCCGTGGAGGACTTCCGGGCCGTTCCCGTGGCGCCATTATATCTGGAGGCCGGATCGGGCTTCGACGGGGTACGGGCGGTCGACTGCTCGGCGGGGGCAGGTCGAGGGAGTGGGCGGCTCGAGGTAATCGGGGAGGAAGTCGCCTTATCGCCTGGTCGTGGCACCGGGCCGGTCCTCGCGCTCTTCGTAGGCTCCCGCCGTAGCTGGTCATCTGCCTTTCGTTTGGCTAGCAGTGAGTTCGTTCGAGGAGCCGGCCGGGCGGAGCCCGCGGGGGGCTTATCGCCCGTGTCGCCCTCGATCTGGGCGAGAAGACTACCTATTCCAGCCTGTAAGGGGGAAAAAAGAGAAGAGGGGTTAGCTGGCCCACCCACTCGGCTCTCGGTATGCCAAGAATAAGGCTGCTTGGAACGTACCACCATGTCGACCAAATTTGCCGATAAGGGATTTGATGCGATGAAGTTACGCAGCGGTCAGAGAGGGATGGGAGGAGGGGTGAGAGGGTCAAATCCCCAAGACATCGGGAAGGTTAGCGCTTTATCTTGGATGGGTAGGTAGCGTGGCGAGAATCGTGGGAGTTGGGGCCAGCCTGCAGCAGCCGCCTCTCAGATCGCGCGCACGAGACGTCGGTTTCGGGCGCCCGATGGCTCCAGGACTCGTTCAAATTAGACGCGAATATCGGGGAATGTGCTCGTAGGTGGTATGCCCCCTCCGGAAATGAGAAACTGGCGTTTTCCGGGACGAGAAAGGGAAGATATTAAGGTATGGAGAGAAGGCCACGGGAAAATGTGAATTCCAAATCGAACGAATTATGTTGGCAAGCAATGAGTCCATCTGGCGCTGAGCCACATGAATCTTCTGCCGCCTCAATGACGGGGCATCACGTGCATATGCATGTGCTGTGGCTGTGGCTGTGGGGGGGGAAGCCAACTCCAGTTACAAGCAGTTAGTAAGCGCTGCGAGACAAGCGCCTGCCTGTGCTCTGTCGGCTAGCTAGGTCTCATGGCCGAACGAGAGCTCATGTACCATGACGTCGTCGCGATGTCATCATCCAAACGCAGGGAAAGAGAAGCTTTCACCAGCTTCCACCATTCTGAGTACTACTCGTAGGGCAGATGCCAGAAAGTGGTATGGTTGTGCGCCGCTTGTGAGTCTGCACTACCTGTCACTACTCGTCTAAGGGTCGTCAAGAGGATCTACATCCCTGTGCCCAATGCTGCCAGCTCGGTGTTGCGTGTCCGCGCCCACGTGCATATATCATTTGTGCGGATTGGACATCATTCCTCCTCCGACCTAAATAAGCACCGTGGTCAGGCTACCTAACTCGTCGGGCCACACGTAGAGCTAATAGGCACACTTCCCTGGGTATAAGGTTAATCCATCTCATGATTCCCAATAGCGTGTCAACGAGTTGTACTCCGTACAGAGGGTTCAAAACATTGCTGTGACCTCGGGATGGCAACGCATAGCGCGGGGATCGATGCAAGGCTACTAGAACTGCCAAGTTCTACACAATTTTTGCTCTCGTATGCTGACTGACATTGTAAGTGTACGGAGCGAGATTCCCAAAATAGGTACTACAGTGTACTATGGGGGCCCGGGCGGGCTGAAACAGGGTGGGAGGTACCCTGATGGATGTACTGTACCCCGGATTTGGTCAACCTCAATGGGGGATTTTTCCACGACCCTTCCTTCCTTCCTCACGTCACTTGTGTACCCCGACGGACGCCATCTCATCTGCGTCAGGTGCTCCCAAACCTTGATCAGTTGGGCAAGTGCTTCTAGAACGTGATACCATTTTCTTTCAACTTTTCTTCGGGACCTAAACATCTCCCCATGATATATATTCTGACAACCCCCAAATGACTATGAACGCGTCCTCCTCTTCTCTCCTCCCCGCGTGTCGACCACCCCACGCTTCAACTTTACCGCCCTCGATCGCCTAAGCGCAGAGCCGTGACACCTCCTACCTACCCGCGAACCAGCGGCACAGAAGAATCCAGAATCCCTCAGCTACCAGCCCTTGCTCTCTCTCTCTCTCTCCTAGCAGCCCCCAACCGCTGGCTGGTGTGACTCGCCTCGACTCGGCTCCTCTCGTTCCCCGCTCATCGATCAAGAGTCCCGGCGCGCCGGGGCCCACCAATAGCCAAGATGGACCATTGTTACCGACTAAGACCTTTGTCGGCGCTTGTCATATGCAGTCTCGTAGCATCTGCATGGGCCGACGGCGGTAGTCAGACAGTGCTGGACCAAGGGGGCGAGCGCGACGGACCGCTTCTAGCTAACGGGCCTCCGCCGCCCAAGCGGGAACTGCATGGCAAGTTTCTACATATTACAGGTATGCTAACATGAACCTCGTCTACCCTTTACCTAGCTTCGTGCTTCTACTTTTACATGTACAAGTCCCTCGCTAACCGCCTCCCAACAAGATTTCCATCCCGATGAGCATTACAAGCCATACACGTCCGAAGAGAAAAGCTGCCATCGAGGCAAGGGCACGACCGGGGTTTACGGCAGCGCAGTATCAGAGTGTGACAGCTCCTACTCACTAGTAAACGACACGTTCGACTGGATCGCGGCCAACCTCAAGGACGACGTCGACTTTGTGATATGGACGGGCGACTCTGCACGACACGACAATGACGAAAAGATACCGCGGACGGCCGACGAAGTCCTCCGCTCCAACCAATATCTCGTAGACCGCATGAAGGAGGTCTTCGCCGACGAGCGCAACCCGAACCAGCTCGCGGTGCCAATCATCCCTAATATCGGGAACAACGACTTCCTCCCGCATAACATTCTCCTGCCGGGCCCGAATAAGTGGCTCTCGTACTACGCCGAAATGTGGGGCGCGTTTATACCTGAAGAGCAGCGTCACTCTTTTGAGTTTGGCGGGTGGTACGATATTGAAGTTATTCCGAATAAGCTGTCCGTCTTCAGCCTCAACACAATGTACTTTTTCGATCGCAACGCTGGTGTCGACGACTGCACAACGCCGTCGGAGCCGGGCTTTAAACAGATGGAGTGGTTACGGATCCAGCTGCAGCAGCTGCGCGAGAGGGGGATGAAGGCCATCCTGTTGGGCCATGTGCCGCCGGTGAAGACGCCGAGCAAGCAGCTATGGGACGAGACGTGCTGGCAGAAGTACAACCTGTGGATGCAGCAATACCGAGATGTCGTCGTGGGTTCGGTGTATGGGCACATGAACATTGACCACTTTGTGCTTCACGATACGAGGAAGATCGACATTGGGCTTCTAGGGGGGGATACGGCGGCCGCGGAGAGTTATTACGGTTTTGAGGATTATGGAGAGGATGAAGTTTGGGATCAAGAGCTTGAGGAATTCGAAGAGGAGGAAGATTTATACACATCGCCCGTATCGTCGAATAGCAAAGCCAGTTATCTCGAGGAGCTCCGCCGAGCCTGGTCCAAACTTCCAGAGGTTACGCCCCTCTGCAAGGGCGCCCAGCTATCAACCCTTACCGGCCCGGACCCGTCGGTGGACAAGAAGAAAGGCAGGAAAGGAAAGAAGGGAAGGAAGAGGAAGGAGAGGAAGAAGAAGGAGAAGAAGCTTGGAGGGAAGTGGGCCGAGAGATATCACGTCTCCTTCGTCAGCCCTAGCATCGTCCCAAACTTCTTCCCCACGCTTCGCGTCATCGAGTATAACATCACCGGCCTAGAAGATGCTCCTACGTGGACTCCAGCCGCAGGCACAAACCCGCCGGCGAGCCTCGGCAACCCAGATGAGACGGCCGAGTTGAATAGTGAAGTTCGGCAGGCCAGGGCGCTCCAGGCTGCGAGAAAGAGGAAGGGAAAGAAGAGGAAGGGGAAGAAGGGAAAGAAGGGGAGGAAGGGGAGGAAGGGAAGGAAGGGGGACCCCAGCCTCGTGGTTCCCGATCCACCGACGAAGAACTCACCCCCGGGGCCCGCGTACTCGCCGCAGCCGCTTACCTGGACCGGGTACTCACAATATTACGCCAACATCACCCGCATTAACGAGGGTGCTGCTTCCAGCGACGCCGTGGACGGAGGAAAAGCGAGGAAGTTCGGGTATGAGGTCGAGTACGATACCTTCTCGGATAAGCTGTATGGGCTCAAGGACATGACGGTTAGGAACTACGTGCGGCTCGCGTACCGGATAGGCATGGCGGCCGCGGGCAAGAAGGGACAGGTTTCGGTCGCACTCAATGATGAATACGAGGTCCTGGACGAGGAGGAACAAGGCGAAGATGGGGTGGGGGAGGAGGGAGAAACAGAAGAGGACGAAGAATCCGAAGAATTCGGAGATGAAGGCGAGGAGGTTGAAGAAGAGGATGAAGAATTCGGAAATGAAGACGAGGCGGGTGTGGAGGGCGAGTTTGAGACCGAGAGCGTCGAGTGCCAAGTGGTCGCATCAGGAAAGCGCGAGAAACGCAAAAAGCGTGCGTCCGAGAGGGCGTGGCGGCGGTTCTTGAGGTACGCCTTTGTGAGCACCGGCTTCGAGGAGGAGACGATCGACGGGCTCAGCAGCGGAGTAGGCGAAGCAGACGAGAGGGAAGCATGGGATGAGCTATGAGCTGTAGGAGCTCTCTCTCCCCCCTTTATTGTTGTCACGTGGCATCTCATTCGGGTTTGTGAGTTTGGTGGGAGGAGGGAAAAGAAGTTTTGGGTTATAGAGGATTTGGGATAAAGGGTGGGCATCACATTCCAGGTTTTGTTTTCCCCCTAGGGACACATGCATTTCCGGGTTATTATGCAG
Source organism: Cephalotrichum gorgonifer (assembly GCA_900312665.1). Taxonomy (NCBI): domain Eukaryota; kingdom Fungi; phylum Ascomycota; class Sordariomycetes; order Microascales; family Microascaceae; genus Cephalotrichum; species Cephalotrichum gorgonifer. The sequence continues at coordinate 4,480,557 of ONZQ02000001.1, forward strand.
GGGCAGGGGCACACAGGGGTGTTATGAGCTAGGTTACTGGCATAGGGCGTTAAAAGGTCGGAATTTCATGGACATGTCATTATTTCTTCGTCCGTGGTTTATACGTTACTATTCCTTACTGTTCCTTGACGTTTCGTCCGCATGTCCGGTTTGGAAAAAACAAGGGTGGGGGGACTTGGCCTTCAAAAAGACTGGATGGAGGGTGACGGGACATCTCTCTAGAGCAGGACACATACATCCCATAGGGCATATATATATACATATACGTGATAAAGGGAAGACACGTCAACATCCAGAACTCTCATAAACACATTTCTAGTATAGACAGTTAAATGCTAACAGGTGGGGCTCCTCAATCCGATTCGCTACCAGGCGAGTCCGAAAAGCCATTGAACTCTTCCTCATCGTCGTCGTCCTCCTCCTCATCCTCATCACCCCCTTCCGCGTTCCCCTTCCCGTCCTCCTCCTCGACGTCGTAAACGCCCGATATGTCCCACCGGTCGCCGGCGGCGCTCTTACTGACGTAGCCCACGAAGCGCAGGGCGCCCGAGTCCCTGAGGACGATGGTGAGCTTGTTCCACGCGGCGGCCTGGAAGAAGAGGATGTTGTCGTCGGCGTCGCCGGAGGAGGCCTTGTACACGGCCGCGTCGCCGTCGTCGTCTTCGTCGGTCGCCATATAGATCTCGTGGCCGCCCACCTCCTTCTCAGGGGCCTTCTCTGGGGGAGGCGCGGGGGCGGCGGCGGCCTTCTCCTTGCCCTTCCCTTTGCCCTTATCCTTGCCCTTGCCCTTGCCATTGGGTTTCGACGCGGGGATCTGATCTTCCTCCTCCTCCTCCTCTTCTTCTTCTTCCTCCTGGTCGCCCCAGCCTGTCGTGGGCGTGAATCCTAAGTTCAGCTCCAGCCTCGGCTTCCCCTCGTGGCCGGTCGCGAGGGTGTAGTCCAGGCCCCTCCGGAACCGGCGGGCCAGCAGGTCGCTGCTCTCGACGGTGCAGCCGGTCGCGAGGGAGAGCCACCGCCTGAACTGCCTGCTGGGGAGGAAGACGTCGAGCAGCTCTGTGACGGGCGACTCCTCGCGCGAGGTCCGCAGCTCGCCCGGCCCCGCGGGCTGCATGTACAGGTACCTGTGCTTGTGGGGCGGCCTCGCGACCTTCCAGCTCGTGGCGGCCTCGATCGCGGGGCTGCCGCCGGACGGCAGGTCGGCCTTCTCCTGGGCCTCGACGTAGGAGCGCAAGCGCGCGGCGAACTTCGGGGTCAGGATGTTGGAGAGCGTGATTCCGGAGGTCTCGTCGAAGTGCTCCGCGATAGCCTCGAGGGTGTCGGGGACGAGGTAGGTGGGGGCGATGTACTTGAGCAGGAACTCGAGGTCCGCGGCGTCAAAGGTCTCCTCGGCGGAGGCCGCGTCGCGGCCCTTGTCGGCGGCGGCGGCGGTCGGGCGCGGGGCGGGGCGGTCATACTGGTCCGGGTTCCCCTGGAGCTGCATGAGGCCGCTGTTCCTCGCCAGCTCGTCCTCGGCGCCCTCCTTGTAGCCGTCCTCGCCGATCTGGGGGATGTGGAACCAGCCGCTGATGGCCATCCTCACGCGGCCGCCCTCGCGCTCCAGGTTGGCGGGGTCGTCGGGGTGGTAGACCTCCTCGACATCGTGGAAGCTCTCTCCCGGTTGGACGGCGAAGAAGCTGAGCTGGTTCCAGGCCGGGGGAATGACCTTCGCGGCGTCGGGGAGCGGGGTCTTAGCGACGGTGCCGTCCTCTGCGTTGGGGATCTCCTCGGTCGGGAAGAGGCGGAGGGCGCCGCCCCACTCGGCTTTCCAGGGGACGTCCGGGTCGGTCAGATAGAGGATGTAGCTGACCTTTCGGCTCCCGATGACGTCGTCGTGGCAGAGGAGGAAGCAGCCGGGGGTGTAGACGTTGATGGCCATGTCGGTCTTGCGGCCGCTGAGGGGCCCGCAGCCGGTGACGTGCGAGACGTAGTCGCGGAAGGTGCGGGAGTAGACGGCGTCGCGGAGGGCGAGGAGGGAGGGGAGCTTGGAGAGGGCATCGTCGTCGAGGCCGTCGAGGTTGGCGAGGTCGCCGGACTGGTGGATGCGGTAGATGTCGGTCTCCTTGGGGGTGAAGTGGACGTTGTCGCGGATCTCGTTTCGGACGGAGCGGAGGAGGGAGTCGTCGACGAGGGATTCTATGACGGCGTGCTTGTAGGGGGCGGATTTGGCGTACTGGGAGGTGTAGGAGTCGAGGACGGACTTGTCGAAGAGGTTCTTCCGGAACCGCTTCTTGGCTTCTTCTGGGGTGAGGGCTAGGGAAGGAAAGAACGGGTCAGTGGCGGTGGGCAGATCACGCGCGGGATGAGAGAGGAACCGGGGGGGAAGAGAGAAGAAGAAGGAGGAGGGAGAGGAAGAGGAAGACTAGACATACAGGCTTTGGGCCGCCTCTTGTTAGAGGCGCTCCTTGACGCGGAGGATTCCGCCTTGCGCTTCATTGTCGGTCAATTGGAGAGATGCCGGACTAGGGATGGCAATTGTTTGGCGGGTAAAGTATTAGGGTCGGTTCCAGGTTGCGGTGAGCCTGTTGGGGGAGGGGGAGCGCCCTTATAAGTTGGTTGTTGGTTGTTGGATTCGCGGTGTGCTTGTCTTAGATGGGCTGATTTCAAGGCCCAGAATTTTTTTTGGAATGGCAGTGTAAGGTGAGACGGACTTTTTGGTGGGGTCCTAACTAGTGTGAGAGCTGATGAGTGGCACGCTAAATGGCAAGGTGGGCGGCTTGTAGGGATACCTCTTCAGCTTGTGTGGGGTACGGCGTTTCGGTAGGGTCCGCCGACTGGCGTTTCACCCCTCGTGTACAAGTACTCGCACATGATTATGGCCCTTTACTTGGACTCCTTTTCAGCTACCGTAATGGATCTTCCTCCCTCCACCTGCCATTTCCATTCGCATAAATCCTTTGCCGCCGTTACCATCCACCCCGCGTCTTCCCTCCGCGAAACAAAAGGCATGCATGACGGCGGTAGCGCCGAGTCCTCTCTCCGCCCATCCAGTCTTTGGCGTCCGTCATGCGCCTCCCTGCAGCCCGCCCCCTTACACCTACACGGAAGAGGGCGTTGACGTTGGATCATCATGTCTCTGGGAGGATAGATATAAGATGGAGGATGGAGGCCTTATCAGATCTGCATCTAGGCGCCCGGTCTCACGCTTGCATGGTCCAATGGGCAAGGTCTCAAGTTGGGAATATGTCTCTGGTGTGTGGATTCGCAGGCGATGAGTGTTTGTTCTCTGGACGACCAACATGGCCAGGTCCAGGTCTGGAACGAAGCAGACTTGACGCAGGACAGGCGCGGAGAATGCTGCCCCGTCCATCGTCCATCATCCATCATGATGTGTCTACGGCTATGGCTATGGCTATGGCTACGGGGATCACTAACATCAACGTCAGTGTCAGTATCAGCATCAGTAACTCACTCGAACCCGGTCGAAGTCACCTCGTGAATGATACATATATCCATATCCAGGTCCAGCATACTTCCCGTAGATTAACCCGATTGAAGTTCGTCCAACTCAGTCATCAAGTCCCAGCTCAAAAATGGTCAGTACAGAAACTCACTGGTCAAGTCACATCACCTCACCTCACCTCATTCGTGTAAGCCGGGGAAATGCCAAATCTTGCCCCGCACTCAGACTCCTCGACCCCTCCATCAACCTTCATCAATCCTCATCAACCCTCACCCTCATACTCATACTCATCCCATCCCTATACCTCACCCTATCTCTCACCATCCCATCCCCAACCACCACCGCAATGCCCGACATCACCACCATCCGCGCCGCCTTCCCCTCCCTCTCCACCCCGCAAGTCTTCTTCGACAACGCCGGCGGCAGCCAGACCCTCGGCACCGTCATCTCCTCCGTTACCTCCCACTACACCACCTCCAACGTCCAGCTCGGCGCCTCCTACCCGGCCTCCCAGCGCGCCACAGCCGGCTACACCGCGGCCTTCGACTCCGCCGCCCGCTACCTGAACTGCCCCTCCTCGCGCATCGTCTTCGGGCCCTCGTCCACCCAGCTCCTCCGCAACCTCTCCCACGCCCTCCTCCCCTTCGAGCCCGGCGACGAGGTCGTCGTTTCCCTCGCCGACCACGAGTCCAACATCTCCCCCTGGATCGACCTCGTAGCGCGCCAGTCCCTCGTCGTCCGCTGGCACAGGCCCTCCTCCCCGGCCTCCGACGCCGGCGACATCACCTCCCTCTTCACGGCCCGGACACGCCTCGTCGCCGTCACGCACGCCAGCAACATCCTCGGCACCGTGAATCCCATCCGCCGCATCGCCGACGCCGCCCACGCCGTCGGCGCCCTCCTCGCCGTCGACGGCGTCGCCTACGCGCCCTACGGCCCCATCGACGTGCGCGAGCTCGGTGCGGACTTCTACGTTTTCTCGTGGTACAAGGTCTTCGGCCCCCACATCGCGACTCTGTACGTCAGCGACGCCGTCTTCCCGCGCGTCAGGTCCCTGGGCCACTACTTCCACCCCACAGACACCCTAGACGGGAAACTCGGGCTCGCGGCCGCGAGCTACGAGCTCCTGCAGGCCGTGCCGCCCGTGGTCGACTACCTCGGCGCCCCCGACGGCGAGATGAGGCGGTGGATGGCGGTCCAGCACCTCGAGGTCACCGCCCCGTTGCTCGTCTACCTCGCCGCGAACGAGAAGAGGTACACCGTCCACGGGAAGCCCGAGGCGGGGCCGGACCGCACCCCCGTCGTCAGCTTCTCCGTGAAGGGGTGGAGCTCCAAGGCCGTGGTCGAGGCCATCGGGGAGGTGTCGGACTTTGGGCTGAAGTGGGGCCACTTCTACTGTCCGCGGCTCGTGGGGGATATCCTGGGGCTGCTGGGGGAGGGGCACGATGGGGTCGTGAGGGTCAGTTTGACGCATTACAATACTGGTGAGTGTGATATTCATACATGTACCTCCCCTCCCTGACGTTCTTTTCTGGTCTGGAACCGAACAGAGTGCTGACTTCGGCCGTGGTAGTCGAGGAGGTGGAGTCCTTCATCAAAGTCTTGGATTCAGTCGTCTCCTCAAGAGACTCAGTCTAATATCCGGAGTAACGACGTCCCAGGCTGTCTCGGATAGATAACTCACTACACCGTAATATACGCATCATCTCACCCCGTCATATAGTCTCCTTTCATATAGTACTTGTTCTCGTTTTATGACATCTGTATACATCTACATATACGCTCAGGGGGTTTATCTCCCAGGGATGGATCTCTTCTTAATCCTAGAGCGAAGTCGTCCGTTCCTCACTCACTCACTCACTCCCACCGCCTCCACGAGCACCTTTTGCAGCTCGCTCCCCACCTCACCCACCGCCAGCCTCCCGGGATCCGGCAGAGGGAGGCGTTCCTACCTCCTCTTCTCGACCGCATCCCTCAAGGCCCGGATCACCTCGCCCGGGTCCGCGGCCCCGAACACCGCGCTCCCCGCCACGATGACATTGGCGCCCGCGTCGGCCGCCTGGTCGATGGTCCCCGGCCCCAGCCCGCCGTCGACCTCGATGTTGAGGTCCGGGTAGCGCGCGCGGAGCTCGGCGACCTTGGGGAGCTGGTCGGCCATGAACTTTTGGCCGCCGAAACCGGGCTCTACCGTCATCACCAGCACCATCTGTAGTGTTCGCCTCTGTTAGCAACCTTTTTAAGACCTTTGATAGTAGAAAGTGTTTGGTGAGGTATACCCAGGTAACGGGCAAAAAAGGGGGGGGGTGGTCAATGGAAAGGAAAGAAATAGGGGGCGGGGCTCATACATCCGGCCGCTCCTTCTCATGAGGGCTGTCGAGGACATCGTACAGAACATCCACCTTCGTACCGGGCTTGATCGCTATGCCGGCAAGCATCCCGCAGTCATGTATATATCGTATCAGATCCCTGGGGTTCGTCTTGAAGGCCGAGGTCTCGGCGGGGGACTCGGCGGCCGACGAGGACGCGGCCTCGTAGTGGAAGCAGTAGAGGTTGCAGCCGGCGTTCTGGAACTCCTTGACCCATTTCTTGGGCTGTAGGTGTGTTGAGTTAGCTTTAGCTTGAGTTTCCCGTCTCCTCTCTCTCTGACGCGGGGGACTATCGGAGAATCGTAGGTAGGTAGGTAGGGGTGATCGAATCAAGGACAAGGGCGGTGCGTAGCGAAAGGGGGGAGGGAAGGGGGAGAGAAGGAAGCAGGGAAAACACACCTCGGCTATCATCATGTGGCAGTCAAACGTGCCCTTCCCAAAGTTCTTCTTGGGCGCGTCGACATGTCCTCTTATCGCCGTCACGACCGGCGCCCCGAAGGTGATGTTTGGCACGAAGTGGCCGTCCCTACCCTGCATCATCAGCAATATGCACCTCGGGTTTCCTTCCCTCACCTTATCCTTCTCCTTCCGTTCCTTTCCTTCCCATCGTCGGGGGGAAAAGGCGAAAAGTAAGGTATGGTAAGTTGGGTTGAGGTATGGGAAGGGAAGCGAAGGAGTAAATATGGGGAAGAGTGTACATTATATCGACGTGAAGCCAGTCGGCTCCCTTCCCTATCGTCCCCGAGCATTCCTCCCCAAGCCTCGCGAAGTCCGCCGCGAGGATCGAAGGCGCGATGATGGCAGGCGGCGACATCTTTTATTTTCGTTCTCGTTTCGTTTCGTTTCGTTTCGATTGGAGGGGTTCGTTAAACTCGACGCTCGATGCTCGTCCTTTCCCTCCTATGTAACCTCGTTCGGCTCGTTAGGAAAAGAAAAAAAAAAGGAAAAAGAAAATATGCAAAGCAGAAAAGTATTGCTGGGAATGCGACGTGGTTCGTCTTAGCTTGCTTACTGGATGTGACGATATTATCCAAGGTAGGTAGGTACAGGCAAGTGTGAGGAGGGGCAGGTACGAGCCCAGACATCTATCTGGGTATTAGCAGAATGCCCCGCACTAGCCGAGACGAGACATTTTCCTAGGCGCGGGGTATCATTTTGACTGGTCAATCCCACTCCTCCATTATTCATTTTCATTCCCTTTTCCGACATTAAGATGCCGGACTTCGGAGCAATCCACCCGGCCTCCGCGGAAAAAGGGTTCAAGACGAATATTCAGAAAGTTTGTCATTGTTTTTGGTATGTTTTATAATGAAAAAAATAAGGAAGAAGAAAAAAGGACCAGATGTAATGGCCGTATTTAGTAACGAACAACACAAAGAATCTTGATATTATTACCGTCCAAACTCCTCTCCGTCGCCCCAGCCCGTTAACTAACACTAACACCCCAACCAAGTGCATTCTTCCCGGGTCCCGTTCGCTTTCGTATGCTTAGTACCTCCATATGTCTCCCTGCTTCCCTACCGCGTTCTCACCCCCTTCCCCCTCCCACCTGAACGAAGTCCGGCCTCCTACTCCTAGGTGGCGGTATCCCTAAAGTAGCAACTCGGCAATATAAAACACCAACCCAGGGGAGTCATAAAAAAGATAATGAACAAAAGGTCTCCCCCCGGGTATATCAACAAGGAAATATGGCCGAGGCTCCCCGGCCGGAACAACAAAAAAACTCCCGAGGCCGTCTCGGCCCCAGCTAGTACAGTGCAGTCCTGGCACAGGTAGCAACCCCCGAGTAAGACGAGTCCACGTTTATACGGTCCGCCTCGCAACCTCGCCCCTCTCTCCCGGCTCAGGCTCCTTGCCATCTTCGTCTTCTGGCGGCACCGCCTCCTCCTCCTCCACTCCCTCCTCGACACACCCAAGGCTAAACCGCCGCCTCCTCCTCGCCCATTGCCCGAGCTCCTGCTCCGGCCCCGGGTCCCACTTCTAATAGAACCCATCAGCGCCTCCGCTCCGGACGCCGTTGGTCCCCGCCGGCCCCGGAGTCGACCCCACCGACCCGCTGTCGCTCGGTGTCCCCGGCTCCATGACGCGTTGCCGGATCGCCATCATCCAGTCGTGGCCCAGCAGCTCGATCGCCGTCGCCCTCTTCAGCGGATCACGCGTGAAGCAGCGCTTCAGGAAATCGATGCCCTCCGGGCTGAGCTGGTCCTCCGTCGGCAGCGGCGGCGGGATGCCCTGCGCGATACTGTACATAATCGCGAACTCGTTGTCGAGGTTCCCCCACGGCCGCCGCCCCGTCGCCATCTCTAGGACCACACACCCGATGCTCCATATGTCGCCCGCGCCCCCTTGACCACCCACGTCCTCGCCCCTGACCACCTCGGGCGACATGTACATCGGCGTCCCGCCCCCGGCCACCGATTTGCTCGGCTTAACCGTGTGAAGGTCTATCGCAATCGAGCGTACCTGCTTGGCGAAGACCTTGGCGGCCCCGAAGTCGACGTACTTGATGATGCCGTTGTGATCGAGCAGGATGTCTAATGGATCACGTTAGTATCATCCTTTATGTATCATTATCTCCGCGAGAGACGGAGAAGAACAGAAAGGGGGGGAAGGAGGAACAAAACTTACTCTCTGGCTTGATATCGCGATGGACGATGCCGCTCGCGTGTAGATACGTAAGACCTTCGAGAAGCTGCAGCGCGTAAACCATAATCACCTGCTCGTCCTCGATACGTCCGTGCTCCAAGAGGTTCGCCAGCGATCCGTTCTGGCAGTACTCCATGAAGATGTAGACCCGGTCTCGGTGCACCTCGATGCCGTAGTACGACACGACGTTGGGATGGTCGAGCACCTCCAGCACCCCCATCTCGTCCCTGATCTGACCCGCGATCCGCGGGATCAGCTTGGGGTCCGGGAGCCGGATCTCCTTGACCGCCATCAGCTGGCCCGAGTCCAGGTTCACGGCCGCGTACACCGTGCCGAACGTCCCGCCGCCGATGAAGCTACCCTGCTGCCAGCGCATCGTGACGTTGGTCGCCGACGACGAGAGGTACGCGAGCGACCGGTCCACCTCGTTGTTCGTCTCCAGCACCCGCCCCATCGCCGACCTCGACGTCTCGATCTGTCGCCTGAGCTCGTCCACCTTCTCCAGCTCCTGCACCTTGTGCTCCGACGTGTACCTCGCCGCCTCCTTATCGCTCGTTATCCGGTTCTGGTCGAGTTTCTTCTTGAGTTGCCCCATGAGGTTCTCCATGCTGCGCTCCTTCTCCGCCTTGGCCGCTAGCATCGACCTGGCTCCCATAATGTCAAAGTGCGAGATGAGGAGCGCCATGCAGCCGGATACCTTTGTCCGCAGCTGGACGTACTCATCCTCGCCGAGCGCGAGCATGTGGCGTCCCCGCGTCATGCCCATGGCGAACTCGAGAGCCAGCACCGCCCACCGGAACGTCCGCCGGTCCGACGCGATGCAGTCGTCCGTGATGAAGCTGACCCAGTCGAGCGCCAGCTTGGTGAGCTTCAGCATGTTCATCTGCTTCCTGTTGCTGTCCAGGTACATCAGCGACCGCTTGCCGAACTCCGTCGCGAAGACGAAACACGTCTGCACCAGCTCTTGGCAATCCTTGCCCTGCGTCTGCCGCCGGATCGTCTCGACGCTGTCCATGAACGTGGTCGAGAGCTTGTACGCCACCTTGCGCGTCTCTGCCAGCCGCACGTTCACCTTGTGGATGTTGGATCGCTGCTCGACCACGAGGTCCAGGTGGATGTTGAGCGAGTTCAGGAATAGCGTCCTCGTCCTCTCGAGCCGTTCCAGCGAGCCCGACGCGCACAGCCGGATGTGGCCACGCTTCAGGTCGATATTCTGCTCCCTGATGGACAGTTGGATCGAGTCCCCGAACCAGTGGGGCGGCGACTCAGGGCGTATGAGCAAGACGTAGGGGTCCCCGTTGTCTTCCGGGAACTGGTCCTTCGAGGTGACGGCTAGAAGTGACGGGATGTCGTAGTGCCGATCTCGTAGCGTCGGCGACGCGATGGTGACGATGCCCAACTTCTCAAAGTGCGGCACCTCAACGCGGAAATGCCCCGTCTCGATGAGCCGGTCGTAGAACTCCTGCATCTTCTCGGGCAGGAAGGAGATGCTGAGGTCCGACGCCGTCTCGTAGTTCTCGCCAAGCATGCGTGAGAATCGCTGCAGCATCCGCTGACGCACCCGGACGGAGTCGAGACACGCCTTGTACCGCTTGCTCAGGTCAGCCGCGCTCTCCTTCGGCTTGGCCTGGAGCTCCTTCTCGAACGTCTGGCTCAGCCGGTTGAAGGCCTTGTAGGTCAGCGAACTGAACTGCTCGGCCGCCTCGACGTCGCCGTTCTGGAGGTGGCTGCCGATGTGGTTGCCAAAGTCCCATTCCTGGAAGAGCAGCTCCGCCTCCTTGAACGTGTTTTTGTTGCCGCTGAGCTTCCAGTTGAGCATCTTGAAGTAGTACTTCAGGCCGTCCAGGACGACCTGGTCGAACGACTCGTCGATACAGGGCGGCAGGTCCCAGCCCGCCTGAGCCTGCCCGATGGCGACGTATTCCTGCTTCATGCGTATCGCGAGCTTGAGGATCAGTTGGAACTGTGAAATCATCTGGTCAAGCATCAGCGGATTCTGCTGTGCCGACTCCTTCGCCTTCCGGGCGTATGTCAGGCGGACTTTGATGATCTCCTCGACGAGCCGTGAGGGGAAGCTCATCAAGATGAGTAGCTCTTCGATATAAGGCGGGAGATGGCGTTTCCGGAAGGCCGGGTAGTTGTGAATTAAAGTCTCCTTTGATTTTCGAATGACGGCTGAGATGCGGACAAACATTCCCTTGTGCTCCCCCTCTCTCCTGTCGCTGCTGAGACGCGAGTGGTCATATATGCCGTTCGGCCGGCGTCCATCATAGTTGCCGCCAAGGCGCGACTCCCACTCGGCCCCACGACGGTAATCGTCGCCGTCGCGCCTGTCGGACTCATCCGCCTCGGAGTAGAGGGTCTTCAGGCCGTCTTCCTTCATGAGCCTGTCGAGGAAGGACGGCTCGTCATTGAGGGACGGGGACCCCGGCGACCTCTCCTTGACCTTGGTGAAGTCTAGGTCATCGTTGCCCACCCACTTCTTGAGCACGGACAGCTCGGTGTTGATCAGTTTGTTGGTATTGTGCCAAGCCATGATGGCTTCGTACGCCTCGGTGAACTCGGGGGAATTGGCCACCTTGTGTTTGTCGGCGAGAGCGGCCCACGAAGGGTAGAAGCTATCGCACATGTCGGTCAACTCGACGATGTCCCGCACCTGCTCGTTCGGGGGTTTCCCGGCCTCGCTCTCGCCCTTGATTTCAAAGTCTACTACCTGCTCGAGACGCCGGTCTAGGGTTGCGCGGCCGTCCTCTATTAGCTTCCTCTGGACGGGGATGTGGCGCCCGCACACTTTGGACCGTATGCCCAGCCACAGCTCTTCGCTCCTGTGAAGCTGCTTCCCGGACTGCTGCTCGGTCGAGTTGGTGATCCGCTTCTTCTCTTGCTTCACCACGTCGCCCGTGAGCACCGCCTCGAGCATGCCGTGCCAATCCAAGCGCTCGCGACTTGCGGGGTCGTTGAGATCCTCCTCGGTGGGTTGAATATCGTCATTCCCATAAAACATGATGACCTCTTCGTTCCGTGCATCGAATGGACTCTCCGAGGAGGGCGTCTCGCCGTCAGAATCAGAGTCTCCGTAGGTTGTCCCGCTCGGATTTGAGTACTCGTTGAAGTAGTCGTTCACGGACGGCTGCTGCAATCGCTGGAGGTATGCTCGGTCCCTGAATTGATCGGGCCCTCTTCTGGTCTTCGAGGAAGATCGGGCGTGGTCGTTGAAAGACGGGTTGGTCGGTATTGGGCGGCGTACCGGAGCGTACGCGCTCGAGGGAGTTCTCGCGGGCCCGGTTGGGCGTGATGGCCGAGGCGAGCTACCATTCATGTATAGTGAGCCGTCGATATCGGCTGGTCCGCCCCGCGAGGGCCGGGACCCGCCATTGACGGGAGGGGGAACAAGTGATAATTTGGCGCCGGGCGGATTGGATGGGTCGGGGTATCTCGCTAAGCTCCCCAGATCCTCGTGCGAGCCGCCGGTGCGGGTGACTTTTGGGCGCGAGGGCATGAGATGGGGGTCGGCGTAGTCGTCATACTCGGGTGCGTGGTCGACAGGGCGATCTAGTATCACTGACGACGGACGCGAACCCTGCTTCTCGGAACGCAGATCCTCTTCGCCGCCGGAGAAGCGAACGGCTCTGGGGGAGGTTTCGGAAGACATCTTGGCGACGAAGATGGCAAGACTATCGCCAGAGGGTGGTAGGTGTGCGTATGCGTACACGGGTGATGGAGAATCGGCGGGTTGTTGCGGAAATCGTGGAAAGATTCTTGGCCCGAATATCGAAACTTATCGATGATGGGACGTCCTGTCTTGACCACGAGCGTACTACGAGTCCAGAGGACGGCCTCCCCGGCCAGGTCCAATGAAAGGTAGGGGCGGGGTCAGGAGTCCATGCGAAAGCTAGGTAGTAACCTCTTGGGGCAAGCTCGAAAGCATGGATGCAATTGTGTGTCGAGGGGATGCGTCGATTCAAAAGTTCGAATAGCTCCGCCGTTTCGTGGTTGGGTGGGACGGGTGGAAGGAGATGCAGAGTCGGCGAGGGCGGACTCGATGCTTCGCTCGTACCTCGTACTCTTACAAGTACAAGTAGGGATGGACAAATGAACAATGGACGGCGCAGGACGATGGAATATATACGATTGGGCGAAATGTTGGATCCCGGCGAATGCTCGTACAGACCGAGCTCAAGCAGCTGCACAAACGCACCTTGCTTGCTTTGGCACGGCAGCTCAAGATGCTATTAGCTTGGGGGTTGATTCTGAAGTGCAAGTGCACGAGCCCGCACTGCCATGCCATGCCGATTCGATTCGGCCATATTACTCGTGTAAGGTTCTCTGGCCATGCATGGCGATAATAACGGGGCCCTTGGTTCCCTGGCGCCCCGATACGTTGATCTTGTGCGCAGCACGCTATTGGCTAGAGACCCTGGGCAAAACTCGCCTAAATTCAATAATATGGATGTATCCGTTCGGGGTCTCGCCTCGAAGTACCATGATTTGCCCGATGATATTACTGTATCCGAGGTTTACACTCCATCCCTGGGCATAATTGCCACCCACCACCAAAGACCACCATGCAAAAGGAAACCCCCCCACACCAATCACCCACACCAATCACCAGTCCCCACGCCCCCCATGATCCCGATCCCTTGTGGCAAGTACCGTATTACTCGCTCGTGCGTTGCCATCGAGCTTTGGGTACAACATCGCCTGCTCTTGCTTAATGTGGTACTTACATAGTTAAATGTCACAGTCACACATAACCCCTCCTCCCCGTTCCGCCTGGAGTTGCTTCCCGTTTCGCCTCCACTACCCGAACTGCGGCGGAACCTGCGAAGTATTAGAGTATGTACTTGTACCTACCTGCGCAGGTATTCTACGCTTCATATCAAGTTCACGCTGCTCGTCTCAAAGCCAAGCGGACACGTCGCGAGACTTACTGCACGCAGCCGACGAGGATGTTTCCGCCAAACATATCAAACGGCGAAACAGTCGCGGCTTCGGGATAAAGCTCGAAAGTCCGACTTGGTGTGTGGCCAAACCCCGACACCCGGCCGACCACGCGGTCGTCCCCCGAAGTAACACGGGATATCAATATCTCGCCTTGCATGGAAAGACAGACAACCACCTCGTCTATTTGTCCGTGCTTGTATGTGCTGCATTGTCATGCAAGCTCTTCCACGTTGGGTTACCTGTCCACACCCTTAACCACCCAGTGGGCAACATTGAAGTATTCTATCTTCCCTGGGGGCATGGCGCTCAATACAATATTCCATGTAGCATATACTCGTACTCGGCAATTACAGGGACGACTATCTGCTGAGACCTCGATCTGTATGCATCGCTTAGGCCTACCGTCCAGGCCACCAGCATACGCATAATAACCGATCCGATCCAAGTACGCTTCGTACTTGTATGACCAAGCTTATCGCTAGCCATTGTGTATGCAATCTATATCGAAGATTGTGGCTATCGTGGCGCCCCATCCGTTAACTGTCGAATGTCAGGGATAGCAGGAGTTGATTGTCTCCTTCATACTCGGACTGTGCATCCAAGCACGTCGTCCGGGTTCAGACTTCTATGCTGTCCGATTGGTCCATTCGGCTGAACATGATGTGCTGAGCGTCAAGCGTCGATCCCGGAATCGAGCTGAATGTAGCCGGTAATATAAGAGGGGTGGAATCCCCTGACGGGAAGGTTTCTTTGCAATGTCTAAAGAAGGAAAAATGGAGGTGGAGCACAAGACTCGGCGGCGATTCACGTCTTACATGGTAGGGGATGGAGGTGGAGGTTGGGCTGAAGCCTTTTTGCTCTCAGAGTACATCATGTACACCAAAACCAACGCCTAGGACAGATTCGGTCCGTCCATCTTGAGGGAAGAGTACATGTAGGGTCATTTAGTTCTGGCCATTGGTGTCGCCATGCCGTCGATGGAAGTGGAAATTGGAATCTTCAAAATTCAGGCAGAAGGAGGCCAGGGCCAAAGTGAAATGGAAATGCAGGCCTGCAAATGCTTGATGTCTGGATAGAGAGAGACGGAAATGATATATGCGGGGAAACTTACTTAGAGGCCATGGCGGGGCGAGAGAAAGTAACCCCGCCCATGGCGATACAGTGTACGACTCCCAGATCACTGTACTCGGGTGGTGCTGTAACAAGCTAAAATCTGTTTTCCCCAGGAACATGTGCCTGGCGCCCCACACGTAGTCAGCAGGTGGCAGCTGAATCGCCGAAACCCCACGGTCCGCGGCCAAAACGTACCGAGGCCCGGCGCGGAAGCTCCATCGCGAAACGCCGTGACCTGTAAATTATCCTGGAGCTTTAGCGAAGGCGGCACCTGCGCCAAGGAACACCTAATCCTAGGGTCGAAAGACCACGAGAAGCTAACCTCTTCACCATCCGCCTTTCGTTCTTTCGCACAACTGAACTGCGCCATCTCTCCCATAGGAAGACGCTCTCTCTATCATCGACGTGTGTGCGTGCTCTTCCTGCGCTCCCGCTCCAGCTCACCCTCTCTGCCGGCGACGAAATAGGGCCCTAACCTCGCCCTCGACCTCGACCTCGGCCTCATCCCTACGCTCAGCTCCGGCGCGACCATGGCGGTGCCTACGCCCCGAAAGAAGCGCCCGAGGAGGCGGAAGGACGACAAGGCTCCTATATCCACCCGGCTCGTCCTCCCCGACCATATGAAAGGCGACGTCGGTGCCATATCGGGAGATCTCTTCAGGGATCTATTCCCCCACTCCTCTCCTGGTCAGCCTCCCCCCTCCCCTCCCTTGGAATATCCCCTTCTCTTTGATTAGTCTAACACGGACGGGACGCACAGAAACCCTCGAGAATGACGATGACGCCGAGTCCCCCGTGTTTCACATAGCCATCACTCCCTGGACACCCAACTCCTCCGCCACCGATACTCCTTGGGCAATTGTTCCGGTCGTAAGGTCCTCGGAGCTTCCAGCCTCTACAGTCCGATTCTCACCGTCATCATCCGCGCTACAAACCTTTGCAAAGACCCTGCAGCAAGTTGCCCCTTCGAAGTTGTCGAGCCACATCCGAAGCGGCATCGACATATTAGCCCTCGACGTCGTGGCACTCGAACTGGATGCCGTTTACGTCAAGCTGGAGAGCGAGTTGACGAAGCGCCTAGAGAATGGTGAGGGAACCTTCTATCGGGACCGCCCCGCCGACCGCAAGGGCAAAGGAAGGGCTTCCGGTATGGGGGACGAGCCGCCGCTGCAGACCGCATTGCGCATCGCTCTGGGGGGTCTAAACGTCATCCATACGGGTGACCTGTTTTCCCTGCCTCTTCCTCCGCATCCGGTAACACATATCCCGCCTAACCCAGGCGAGATCCTCCTCTGCGAACCCGTTTCTCAGGGGATTCTCTCCCCCAACACCAAAATCATCCTAAGCCGTGGGAGGATACACGCGCCGAAGCGCTCCCAGCCCACGATACCTTCGAGCCGTGCGCTCAATGATGTCCAAGAGGATGACGAGGACACATCCAACGACCAGTTCTACTCCGCGGCGGAGGACCGCGACAAGAACGGCGCGCAGACCGACGGCTTTGAGTCCGTGACAGAGGCCGAGACGGATTCCGCCGGGTCCAGCCAGGATGACGAGGATGAGCTCTCTGACGACTCCATGGACGAGATGATATCACTGCAGGCGCCTACGTTGCCGCCGACCTGCGCCAGTGGAGTTGCGACTCTGCAGCCCGGGACGCCAATGACGATCGGCCGGGGCCGGAAAACCAACGGGATGTCAACTCCGGGGGCACTATCCGTATACTCTAGCTTCACCGCTTCGACGGCCCGTCCTGACAGGCAGCGCGGCCGTTTGTTCAAAGCCCACGGGCTAATGGCCCCTATTCCAGAGGACCTCCTCCATCCGAAGCCGTCGCCCGAAGACGACGAAGAGGCGAGGGTTTACGTTGACGTCACGTCCCTATCCAAAATTGGCTGCTTCTCTGGAGACTGGGTCCGCATCGAAGCCTCGGAGGAACCACCAGCAAATGGGTTCGGGGCCTTCGGTCTCGGGAGCTTCAACCACGCCGAGGCGGAAGAGTCTAACTGGCGTCCGGTGCGGGTTTACAGCCTTCCCGAGAGCCATTCCCGCCGGCCAATGACGCGGATCCCGAGCTCGCAGCAACGACACGCCGGCAGGAGACTGTCATTCTTCGAGTCTCAGGTCCAGAAGCCGGCGAGCCCGGCGGCCTACGTCTCTCCGATACTCCAGGCTAACCTGGATAACGCCTCGTACGTCCGCCTGTCGGCGTTGAAGAAGGGGTCGTACCAAGGCAAGGGTACTCTTCCCAAGTTTACCAATGCTTCTCGGCCGCCCGATGCGCGTGACATCCGAATCCATCGCATCAAGTCTCCCGTGACCACCGAGGGGGCGTATCAAACGGCTGTTCTGGGTGGGATTAAGCGCTTCTTCTCTCGCAAGATCCGGCTGCTCCGCACGGGGGACGTCCTCGCCATACCCATCGACGCCCAACTCGGGAAGGCCATGCAGGAGGCGCCGGGATCCGCCGGTGGTACCGAGGTCGACGACGTCGTTGCCCTGAGCGGAGCGGCGAAGGGTCTTCCGGGGCCGTCCCGGGTCAGCAACGTTGCCTGGTTCAAGGTCGACCATATCCAGGTGAATAAATCTGGAGACGATGACCACAGCTCCGAAGAGCTCTGGGGCTCGGTCGCGAGCGTGGATAGCTCTTCGGTCGTGTTGAACGTGTCGGGCTTCGAGACGAGCCGGATACCGGGGGCGAAGGACAATAACTGGGAATACTACCTCGGCTTGAAGAAGGTGGGGAGGTCCCTTCCGGACGTTTCCGTCCCACCGTCACTGCCGGAGCCGGAAGCTGGATACATAACCCCCGTACGGCGGCAACTGCGGGAGCTGATGGCGACTGCGACGAGTCAGAGGGCTATCCACCTCAACATGCCCCCCGTCGCCATACTGCTTGTCTCGGCTCACCGGGATATCGGCAAGGCTACGGTGGTCAAGTCTGCCTGCGCCGACATTGGCCTCCACTCGTACACGATTGACTGCTACGATATCCTGAGCGAGTCCGGTGGCAGTGGGGGCGACGTGAAGACGGAAGCGTACCTGAGCACCAGGGCGGACCGCGCCGTAGGGTGCGGGCCGGACTCATGCGCGCTTCTCATCCGACACATCGAGACTCTCACCGCCGAGAGAATTGCGACGTCGCTCAAGGATATCCTACAGAGGGTCCGCGTGCTGGTTGCGACGACCAACGAGGTGGATAAGCTGCCGGATTCGATTCGAGGCCTGTTCACGCATGAGCTCGAGCTGCGCGCGCCCGACGAGGCCGAGAGAGAGGCAACGCTCAAGGCGGTCATCAACGACCGGGGGGTTAGTGTGGACCCGGCCGTCGACCTGGGCAACATCGCTCTCAAGACGGCGGCGCTTGTGGCGGGGGACCTCGTTGACGTCGTCGACCGGGCCGTCATCGCGCAGCAGACGCGTCTAGAGCACCTCACGGAGGAGAGATCCGACAGTGCTACCTCCGGCGGGCTATCCGTCTCTGTACGCGACGTCCAGGTCGCCGGGGGGCCGTTCTCCCGCTGCCTCACGAAGGAAGACTTCGACCTAGCCGTCGACGCCGTCCGCAAGAACTTCTCCGACGCCATCGGCGCCGCCAAGATCCCGAACGTGAGGTGGGCCGACGTGGGCGGTCTCACAAACGTCAAGGATGCCGTGACGGAGACGATCCAGCTGCCCCTGGAGCGGCCGGAGCTCTTCGCCAGGGGCATGAAGAAGCGGTCGGGCATCCTTTTCTACGGGCCCCCGGGGACGGGCAAGACGCTCCTGGCCAAGGCCATCGCGACCGAGTACAGCCTGAACTTCCTCAGCGTCAAGGGGCCCGAGCTGCTCAACATGTACATCGGCGAGTCGGAGGCCAACGTGCGGCGGGTGTTCCAGAAGGCGAGGGACGCGCGGCCGTGCGTGGTGTTCTTCGACGAGCTGGATTCGGTGGCGCCGAAGAGGGGGAACCAGGGGGACAGCGGCGGGGTGATGGACCGGATCGTGTCGCAGCTGCTGGCGGAGCTGGACGGGATGTCGGGCGGGGACGACGACGCGGGCGGGGTGTTTGTCATTGGGGCGACGAACCGGCCGGACCTGCTGGACCCTGCGCTGCTGAGGCCCGGGCGGTTCGACAAGTTGTTGTATCTTGGGGTCTCGGATACAAGAGAGAAGCAGGTGACCATCCTCGAGGCCCTGACGAGGAAGTAAGTTGTCCCCTAATCCCCCCCCCCTTTGTATCACCTTTTCATATCTGCTTCTACCTGAAGCTGGAGCACCGTTTCCAGCCGGGGAGAAAGAAGAGAGAAAAAAAGAAAACGAGCGACTAACAAGCGAGTAATAGGTTCACCCTCCACCCGTCAGTCATCCTCTCCAGCGTAGCGGCCCACCTCCCCTTCACGTACACGGGCGCGGACTTCTACGCGCTCTGCTCGGACGCCATGCTCAAGGCCGTCACGCGGCAGGCGGCGCACGTGGACGCGCGGGTGCGTGCGCTCTGCGCTGCGAGGGAGGCGAGCGGCGAGCGGGCGATCTCAACGGCGTACTTCTTCGACCACTACGCTGAGGAAGAGGACCTCTCGGTGCTCGTGACGGAGGCGGACTTCATCGAGGCGCAGAGGGAGCTGGTGCCGAGCGTCAGCGCCGGGGAGCTGGCGCACTACGAGAGGGTGAGGAGCTCGTTCGAGGGGGCGACGAGCGGGTCCTCGGGGGCTAACGGGGAGGCTAAGAGTCCCGGGGGCAAGGGGAGGGAGAAGGGGAGGGGGAAGGGGAAGGAGAGGGCTTCGGAGTTCCCGGCGGGGTTCGGCGGTGGCGGCGGAGAGGAGGAGGTGGGGGGCGTTAATGGGTCGTCGAGGGGGAAGGGGAAAGGGAAGGGTAAGGCCGTTGCGGGTTCTGGATTCCAGGAGGGGACGGCGAGCGACGACGATGGGCTGTACTAGAGAGATCACCCGGTCGGGGTTTGCATTGTATTGTAGATATATATATATATTTCTGTTTCGCGGGTAGCATCAGGCAAGTGATGTGGCAGGTGGAGTGGATGGCTTGGGAAAGGGGGGGGACTCGGGTTCATCTCGCATTTTCAAAAATTCCAACGGTTTTTTTTTTCCAACCCAAGGCTTGCCTCATCAGGGCTGGGTTAGAGGTGGACGGATACAAACTATTGCGCTTAAGTCGACATTTAGGCGGTGTGTTGGGGCCAAGTGCTGGATTAGGACTGCATCACGGCACATCGGGACTGGTCCCGGACCGGTCGGGCCAATGGTTTGTCGTTCCCCCGGACGAAGTGGAGCCGTGGAGTCGGCGTTGGCCCCGCCCGGGCCCCCGCGCCAAACCCCGCGCGGGGTTTGGCGTGGACAGCATTAATACAGGCGCGATGCAGAGGGGCCCGTTTTGCAGGGGTTTTCTGTGCCGGATGGTGCCATGCCGCTTTCCCGTAGGGTTGCTTAGGGACGAGCTAGAAGTGTATAATATAAAAGGGGATCCGTTAACACGGGCCCCATCTTCGTCACTTCCCTTCCGGCTCTCTCTCTCCTCTTCCTCCCCTCCTGCTCCATTTCATTCGACCCCCCTTTTCCAAGCTTCTTCCCGCAGACACGTGCCCCCCCCACTTAAACACCCTAGGGAGCCGCCTTGACGTCACCTCAAAACGCTAACACCAACACCATTTCGAAGCCGCGAAAGCAGAGAACCGTGAAGAAGAATCCCTTGAAGCGGAAAATGGCGCCCGAGCTCACACCCGGCATCAAGGCCTCTCTCGAGGCGACAAAGGTCGAGTACCGACGTCTCGGCCAGAGCGGGCTCCGGATCTCCGTGCCCATCTTGGGTGCAATGAGCATCGGCGACAAGAGGTGTATGCCGTGGGTGATCGAGGAGGAGGAGGTACGAAACGGCTGTCAAACGTCGTCTCCCTTCCCGCATCTTTTTCTAACTCCATCCTGCTGGGTTCGCTCTCTCACTAACTCTACTGGAAAATAGGGCCTCGCGCTCCTCAAGGCCGCGTACGATATGGGCATCAACACGTGGGACACGGCCAACATGTACTCCAACGGCGTGTCGGAGGAGATTATCGGCAAGGCGCTCAAGAAGTTCGACATACCGCGCCAGAAGGTCGTTGTCATGACCAAGATCTTCTGGGCCGCAACGGAAGAGATTGGTGTGTCCCCTCCTGCTGTCCTTGCTCTTTCTCGCCCCCCTTTTTTTTTTATCCACTAACCATCTCCGTACCACCTCCCCTCCCTCCAATCCCCCTTCCTTTCCTTAACACCGTCCTCCCTACTGCCCCCTCACTAACACCCCCCTTAGAGCTCGTCCAATGGAAGCACCAAAAGGAATTCGCCGCCTCAAAGGACTACCAGAACCAATACGGCCTCTCCCGCGCCGCAATCTTCAACCAGGTCGAGGCCTCCCTCGCCCGCCTCGACACCCCCTACATCGATCTCCTCCAGATCCACCGCTTCGACCCGGCCACCCCGATCGAGGAGACCATGCGCGCCCTCCACGACCTCGTCCGCTCCGGGAAGGTCCGCTACATCGGCGCCTCCAGCATGCGCGCCGTCCAGTTCGCCCGCATGCAGTTCGCCGCCGAGCGCAACGGATGGACAAAGTTCGTCAGCATGCAGGGCCAGTACAGCCTCCTGTACCGCGAGGAGGAGCGCGAGATGAACCGCTTCTGCGACGACACGGGCGTCGGGCTCGTGCCGTGGGCGCCGCTGTGCAGGGGCCACCTCGCGCGCCCGCCCGCCGCCTTCGGGTCGACGGAGAGGAGCGCGGCCGAGAAGGAGAACCCGGGGCTCACGGGAGGGGCGGTGGAGCCCGACCTCAGCATCATCCGTCGCGTGCAGGAGATTGCGGAGAAGAGGGACTGGCCCATGTCGCACGTCGCGCTAGCGTGGATCAACAAGAGGGTCGCGAGCCCCATCGTGGGCTTCAGCTCCGTCGCGAGGATGGAGGAGGCTGTGGGCGCGTGTGGGAAGGTGTTGACGGACGAGGAGGAGAAGTATCTGGAGGAGCTGTATCAGCCGAAGCCCGTCATCGGGCACTCGTAATCGGGGAAATGAAGGGCCGTTGGGGGGCTTGGTGTTGAGTATTGGTAGAGAGGATGTAAGGGGTAGGCTGGCTAGACTGCGTAGTCCCAAGTGGAGAGCTCTCATATATTCGAACCCACATGCAGCAAAGCTCATGTCCTGGGATAAACCACCCATTCGTATAGACTACGTGCGCTAAATGCTCGAGTTTAAATACAACCGAGACGAGCCTACCAGCCGTCCGGTGAGTGGAAACACTTTCGAATGAAAGGAGGGAAAAGACTCTCCAAAACGCCAACCGCTACCGTAACCCAGCCAACATCCCCGCTCCCGCCCCCTCCTCGACGGCAGGCAGAATTCGTGACTACGTCTTTTACCTCTCCTCATCCTACGCCCCCTTACCCCCTTTCTTCTCCTTCTCCTTCTCCTCCTCCTCCTCCTCCTCCTCGTCGGACTCGTCATCAGACTCATCAGACGCCTCGGGAATAGCCTCCGCCCGCTCGACGGCCTTTATCTCCTCCTCAGAGACCTCCCTGAGTAGGGCCCCTTGGAGAGAACTCACATGTTCGTTGGAGAACGAGGGCCAGCTACTTGACGTCGGGGACTGCAGAGGCCGGTCGAGGTCGGGGGCTGAGTGCTTCCAGGCGGCTGATGTGGGGGACTGGAGGCCGTCTGGCTTCGACTGCGACGAGGCGGAGGAACTTAGGGGTGGGGGTAGTATCCTAGTGGTCTTTACCACTATCACCTCCTCCGCTTCAGATTCCTCCTCTTCAGACTCCTCTTCAGACTCCGATTTGGATTCGGATTCGGCTACCTTCTTAGACCCGGCCGCGGAAGGCTTCTCTTCCGCAGACTTGGACTTGGCCTGGCTGGTCTTCTCCTCCTCAGACTCGGATTCAGACTCGGACTCGGACTCGGATTCATCCGTAGACTCGGCCTTGCCAGGCTTCTCTACAGATTTGGGTTTAGCCTCGTCCTTGGACTCGCTCTCGCCGGACGTCTCCTTTGCAGACTCGGGCTTATCTTTATCCTTCGACTCGGCAGCCTCGCTAGGTTTCTCTTCCTTCTCGCCGGCCCTGGCATCTTCAGCTGCCTTGACCTTGGCCTTCAGACTCTGCAACCTCATTTCCTTGGCCTTCTTTGCGGCCTCGTCGGCAATCGATCGAACGGGCAGGGTCGTCTGCGCGGGGCCCGACGTCGCGGCTGCGGCCGGCTTAAGTGCCTCCTTGCCCTTCGTTATCGCTCCTAGGGACGGGGCTGCTGCTGCTGCTGGAGCGGCAGAAGCGGCGGGAGCGGCCGAAGTCGACGCCGAGGCTTTGGGTGCGGCTTTGGCCGGCTTCCGCTTGGGGGTCGGTATCAGGGCGGCCTGGGCTTTTGTGGGTATGGTGTAGTCGTCGTAGTATATCTTTACGTGCTGCTTGAGCTCTCCGTACTCGTTCCACTCTTCCACCTCGGTCAGGTCCTACGTGGTGCAAGGGAAGACCGGTTAGCTGTGGGCTCAGAAACGTAACCTGCCTGGTTCATTGCCGCCCCCTCCGCCCTTGGATTCCCGAATTCGATAATAAGACGGGAAGGGGAATAGCTACGACAAGGGACATGAAGCCGAGAGCCCCAACCAATAACCGAGGCGAAGGAGAGAAAGAAGAGAAAAAGGACATACCCCAAGGATCACGCCGTCCTGGGCAAGCCCCGGAAGCTTCCTCACCCTCCCCTCGGCATCCTTCCCCGCACGCCGACGCCAGAGGATCCGGGCCTTGTCATCGGTAGCTAGGTCGACGGCCTTGAAGGGCACCTTGTTCGCGCGTAGGATGGTCTCGAGGCGCGAGGTGGCCGTCACGATGTGGGCGGAGCCGGCGGTGAGGGAGGTGAGGATGTAGAGGGCTGGGTCAGTCCCCAAGGCCGCCCCGGAAGGAGGGACCCCTGAAGGGGCAATGCCGGAGGAGGATGCCATGATGGGTGTTTGGTGAGGTCAGGAGATTGGAGAAGGGGAGAAAAAGCAAGCGGATGCGTATCTGTCGCTGATTTGGCTTCGGCTCCGAATAAAGTGAAGGGAGCTACAGGTAGGTAAGCTATCGGGACGGACGACGAAGATTACGTCCGCACCGCGGTGGGCCGAGACAGAAACGAAGACGAAACTCGGTCTTTAGTGGTGCGTCTGTGTTTGGTGTGCGTGTGTGGTGGTGGGTGGGTGACGAATGAGTGAGGTGGGGGGCGAGGACAGTGCCAAGAAATATTAAGGGGTGCTGCTCCTCCCTTCGTCAGCGAAGGCGGGGGCGGGGTAAAACGGTAAGTTTTGGAGGCTCGTCACGCCTCCGTGGAAACAGTGGTAGTGGCAGCGTGGTGAGGTGTTGGAGGGGCAATCCACTAGTATTAATTACGAGTAGCACCTTCCATTTTCCATCCCGAATCATCGATCGCCATCTCGAACATGCGACGGAATCCAGCTTGTTTCAGCCGGTGCTAACTAAACACTCCCGTTTGAACGATGAATATCAATCGCGGAAGGCCTCGAGCAGCATTATTGTGAGAGAGCCTGCTCGCCACGAAGCCCAAAATCCCGAGATGAAATCATCACCCAGGACCACAACCCAATGGCTGCTTCAATGTTCACTTGAAATTTATCTACTCGTATGGGTACGAGTAAAGTACGCCTCCTCCCAACGACTCCGGAAAAGTTGAAGGTGGCCACCGGCGCGGGATCGGCTCGGATGCTAGCAGATGGTCTTGTCTTCAGGGTACCGTACCGTTCCCCGACAGGAGCTCTGTCTCAGTCAAAGACACTGCGAAGGTTTGTGACGTAATACTCCATCTCCATCACCCGAAACACTTTTTTCTTCCTTTTCTTTTCGTTTCTTTTTTCCCCTTTCTTCATCTCTTTTTTTGTCTTTCTTCTCTTTTCTTTTTCTTTTTCTTCCCTTTCTTCCCTTTACCTCTTACCCATCTCGTCCGAACTAGTGGTGAAAGGCTGCATTGATGGTGACGGTGTGCGACGTGACGTGACGTGGGGCCTTCCGGCTGTTCCCCAAAGCATCCCATTTCTTTCTCTTTCCGTCCTCCTTGTGGCGGTCGGCAACTGTGTACGAGTGCTATTGGCCGACGGATGTGAGCTAGCTGTTCCTGCATGAAGGCGTGGCGTTCTCCAGACGGGCTGTTCGCCGGAAAGGCAAAAGCCACCGTCTGCCCGATTGGCGGCGGTGAGTGTGATAGCTCCATACTTTTTTATGTCGAGGGAACGGACTGACTCGACGTTGGGCGTTGACGTTTAGAGCGTACTTTCACTAGCATTAAGGCTACCTGTGGACCGAGAATCCTGTCCACAGGGTCAATATGCCTGACCAACGCATCACAAGCCAACTCCTGCAAGTCGTGGCGCAGCTCGCCCCGGACGGACCGGCTATTATCGAAGACTTGCAGATCAAGCCCTGGCGAGGGATCAGCGGGACCGACTACTAGGATTTGGGAACAAGGCCGACTCCTCCACGGCCGCCGTCGCCGATCATCGACAACATCAGCTGTATCTCCGCTCCCTACGTTGGAGTCGTATTACTATCAGAGCAATACAAGTCGGAGTATGTACGAGTACTCAGGCTCAGCTGGTGACTCAAGTCCCATCTGCCGACCAAGCGGGCCGTCGTGCTGGAGTCAATGAATAAGCCTCGGAGGTGCTCGGTCAAGCTCGACTCCAAGTATGGTACAGTATTCACAGCTATCACTTTGCACGGCGACAAACCAACAAGATTACTCCGTACTTGAGAATAGAATGGAGGTGTCTACGAGTAGGTACGAGTGTACCAGAGCAAGTGTACTACTCGCGAGGGCTCAGACAGCCCAGCTCAAGTGCTCATGTTCGCTAGCGCTCGCGTGCTCAGAGTAATATTAGTACAGGGATCATCGCGATAAGCCCTGGAGTTCGCTTCTCACAAGTACCAAGTATTCGTATACTCGTAATAATACTTGTAAAATGAATCCGTCCTGCGTCCCCAGCTAAGAAGACGCAGGTCCCCGCCAACAGAGCACATCTGGCCAATCGCGACCATGCCAACGCCACCCAATCCCGGTATCCACTCACGAGTAATATTAGGACACAATTAGCGCCCCATGTCGCTCATCTGTCAAGCCCGGCTAGTCAGCCCAACCGGGCTAGAACAGGCACAACCCGCCCTCCCCCTTTCTCCTCCCC
Source organism: Cephalotrichum gorgonifer (assembly GCA_900312665.1). Lineage (NCBI taxonomy): Eukaryota > Fungi > Ascomycota > Sordariomycetes > Microascales > Microascaceae > Cephalotrichum > Cephalotrichum gorgonifer. Next base: position 4,506,249 of record ONZQ02000001.1, read on the forward strand.
TTTATTACCTATCCTTGTATAGAATCCCTGACCGCTCTGACCAGAATGTCTCCAAATAATAGGAAAAGAAAGGGGGGCGGGGGAGATGAAAATAGCTCCAGAAATCGCAAAGGATGGGGCGCAGGAGACCTGCAGTAGGGAGGGAAGGAACAACGGCACAGGCACAAGAAGTACCGCCCCTGCAAGGGCCAAAAATGGATGATCACCCTTGTCCGATGGCAAATTGGGATGACAAAACTTTTTCGTTCGATACAAGCGCGAGGTACAAATGCGACATGACTGTTGTACAACGACCTGGAATGAGTGTCGCACCCCAGGGCTCTCCTGTGATGCTGAACCATGTACTCTTGTACCTGTACTCCGATTGCAGGGATCTAAGATTGTGTCCATGTTCCTGACGCCGTAGGGTAGCATTTTGTTTAATCGTGCCAGGACCTTCTGTGGATCCTCCCCAAATATCACTCTTTTGCGCGATGCGCCCCCAATAAACATGGTCTGGCTCGGGTCCACCGCAATAACACACCCGTCACACTTCACTCAAAAGCAAGCCTTGCCCCCCCCTCTCTACGCTCCTCTTCCTCTTTCTCCTTCTCCATCAACCATCTACATTCGTTTACTCAACCCCCCACGCTCCTTAAGCAAAAACCATCAGCCTTCGTTTTTTCAAACGACCACTCACGACTCTTACGTTTTACGTACCTCTTAATCCCACAAAAACTCGATCAAGATGCGTTCCTCCGCCATCCTCACTCTCCTCGCCGTCGCCGTCTCGGCCTCGGTCCCCGAGTACCCTGAGAGCAGCAGCCCCGCTCCCTGCACCTCCACCCAGACCCAGACCGTCACCGTGACCTCGTGCACCACCACCCCCGAGCCCACCCCCGAGGAGCCCATCTACGAGGAGCCCGTCCCCACCTCCACGGTCCCCGAGCCCGAGGAGCCCATCTACGAGGAGCCCTCGCCCAGCTCCGGCGCCGAGGAGCCCATCTACACTCCCCCCGCCAACGAGACCACCCCCGAGGTCCCCCCCGAGACCTACGAGCCCGAGCCCACCGCCTCCAGCGAGGAGGAGTCGCCCGTCGAGGCCGGCGCCGCCTCCGCCTCCGTCCAGCTCGGCCTCATGGTCTCTGCCGCCCTCCTCGGCTTCTTCGCCCTCAACTAAGTTCTGCCGCCCCCGCTGCAGTTCTAAGCCCAGGAGTTCTCGGTTCTTTTTTCTTCTCTTTTACTCTTAATGACGTCTTCGCTTTGAAGCGTCGCCCCCCTTCCCCATTTTTGGGGTTTATTCTGAGGAGGAGGGGGGTCTTTTTATGAGGTTGTGGCTTTGGTAAACTCTGGGAGGGGCTTTCCCTCCTACCCGGAGTCCCAAAGGGGTGTTGATGATTGGAGATGATATCCCGCTTGTTTAGCGATGGGGGGACTAAGGGAGATATTCAATTTATAATTCTTCTTAATCTTGATGTGTCGCCGTAGGTCGTGCTAGCATTTGGGTTTCAGTATCTCAAGTTGGATGTGACGAATTATGTAACTGAACCACTCAACCTTCCAACTAATATTGGTGAAGTCCTAAGTAAACTCCTGTCTTAATGATTGGGCTCTGTGGTAATAATGGGCTGAATACTCTGCCGCAGTCCGCCACTCATGCGTGGGCGATTTGTTTGTCATGTGGGACTGGCTTGGGAGCTTTGCTTTTTTCGATTGCAAATGACATCGATGTCAGCAGTGGCTACGACACAGAGTACCTAACTACCGACTACCTCCCCAATCAAAAATGTCTTTTGCGGCCCGCCATTTGTACAAGTAGTCTCCGGCGCTAGACAGAACAACACTAGTCAGTCTCATTCAGGTAAAAGAAGGAATTACATTTTAAGTTGGTTTTGGCTAGAGTTCCTAGGTTGCTTGCTATTGTTAAAGCAACTAAAGTCAAATATGCACATATGCTCATAAAGTATGGTTTTCAGGTTGTTCCATGCGAACTTCATGTTCCCTCAGGTTTGTTCCCTTGTTCCGAACTACTTCAAATGCCGGCAAACTCTCCAAGGCTAGATTTGCTCGAGTTAAGGTCGTGGATACACACTGTTGGGATACAAGCACTAGTCGACATACCTGTAGCGGTATACATTTACCCCTAATATCTAGTTCGTATGCTCGTACATCCTCAACTGCCCTGAGTGTGGCTTGTCTCCACTTCATCATATCGAACAGTAGTTCGTAACAAGGCTGACCACACGGTCGCAGCTCTCGGGGTCGTCAAAGACCTGCGCATGATCGAGCTCCGGGAAAATGACAACTTCCACATCATCATCCCCCGGGCTACCGTCGTGCTGCTGCGGCCCCGCAATATATTGCGCGACCGCAGACGTGTTGACGATGAGGTCCCTGCCCGACAGACAAACCGCGCTCCTCCTCGCCGCCCGTCCGGCGCCGCCGCTCGCGAGCAGCTCCTCCTTCCATATGATGTTCTGGCGCCAGAAGAAATGACGGCCGAGGCAGTGCGCGACCCCGGGGTCCGAGCTAGCAAAGTACCACAGCTGCCACTCGTTCGCCCTCCTGGGGCCGCGGCGGGTGAAGTTATACGCCACGTCGGGCAGGTGCAGCATGAGCGACACGGGGTCGATGAGGATGACGGACGTGATCCTCGGCTCCATGGCCGGGCTCCGTAGCATGTGGGTGACCAGGACCGAGCCGTACGAGTGAGACGCGACAGCGAACCTATCCCAGCCGTGGTGGTCGACGATGGTGGCCACGGCGCGCAGGAACACCGGCTTGTCGAGAGGCGTCGCCGTGAGTCGGAACGATATCGGGAGGATCTCGATGGCGATAACACCGATCCCGTCGCCGCCGCGCCTCCGGGCCGCGGCGATGTCGGCGAGGAAGCGGACGTACGTCCAGAGCCCAACGCCGATGCCGTGGAAGAAGACGACCGGCGCCTTCCCCCTCTCCTCAGGTCCGTGGGGCCGGTACCAGTAGCCGAGCTCCGGGGCGGGGGACCGCCTCCTCGTGATGAGCTGCTGCGGCCGCGGCGGGAAGGTCCGCCGGCTGCCGCTCCCGGATGGGGTGTAGTACTGGAAGCCGTGGTAGGCGAGGGCCAGGTGCGTGGCCTGGTCGACGAGGAAGATGACGGCGTACCAAGCCAGGCTCCGGTACGCGGTGTCGATGCCGTCGATGGTGAGGCGGAGGCACTTGGCCGGCCCGCGGCCGTCCCCGAGCTCCCGGCCCAGGACCCGCTCGACCTCGGCGACGTACTCGTCCAGCTCGGCGTTCACGGCGTCGGCGTCGGCGTCATCGTCCGCGGCGAGCGACGCCTCGTCCTGCTCGAAGAAGGCCCAGAGGATGAACTCGCGCACGTTACCCCGGCGGATGTCCTCCGGCTCGGCGCCGAAGAACCAGCCCCGCAGATACGTCTCCGGGGACGGGAGGCTGCGCAGACACTGGTCGACCAGCGCCCGCCTCTCCTCGGTGGACAGCGGCGTGGGATGCACGGCCTTCCGGCCCAGGCGGGCCTGGAAGGGGCGCCAGAGGAAGGCGTAGAATAGGCCCTCGGCGACGAGTAGCGCGAAGAGGGCCCGGGTGATGACGAGGTACTTGGCGTACCCGCCGAAGCTGAGGTAGAGAATGGTTAGTGCGGCGGCGTAGAGCAGCGGTGTGTAGCGGAAGAAGACGATGCACAGGTGGATGAAGATCCACTCCGGAAAGGAGGTACCCAACATCGGGTTGACAGCAAGAATCTGTCTCTCGAGAAAAGCATGGGACCTGTTGGTCAAATTAAAAGTATAATACGAGTGGTGATGCTAGCTAGGTACAGTACCAGCAGGATGGATATAATACGAGTGGGTTGCCATGTAGTGCATTGTGGTGACGGCCTGGGTCTCATGTTGGCAGAGACTGGATTGGGAGCGAGTGAGTCGCGTCCATGCGGTGTTGAGTACTCGTGTTTGACGTCGTAAGCCTGCCACGAGTACAAGAGTGGGGTGAAATGGGGGGAAAGTGGGGGGGAGGGCCCGCCTTCCATTGTTGCCTCCACATCCTTCCGTCCTTCCTTCCTTGCGTTCACAGTAACGGGGTCATCAGCTTTTCTGCCTAGAACTCCATGCACTTGTAGTTATCTGTACTCGAACGAATGTAAATCCACGGTACTCAAAATTCTGAGTGGGTGGCTTGGTGAGAATTGGAAAATAAAAACATTTCCTACATTCATTTACTTGCCATTTCTAATACCAGAGTTCAGGTCCACGGCAAGTTCGTACCTAGTTTAAGCTACTATTTGGTCTGCCGCTACCTAAACCTAAAGGGTGCATATAAATAAATACAAATTTAGAAATACCGCCTATAAGATCAAGCTCGATATACATGTATTTGCCCTCGTTTTCAACCAATGTCCCCAGCCTCCTCCTAGGCCCCTATTCTCGGTTTCTACACCCAGGAGACTTGTCACATCTCCCCACCGCCCAGGGAGACAGCACCAAGGGAGATAGCACCTTCTAGGCTGGGAGCTATATCGGCTGCGGCTGCGACGATGTGGGGGGGAAGGAAGGCCACGAAAATGCGCGTGGACGTTTCTCTGGTGCCAAATTAGGTTGTGATGTTCATGCAAACACTACTGGAGGGATTCAGACGATAGGTACGTGTATATATGGCTGCTTTGCCAGTGAAGTCCTGAAACCAAGTCCGCTCTTCGTCCTGCCGTCCGAGCTATATCCTCCTCAATATATAAACAAGTGTGGTCGATTTGGAAGGTACCAGAACACGGATAGCAGCACCGACTATATATGTGTGTGCATATACACACACACATATATATATTAGTGCAGACACAAAACAGGCCGTAAACACTATTACCGCCGCCAAGTTCAAAACCCGTAGCACTCACCCTTAACTCCAACTCCTCTACCCATCATAAAAGTTCTAGACGGGGACAGAACACATCCCAATGCACCCCTCTGGTCCCCCTTTTACATCAGTCTCCAAGCACTCTAAACCGCACAAAGGCTTTTCCTTACCAGAAAACAGGATGCCGTGGGCGAAGAATAATCCTAGCCGCACTGGCCCCCCTCGCAGGGGCCGCAGAGTTTCGCGCCGGCGGGGACTAGGTTGGGGCACCCGTGGGTGGAGTGGTGGTCGCAGTACTTGTTGGCCATTGAGTCTGCCGGTCTTGGGTGTTCCTCCATGACTTGCTCTGTGTATGGACGCAGACTCTCGACGGAAGCAGGTGGCTCCAAGATGAACAATGGGATGATTTGGGGAGATGTGGAGATGGCGATGTGACGTCAGGTTGCGTAAAGTGTTGGGAGCTCGCCTTCACGGTGATCTCTCAGAAGTGTACGGATCTTTCAAATCAAAGGACCCAGAAGGGTCGGGAGAAGGGGGCAGGCCCTCAAGGAAGGGGTAGTGGGCCCTTATTTATATCAACCACCTCGAGCAGGCCCTTGTCAGTACTCCTCCCTCTCCTCTGATAGGGAGATCCACCAGGTCCGTTCTGATTCACCGGACATCCATGACAAAAGGACCAAGCCATTGGGTTACCCCCCCCCCCCCCCTTTTTCCCCTCTGACTCAATAATGGCTTATCCATTCGGGAGAGACCCGGAGTTTGGTTGTTTCCATGGGATGAAAAGGGGGGGTTAGCATGAAGCTGTGCAAAAATGAAATAAGGGGATGTGAGGAGAACGTGTCGACGTGGGGAGCACGACGGCGGCAGGGGGACCCATTCTCCCGGTACCGGTCTCACCCGAATCCCTGATTCGTCCTTCGACTCCCATTCCATAGGACATGGCTTATGACTTGCAGCGAGCAGGGTTCCGTTGCCCCGCTAATGTATGTCATGGTCTGATAGACACCCTATCCTGTACGAGGACAAGTATGGTAGGCCCTGCCGTGCCTACTTGTACCTTCCGGAGGAGGGATGCGCTCGTCCGAGGGTAACAATGTCAAGTCAAAAATGCAATGGGTTGATCGTTAACAGGTCGTTGCCTGTTTGGGCCGGGCGGACTAGGGGTTGGAGAAAAAAAAGCCAAGGTGGTATTGGAAGGGGGTCATGGAAGTATATCTCCAAGGGTATGAGTGGCAGGGCCGCCACCCGCCGTCTTTAGCGCTCGGGGAACGGGGCCAGGCGGGCGGGAGGGTCTAGGTCCGCACTAGGCTCGCTTGGCTATGTGTTACCCCTGTATCTTGCTGATCAATATTAGGGGCAGAGATTTCTTAGATCCAATATACATGGTCTTATTGGCTCTAAGGGCGGCCCGCAAGGGGGCCGGCGGAGAGGGGGACAGGAACCTGGGGAGTGGGGGAAGACGGGAAAGGGGGGGAGACAAAAACAAGCTCTGAGAATTCTCGCAAGGAAGCTTCCGCTAATGAAGGAGGAAGGAGCCGCAGATCTTCTGTCATGGCCGGTGTGGTGGTGTAAGGACCCAGCTACTTGTAATGGGATGTATGTCAACCCACTTCCTCCCGGCCCACGTCTACTTGTCCGCAGGAAAGAGAAGGAGAAAAGAAAAAGAGATGAGTTTTTCCCTTTTCAAATAGGAGATGTGCTATTGGCGCCGGGGAGAACGGATATCCGACGCACTTGTACGAGGAAGGATAATGCAGCCCACCACCGGATGTTCTTGTTGTCCTTTCCGGGCGGGGCCTCTCCCTCCTGCTTCCCCGAATGCATGGATATGCCGCTCCTTCCCTCTCCCTATGTTTCCACCGGGGACCAGGGATGGAAGATAAAAGGAGGGGGAGGGGGTTTCTGATGAGAAGACCCTGCTTATCGGTAGGTCTTGCCAATCTCGCTGGTTGAGATGTGGTCTGGGCCTCCATGCGAGCCAGCTACCGGCTACTGACCACAAGTACGGGACGGGACGCACGCGACATATGGAGCACAAAGCACACGTACTCTGCATACTCCTACTCGTGAGCAAGGGGTATCTGCCGACCACAACCCCTGCTTCGTAGGCCTAGGCAGTGGCAGCACGGGAATAGGCGAGGGGGGCGGTCTCTCGGCGCCCGGATGTCTACGAGTATCTCCACATATCATCAAAGCCTCTTGATGCCCTCCCATGGTTAGAGCTACTAATAGTAATACGAATGGATAGGGTTGAATGGTGGTAATGACTGGGGTTGGTCTTGGCACAGGGTACCTCGGACGTCGTACGAATTTTCAACGAATCTTACTCGCCTAAGCATCATTGGTCGCCGCCGCATTCATGCTAACGAGGAGGACGGATGGGAGAGCAAAACTATGCGCGGTGGTGCAAGGAGACCGCGGCAACGAGACACAGACATGGGCAAAGACACGGGCGAGGAAGCACCTCTTTACAAGGTTGTAATAATGCAGCTACCACATTAGCCGGCTGTAGAAAATTGGAAAGAGGAGCGAGGTGGGCGCCATTAACATTCATACGTACTAAGTACACACATTACGAGTACGAGGACGGAGTACGTACAAGGAGGTCGGAGATCCGGGAGACGTCATCTCCGTGGTGCTCCAGGGGAAGATGGAAACGTGCGGGCGGCTTGACCATAATACTAATAATATAAAGAAGGGTGAGCAGGAACAACCCTGAACCAGGTAGAGCCAGGGTGGCCAATAATACAAAGTCTCACACCGGTAATTCATAATAGTCAGGGACTGGGGACCGAGCAGGCAAGAGTGGTAAGAGCGCGGGATGCAAGGCCGTGGAAGGCGCAACGTGGGGCACGGGCGCGGGCGCGGGCGCGGGTGTGGACGTCGCGTGGGAGGGATGGGCGGGGCGTGGGCGTCGCGTGGGAGGAAGGCGCCAAGGCCTGCTCATGGAAGAACTTGTCCAAGTACTCGTACACTATTCCTGTACAGAGTACAGAGTAGATTCTGAGCCAATCCCAATGTGCGCAAGTACGGATACTCGCCATGTAGCCTGCCTAGCCTAGGTTCTCTCATCTTTCAATGTGCGAGACCTGTTCTCATCCTCGTGGTACGGTTGTGTTGACTTACAAATGGAACACTTATCGAGCGTGGGTGTGCTCTTCACGCGTACGAGTACGGATTACAGGTGTGAGGTGTGAGGTGTGATGTATAATAATAGTCAGTGTCCGCAGGCGACTCTCAAAAAGTAGTACGGCGCGACTCTTCCTATCCGTACTTGTGCTGACTTGTGTATCCGAGCCAGTCTGGCTAGCTGGAGTTGTGGTGCGGCGGTGTTGCGGCAGCACTGCCACGGATGGACGGGGCGATGCAGGGTCTGGGCTGGACCTAAGGTACGTGCCGTCTTTCGGAGTGATGCAAGTAAAATCCACTAGAGATAGAAGTACACCCATCTCTTGGAGGTAGGAAGGGGACCGGTGGTAGGCATACTTATTTGTAAACTCCAGTACTACTGACTGGTATTACCCAGCATGGACAATAACAGCACACTCACTGCAGGCAAGCAGTCTGGCCTTGGAAAACCCCTCCATCTCGGGCTCCAGACAGAGGAAGCTATATAAGCACCTGTTTGGCGAGTAAAAGGCGCCTTGGAGCCGATGCAGGGGCGGAGGTGGGGACGGGGACGATGGCGTGTTGGGAATATGCTGTTCGGGATGGGAAGGAGTGATGCTTTGGGGCTATTTGATGGACGAACTGTTCTTTTTGATGTTTTGTTTATGCCCGTCTCGTTATACGGATTCTTAGTGCTCTACTCACTCCTAGGACGGTAATCTATTCCGGGTATTACGAGTATTGACCGTCTCCATACATACGTACGTCGTATTTAGCACGTGTTTCTAGATTTTAGAACTATCACAGAAGGAGCGATCGGTTACTCTTACTCATACTCAGACGACGGGCTCGTGCCTTCCTTTACCGTTGTTTTCTCCCTTCCCGAGCTCTCGGTAACCTGGTTTAGCCCACCGGCCATTTCGCAATTAATTCCATTCCAATTCCATCTATTTAACTAACCACTTTTAAACTCTCGGTCACTCAAAGTCTATTTTCAACTTTGTGGATACAACTTCCAACTTCCAATCCCCAGCTTCTCGCTCTCGTCCTCGTCCTCATGTTCATGCACATGGCCGCTTTAGTTTACCGCCCACTAAGAACAAGAACCCCGCCCCGCCCCGCCCCGCCCCGCCGCCCCTTCCAGCCTTGAGCTAGCTCTGCGGCTGGCTGCGGCCAGCCTACCACCCTACTTAGGTAGAGACGACAGTGACTAGCGACGAGTGACGTGACCGAGGAGTGTCCACGTTCACGCTCCCGTTCCTGTACCCGTTCCGACTTCCGAGCGCCAAGGTGGCGGTGCCCAGCCCCAGCTCAAGCCCAGGCCCAGGTGGTGTCCGCCTCAGGCTGTATCGAGACTCTGCTCCAGTACTATTATTAGCTCCTCCTATCTCAGCATGACCCAGGGCACTAGCGCGGTGCGAGTGTGCCTATCTGGCCTGCCAAGCTCGCCTACAGGCGTAGACAGACACGAACATGAACAGTCACAGGGGGAAGTAGAAGTATATTGGCCAACCCCCGCTGCCTGCTGCTCCTCCCATCGTTTCGTTAGTACCGATAGGCCCAGATGTTGTCGCCTAGCTCCTGTGGTGGAGGACAGATGACCTATCGATGCCAGGTGTGCCACAAGGCACACTGGACACCTCTCATAAGCTCGGCTGAACTTCTAGAGTTCTGGAGCCGGGGGGGGGAAGGGATGTCGTCTAAGCTGAATGGATATAAGCGTTAAAGCCCTTAACTCGAGGCTCCGGGCATGCCCCCTACTACACTCACACTGATCTGGTTTCCGTCTTTGTTTGTTCATTCCCGTGTCTTGTATTACTGGCAAATCCTCAAGGATTGGAGACACCGAGTCCCTCTCTCTTTGAATTACGCCCATCGAAGCCGCCCAGTTTGGTTTGGGCCATTCCTGAGGATGCACGAGTGCATCTCTCCACCAAGTCGACCGCAACCCATTGCACCGTAAGCGTAAGCGATCACTATCACGAAGCAGCGAATAAAGGAAAGGGACACGGGAGGAAGAGAGAACCGAAATTGGCCGAGGCAGAGTCAAGGGGAAAGGAATAAACACCGCCCGCCAAAGCTGGAAACGAAACGAAACGAATCACGAACTATCGCCTTGGCGCGTCGGCCTTAGCATCCACAGCTCCCTTTCGCCATGACCGCCATAAGTACCCCAGCCGTTGCTGCCCTACCTAGAAGCGGATGGGACGAATGGGAATTTCACGTCGACACCCCTGAGAACTCCGAAACCTCGCTTAGGACAAGAGACCCTGTCCCCAAGGTGGCCGGAACCTCCCCCGAATCCTCTCTGGCCCCGCCGCCACGACTAATCCCCCTCGAGTCGGGGACACCGGAGGGATCTGGACGGGAGCAGGAGCCCGCTACCGAGAATATCCCTCAGCAAGATAATTCGCCTGGGGAGAACGCGGCACCTGGAGAGGTAGACGTATCCAATAGGGGAAAAGAACCTGCCGAGCCAATCGAGAATTCTGACAGCGCAAGTGCGTCTAGCAAGGGAAAGGAGCCTGCTGAACCGCTCGAGAGTGGTTCCGGCAAGTCAGATCTATCCGACAAAGGGGGAGAACCCGCTGAGTCACTCGAGAACGATCCCAATAGGGCAGATGTATCCGAGAAGGCGAAAGGACCTGCCGACCCGCCCGGGGACGACCTCGACGACAGGAGGGAAGACGACGCCCAGTGGATGAGGTACCCGTCTCCGCCAGCCTTGAGGTCCGGCACCGACGACCTACCCGAGACTGTCCTCGACATCGTAAGAAGTTCGGTGGCGATTGTGGAAGCGAGAGTCGAAGCAGCCGAGAGACAACGGCTGGACGAGGAGAAGAGGCAGCGCGCCGCGGGCGAGGAAGCCGAAGCCGGAGAGGGGAGCTCCAAGGGAAAGGGCAAGGAGAAGGAGATAGACTACTTCCCGATCATAATCCCAGAGGCTCCAGAACCTCCAGAGGTTCCAGAGGTCCAAGAGGCAAGGTATAGGAGGCGAAGGGAGGAGATGCTGGCGAACCAGCAGGTCTCGTCGTGGTCACACAAAAGCAAACCGAGCACCGGAAGCACAACTAGCAAAGATGGGGAGAAGACCCACAAGCGCCACAAGTACAACATATCCCGCCTCTTCAACCGCCTCGGCGGGGGAGACAAGGGGGAGTCTAGCTCCGGTATGAGTGCCCTCCAGATGGGTATTGCGGGCTCGAGCACCGTGGCTGCGGGTGCCCTCCTAGACAGGGACGCTCTATTGAAACAACTGGGAGCCGGTTCCGTGAGGAATGCTCCCCGGAAGAGCGCCGACAGGTCGAGCGCTGGGTCGGCCGACGCTCTCCTGAGCCGGGATTTCCTGGGCAGGGATGCGCGGCTTAAGCAGCTTGGGGCCGTCGCCGCTCTCCTCCAGAGAAACAACGAACAGCCTGCCTTCCGCCCTTCGGTCGTGGGAAGCGTGAGGAGGCAGCGGACGAAGGGGAGTGTGAAGAAGAATGTGGTGGCTCCGAAGAGAGTCGAGGAAGGAAATGAGGACGAGGGCCAAAACCAGGTCAAGATTGAGAACCCGAGTGAGCCAGTGACCGAGCCTGAACAGACGGCGGCGCAGAGCGATGACGATTCCTCAACGGAGCATGAGTAAGTTTATATCCGGTCCCTCCCCCGTGCCTTTGAAAACCACCCCCTCTCTCCCACCCGTGACGAGGACGATACTAACTCAACTCGCGTACCGCAGAGAATGCGTCTCCTGCCTCGACGAGTTCCTCCCCGAGACAATGGTCAAGGTACCATGCCACTACTACTGCCGCGACTGCTTCACGCGGCTCGTCGCCAACGCCCTCCAGAACGAGCAGCAGTGGCCCCCGAAGTGCTGCCTCAACGAGATCCCCTTCCGCACCATCTACGCCTGCATCGAGACGGACCTCCGCAACACGTTCCAGTCGCGCGCGCGGGAGTGGTCCACGCCCATCGGCGACCGCGTCTACTGCCACGAGCCCGACTGCAGCGTCTGGCTGAGCCCGGACCTCATCGACGCCGCGCGCCGCGTCGCCACCTGCGCGCGGAACCACGCCACGTGCGCCATCTGCCGTGGCGCCGCCCACGACGGGTCCGACTGCCCCGACGACCCCGACCTGAACCGCACCAACGAGCTCGCCGAGGCCGAGGGCTGGAAGCGCTGCGCGAGGTGCAGGGCCCTGGTGGAGCACGGCGAGGCGTGCCAGCACATGACGTGTCGGTGTGGCTACGAGTTCTGTTACGTCTGCGTGCGCCAGTGGCGCACGTGCAGCTGCACCATGGCGCAGCTCGCGGCCGTCAAGGCGGAGGCCGTGCGGAGGCGGACGGAGAGGGTCGCGAGGGAGGCGGCGGAGGAGACGGAGCTTCAGGAGGCGCTGAGGCGCATCGAGAACCTCGAGATCCAGGAGGCGCTGGCGGCCGTCGAGAGGAGCCTGGAGGTCGAGAGGAGGGACGCCCTGAGGAGGCGTGGGGAGATAGCCGCCCGGTTCGGGGACGAGGAGGCGCGCCGCACGGGGGTCGCCGAGAGGTTCCTCGCGTACCGCCGGGCGATGGCGGACCTGAACGACCGCCAGCGGGAGGCCATGGCGCGCGACGCGGGCGAGGAGGCCGCGGAGCTGGGGCGCGAGAGGGCGGCGGGGCTGGAGCGGGAGCGCGAGGCCGAGCGGGCCGAGCTCGCGGAGCTCGAGGCGCGGGTCGCGTCGCGCATCGAGGGGCTGAAGGCCGAGTTCGCGGCCGAGTTCGCGGAGCGGATGGAGATCGAGCGCGCGGCGGCGGAGGAGTACTTTTCGCGGCTGAGGGTGTACTGGTCCGGCATGAAGAACGAGGAGGCGGAGATCAACAGGGCCATCTCGCAGTTCCGCGCGGGGCTCGACGCACAGCGCGCGGCGTGGACGACGTGGCGGGACCGGGAGGTCGAGAGTGCGGAGTTTGCGGCGGCGGAGGAGCGGGGCATCAGGGAGGAGGTGCTGGCGGTGCGGAGGGGGCGCGCCGCGGAGGCGTATAGGGAGAGGGAGGTGGAGGCGGGGAGGAAGAGGAGGGCGGGGCCAAGGTGGCTTGAGGCTGTCGTGGAGGAGAGGGAGAGGCTTCTGAGGGAGAGGGAGGGGGAGGAGATGGGTAACGGGCTCTCGTTCGCGGTGTATGACCCCGTCGAGGTCGCGATCGTGAGGGAGATGCTGGACAATGGTGAGGAGATCGAGGTTGTATGGGGAGGACGGGAGGGAGAGGGGGAAGTAGAGGAGAATGGGGAGGAGAACGGAGAGGTAAACGGGGAGGAGAACGGAGAGGGGAACGGAGAGGGATCTGCCGAGGGCGCTAGGCGCAGTGAGGCGACGCTTCGGGTGCCTGGATCGTGGGAAGGGGAGGCGGGATCGGGGCCGCCGTCGGTGAGATCGTCGCGGGCCTCGCTTCCTGGTCAAGCGGTCTAGATGCGTGATACCTATTCTGTTGTAGGATACTTTGGCACTTTAGGAGTTTCCTTTCACGCCTTCTTTTTTTTCTTTCTCTCAGCGACTTGCATATTAGATACCATACATATACAATCATAAATAACTTTCATCGCCATATTTCGTTACCCACAAGGGCAGATCCACAAGTGAAGTCGGCTTTCTGACGACTTAGCAGGAGCGAGAAGCTGTACCTTCTTTACCGGCGCCCCCCCCCCTTTTCCCCCTCAATAATACCCTGTACTCGTACTGCCACTCCTGCTATAATCGCCCGGGAATGCTCCCACGACCGTCTTCTCTGACGCGCGGTCCTCGTCGTCCGAGCTCTGTAGGTCCCCGAAGTCGTCGCTCCGGTCCGGTGGTGCGCGGATGGCATCGAGGGCGTCCCTGTCGAGCACGGGGGGGCTGAACGGCGGGATGTTGCCGTGTATCTCGCGGCCGGCGGGCATCTTCGCTAGGAGGGGTCCGACAGGGGGGATGACTTGGGTGCCGACCTAGATAACACGAACAGCTTTAGTGCGAGAACTTTCCAAAACCACGTTTTAGGTAGGGCAGTAGGGTACCGGGGGAAGAAAGGGGAGATTAAAGGGTGGGGGGAACCTACCGTATCGTTGACTTTGTTCCACTTCTCGCTAAGCATCTGTATCACCCTCCCCTCCTCGGCCCTCCCGCCGTCAGCCCCCCACGCCGTCTCCTTCTCGACCCTCCTGTCTTCCCTCTTCTCGCTCCACTCCCTCTTTAGCCTGCTCAGGCCCGCGAACCCCTTTCTCCCACCCCCGTCGTCCCTCGCCTCGATCCCGAGCTCCCCGAGCCCGGCGTTCAGCCACGCGATCGCCGTCCCCATCTGGCCGCCGAGCTCGGCGTCGATGCCGAAGAAGCGACACGCCTTCGCGCGGCTCGTCCGCCGCAGGTCCTCCACGTACCGGACCAGCTCCGCGTCGATCTTGCCCGGCGCGGCCGACCGGAGCAGCGCCGCGGCGCGGGCCGCATGGTCCGCCGCCGCGAGGCAGAGCCTGGCGAACAGGTGGGCGCGGACCTTCGCGATCTCGGGCGCCTTGTACATCCACTCCTTGTCCTGCTTGTTCCTGTCCTGCGCCACGGCCGCGGGGTAGGGGTCGTCTTTCAGGACGGCGAGGAGGGTTGCCTCGGCGACGGCCAGCGCCGCGAGACCGCGGGCCGTGGGCGGCGCGACGTCGGCGCAGGGCGGGCGGGAGGCGGTGTTGTCAGCGCGGGAGGCGGCGTACTCGTATATGGGGGCCGCGGCGAGGAGGCTCCTGGTGGCGACCTGTATCGCGGTGGTGCGCTCCTCGGGTGTGCTGAAGGCCGCGGAGGTGTCGTAGAGGGGGTGGAGGGCAGCGCGGGCGAGGAGAGAGTGGCAGCTCGCCAGGGTGAGGAGGACGAAGGCGATCTCGTGGTCGAGGTCGTCGAGTTTAGCGCGGGGCGCCTCGAGGGCGGTTCGGACGCCGGGGTCGGATAGGGTTGGCCGCCATTCTATAGAGGGGGGCGCGGTGGACTTTGGGGAGACGCGGAGGTCGGCGATGGCGGCGTCATCGCGGAGGCCGGCGTCGATGGCGAGGAGGTAGGGGAGGTAGGCGGTCAGGCTGGAGACGAGGGAGGGGACGTTGGGGGCCCGCGAGGCCGGGGGGAGGCGCTTGTGCTTCTTGAGGGCGTCCCGGACGACGCCGCGGTAGGTGCTTGCTGTCAGGGGGAGGGAGGGGTGGGAGGGCGAGGTGTAGGTGGAGGAGAAGGAGAAGGCGGAGGTTGTCGGGAGGGTGAATGGGAAGGGCATCCTGGGCTGGGCTAGCTTGTCATCCGGTCTGAGGTCTGGTGTGGTGGTGTGGAGGGAGAAGGATGGGCGGGAGATCAAGGACGCGATAAGGCTGTTCTATGTTAGGATATCAAGTAAAGGATGTGGGTGTGAGATACATAGGGTGTCTGGCTGCGTGTGTTGGGAGCTATAGTGTGAGATGTATGGGTGAGCTATGTCAGAGCGAGTCTACCCCGCTACGTCACAGAAACGGTTACAGCTTTGAGCCTGCTTCGTGGGTTTATTTATAGGCGAACCACACTGGAAGCTGCCAATATTCTCTCTTCTCAACTCATAAATTGACATGCTCTTAGATTTCAGTTTTAAATTAATCTGCTCCTCTCAGGTTTTGCATACACGGCGTCCCTGGGGGAACTTTCCCATCTTCAAGTTGTGTTATAGATTCCATGTGGGGCAAGACACCCCACCAGCATAGTGAATACCCAACGATGTAGGGACCTTGACACGTGACCTCACCAGCTGCCGTCATCTGGATGACATAATAATAGTGCTGAAGCCAGTTTTGACGCTGCAATCATGAAGTGACAGCACCCTGGATGCGACACTCTAGGTTATGGGTGGTACGTACTTTCCGACTCCACCACCACTACCAGCGAAACTCAAACCCCCATCTCCTGGTCCCCGGAGAGATGGCGCCGGAGCTACCACACTAAGCTTCGTTCCCCAGGATCCAATTCAAGCAGGAACGGACGATCACCCCCTCCTGAGGCACCCGCGAACCACGCTCTTGACAGAAGCAGCTCCTCCGAACCGAACGGGCTCGCCCGGACAGAAAGGAAAGAAAAATGGCCAAGCCTTCACCGTCGTCCCACAAGCCGCGGCGGCCGCGCCTCGACAAGGGCAAGCTGTCCAAGTCGGAGCTCCTCGTCCGCGCGCCGGCCTTCCCCATTGCCAGTTTCCTCTGGCCTGCTCGGAGCTCGATATCACAATGGGAGGTCCTGCCACTGATTCTGATAGTCAGCGGCCTGTTTAGATGGGCCGCTGGCCTATGGGGCTATTCCGGTATGTCTATAGTCTATATATCTAGGTCTATGACACTCACAAACCCGTGTCTCGCACCATTGCTCTGCTGCCGTTACCCTTTTTATACTACCCCCCCTTCTTTTCCCCTTCTCCCCTCGATAGAGAGGTGAGGGTCTCTGATTAGCGGACCAACATGCTGACTAGACCCCCGATAGGCTTCCAGAAACCCCCGATGTACGGCGACTACGAGGCCCAGCGGCACTGGATGGAAATCACGACGCAGCTTCCCGTATCGCAGTGGTACTTCCACGACCTCCAGTGGTGGGGCCTCGACTACCCGCCGCTCACGGCCTACCACAGCTGGCTCTGCGGCGTCGTGGGGTCCCTCATCAACCCCGCGTGGTTCACCCTCTTCGAGTCGCGTGGCTCCGACGACCCCGCGCTCAAGATCTTCATGCGCGCGACCGTCGTCGTGTCCGAGTTCCTCATATACGTCCCCGCCGCCGTCATCTTCATCCGGCGGTACAGCAGGCTCAGCGGCGTGTCGGCGTGGAGCATGTCGCTAGCCCTCACCGGCTTCCTGATGCAGCCCGCCACGATCCTCGTCGACCACGTGCACTTCCAGTACAACACCGTCATGCTCGGGCTGGTGCTCGCGAGCATGTCGAGCCTCCTCGCCGAGCGGTTCCTCTGGGCCGCCGTCTTCTTCGTCGCCGCGCTCGGCTTCAAGCAGATGGCGCTGTACTACGCGATCCCCATATTCGCCTACCTGGCCGGCAGCTGCTTCTCCCCCCGCTTCAACCCGGGCAGGCTGTTCGGCATCGCCGCCGTCACGGTCGTGTCCTTCGCCCTGCTCGTGCTCCCGCTCGTGCTGGGCACGCTCTACGACGCGAGCCGCGGCATCTCGTCGCGGCCGGACCTCGACGGCCCGCCGCCGCCGCTCCCCATATTCGGCTGGCTCTCGGCCTACCTCAACACGGAGTCCTTCTACTACCCGGTCGTCGAGCAGCTGGTGCAGATGGTGCACCGCATCTTCCCGTTCGCGCGCGGGCTCTTCGAGGGCAAGGTGGCCAACTTCTGGTGCGCGCTTAACGTGATCATTAAGATCCACAAGTACCCGGCGGCGCTGCTCCAAAGGGCGGCGCTCTTGTCGACGCTCCTCGCCGTCGTTCCGCCGAACGTGATCCTGTTCCTCCGGCCGCAGAAGCAGCTCCTCCCGCTCGCGTTCGCGGCGTCGGCGTGGGGCTTCTTCCTCTTCAGCTACCAAGTGCACGAGAAGAGCGTGCTCCTCCCGCTCATGCCCATGACGCTGCTCCTAGCGGGGCGGAACGGCATCTCCAAGGACACGAGGGCGTGGGTGGGCTTCGCGAACCTGCTCGGGTGCTGGACCATGTACCCGCTCCTCTCGCGGGTCGAGCTGCGCGTGCCCTACGCCGTGCTGACGCTCGTCTGGGCGTACCTCCTCGGCCTGCCGCCCACGAGCCTGGGCGCGTACCTGCCCGCCGACCAGCCGGCGTGGCAGAGGTGGGGCACGGCGGTGACGCACGGTGGGTTCTACGTCGCGATGGCGGCTTGGCACGTCGTCGAGGCGTTCGTGGAGCCGCCGGCCGGGAAGCCCGACCTGTGGGTGGTCGCGAACGTGGGAGTTGGGGCGGCGGGCTTCGCGGTATGTTATCTATGGTGTGTGGCGAGGCTGGCGGTCGAGAGCGGGCTGTTCGCCGGGGCAGGGAACGCGGCGAAGGCGAAGAAGGTACAATGAGATTGGTTATACATCCTGGCGAGGCAGGGATGCTGTGTATTGATTGGTACGAGTAATAGTCTTTACAGGTACATCTGGTAAAAAAGAATACAAGATGGGCACATTGTACATATCCCTTCGCCTTGGCCGGGGTATTGGAACAGATTGGGCCAATCGCCAATCCGTGGAGACTCGCATTTCCTGTCTTTTCTCTGGGAAGGGAGCAAGAACCATGGGCTAATTTGGGCTCCGCTCCATGTCCGTACATACAAGATCCGGTAACTACGGGGTAAGCATGGGAATGGGGATCGTGTCACCCTCAGCCCCAGAGGATTTCTTCTGCTCCTCCGAGCGTTCGCGCTCGTGCAGAGTCAGGAACGGTGCCGCCGAGAGAGGTTCCACCGCACAAGCCTCGGCAGCGCCTCGCATGTCAGAGCTGTCCTTTTTGCCGGGTTGGCACTCTCGCTAGTTATCTAACGAGCAGGCTATATCATAATCGACATATTGCACATTTGACGAGGGAGGGACTACGTGTACATGTGTGTGAGTACAAGTATTGTGTAACGCGAGAGAGGGGAGATTGAGGGAGAGGAGAGGGAAGACAGGCCCTCCCCCCCGTTCTCTCTCATCTAGTCTCTTTGTCGGCGGCCCTCTTTGGGGGCGTTGAGCTAGAGCGCCTTATATCCTTGTAAGGATGTGATCGACGTTTTCTCCCTTCGTGTCTGGCGCTGGTTGGATTGCGGCGAGTAATAACTTCGAGGTTCACGCGTAGCCTGCCTTGAGAGGCGTAAAATGCCATTCCGTTTCCGGGGATCGAGGGCAGGCCGGGGGCGGGGAGGCGCTGTGTATCCTCGTTTATGTCCCCGGCTTGCTTTTTTTTTCCTTCTCCTCTCTCTCTCTGTTTTCTACAGTTTCTCTATCTAGTACGGAGTAATACTCGTACTCGTACATCTACTTGTATGGAAGAATGGACGCGGTCAAGGAACTCGGGGTAGCATCTAATCCGGCCGCGCGGGTCTAATATAAGTACACGAACTCGCATACCGCCCCATACTTTGCATATGCGTTTAGTGAATAAAATAAAGTGAGACGGGATGGGGACCTCTCCCGCAGTCGCCAACCGGAGACAGACAGACAGATATCCGTGGGCCGCGCGCGGGATCCTTTCTACCGGATCCTTCCATTCTTCCTCGTTTGTACCTTGCGTGTCCTTCCCGCGTTTCTCTGGGTGGAACCTGTACCCGTGTTTGCCGCTCTCTCGGGATGCCAGAAGCTAGAAGAGAGGGAGGACAAGAGAGAAGAAGAAAAAAAGGAAGATGGTGTGATGAGTACGGACAGAAAGCAAGTACAGGCAAGCCGCCACCTGGTTGTACAGATGTAGAGCGTGATGATATGGATCTTACCATGTCTTACATGCGTCGGCTGGGCCTTTGCTCGGCGCTTAAGCTGAAAATATATGTTCCCAGGGCATGGATAAATGTACTCATACATGCAACACAGGCTTGGCGCTCGTCCTAAGTGGACAGTGGACCGGACTTTGCTATCAAAAGGTCACCTCATATCCGTAATATGTGTGTATTGGGAAGCTACGAGTGGGCGCATATTACCAATTCTTTCCTTTCGTTCTTTCCTTCCTTCCTTCCTGTCTCACTTCGCTTCCCCTCTTTCCCACTTCCTTCCTCTTCTTTTTTTCCCTCCTCTTTTTGTATCTTAGGTCGAGTTTCCCCAGGAATGCTACCCGTAATTAATAGGTCACTCGGGACCATCATACTGTCATTGGACGTGGGCAACATTCCTGTGTAAGTGGGCCATGGTAATCTTGCCCGCAACTTGAAGGGCGGCGGGCCGGCCGAGACCATGTGGTGTGGCCCGTCCTGAAGAGTGGAGACTCCCCCCCCCCCTTCCCGATTTCCGAATTCCGATCAAAACGGAGCGAGCAAAAGCTTAATGCGGCCGAATACAAGTACACAACAATACTTTATTTAGTACGCGACGCTAAGCTTTCTCTCTAAGCCCCGTTTTGCTCTAGCAAAGTAAACCTTAGTCGTACATCCGTACTCGTATTAGTTTCTGAAATGTCACCGCCAGCTGTCGAGTTCAAGCCAGAGTCAGCCTGCGCCGCCGGGGATGGCACAAGTCCAATCTCATTTACCTTCTTACTTGTAGTACTGCCACATCCGTCCCCCATTTCCTGGGGTCAAGCCAAGCTAGACCCGACCCCGGGTGGACTCATGTCAGCCCTAGAAACCCTTGCTCCTCCACTTGTACTCGTACTCGTACTCGCCCTCGTCTACTTCTTACTCGTATATCATTCCTGCCTCGAACTACCTCTCCCTCGCCCTCGCTCTCGCCAGCAGCCGCCGAAATATATAGCCAGACCACCGGCTTGAACTGATGCAGGTGTGTGTGCATATGCCATCCTTCTATAGACGCTACAAATAGCACGGACTATGCAAGTGGCAGCTGCGCATATCGTCTATTCTTCGCGAAGTAGGGTAGGAGTACTTGTGCGAGTAGGACCATGCTGGAGATAGCCGGTTACACCATGCCCATCCCAACTCGGCCGCATGTTCTCCCCTCCTCTCCGTTCTCGTACTCGTATGGGTACAAGTGGGAGGAGTGCGAGGGCCAACACGAGTAATGCTCTTGGCCACCCCCAAATCTAGATCTGACGGGCTCATCCCCTCACCTCCCTAGCTCGGCATCGCCCCCAATCCTAGAAGGAGCCGCTGACATTATCCACAAGACCCCGATCCAACGCTCCGTACTTTATTAGTATAATGCTCCGTATTAGGGCGCGGGACGCGCTGCACCGGAACCGGGGGGCTTGGTTCTAGCCTGCCACCCCCCCCTCCCCAAGCTTCCTCCCCTTCCCCGGTCCCCCATCCATCCCCCGGCCACAATCCATAGCCCGCCCCCCTAGCGACCATCCCCCCCATCCCGTGTCCCGTGGTTCTTCGCCCGTCTCCTTATCCCATGGCTTATCAGGAGAAGAGTGAGATTGCTTTTCTTCATGACGGTTCCGCGGCCGAATTCCTCTCCCCTTTCATATCTTCACTTACACCACCAACCCACCAACCACTAACCACAAGCGCCTTTGTAAACGCCTTTTCCTGCCGCTCCGATCGAAACCGTCGATCGGCCCATAGATCTCGAATCTTGAAGAACGTCATTTACCTACCCCATACCGCGCTTCCGGATAGGACCTTCTAAGAACACACGCTTCTCCCCGGGGAGAAGGTGAAAGGCTTTCGTCCCCTTCACACACACACACACACACACACACACACATTGTTCCCTGTTTCGGGATAGGCATCATGTTGCGACATCTAGCCGTGGCACTCTGTGTCGTGGCCGGCGCCGTCGCTCAAGGGACACCGACGAGCACGGCGCCCTCTGCGACACATACTGTCCACGTCGGCAGGGTACGCGCTCATATCCATGGAAACCCCCCTCCGTGGTTTCTTCCTCTTTCCTTTGGTTTCCTCCGACATCTGACACAGCTCTGTACCTTATAGTCAGGGTTTAAGTTCTCCCCAAACACGACAGTCGCCGCCGCCGGCGATGTGGTCGGTGAGTAACTAGCGTCCCTCCCGTGTTTCGAAGCCCCCACCCCCGCGGGCAGCGCCCGAGTTTGTTTCGTACAAGTCCGGGGAGAGGGCAGAACGGATCCCGGCGCCGGCGCCAACAATCGGGGGAATAGTTTTCGCTAACTTGTTGGGGGCGTTCGTTTCATGACAGAATTCAAGTTCTACCCTCCGGACCACTCCATTATCCGCGCCAACTACGAGCACGGATGCATACCCTACGAGATGGTCGGCATAAACCAGGTCGGCTTCTACGATGGCCCGCACATTCTCAGCGGGATAGCCGAGGATGTAAGTGTTGCGAAGCACGTCGTTTAACCTGCCCGAAACTTGTCGTTTTAGCATCTTGGATCGTAGTATCGGCGGCCAATTCACTGACCTGCTTTCTCAGGCTCCCGTATACCGCCTCAAGATCAATGATACCGAGCCGATATTCTACTACTGCGGCGCCCCGGGATCCTGCATGGACAAGCATATGATAGGCGTCGTCAACCCCGTGAGCAACCCCCTCTGCCCCCCCTTCCTCTCTCATTCTCCCCATCCACTCGCGCGCAGCCCTGACCATCCCCGCTCGATAGAATGATACCATGACGTTAGAGGGCCACCTGAAATACGTGGAAGAGGCCGAGTTCGAACTCATTCCCGGCCAGGACTGGCCTTCCGAATCAGACAACCCGAACAACGCAGACGACGCGGACAAGGACAAGGACAAGGACAAGGGCGACACAGACGGAGCCGCGGACTCGTCCAACTCGAACTCGAACTCGGGCTCCAGCTCCGGCTCGAAACTCTCGCCCGGCGCGATAGCTGGCATCGCCATTGGCGGCACGGCGCTTGTCGTCATAATCGCCGGACTGATCTACCTTTGCGGCCGGAGGGGCGGCATCGACGTCGGGTACCGCCGGAGCCTCCGCGGGCCATGGGGATCCGGCGGCGGGGCCCCGGATGGGGTGGGCGCGCCGTTCGTGGCGGGGGCCGGCGTAGGCGCGGTCGCCGGGGAGCAGAAGAGCGTCACGCCGATGAGCATGGGGTGGTCGCAGGGAAGCCCGCCGCTGGGGAGCCCGCCGATGCCGAGCCCGGGGTACGCGAGCCCGGGACAGCAGCACTACCCGTCGCCTATGACGGCAAGCTGGACGGGGACCGCCTCGGAAGGGTGAGTTTTATTGTTTTTCTCTTTCCTTTACAGAGGAGTCCCCCCTTGTTATACCGGCCGCAAAGTTTTTTTTTCATGTAGGGGTTTTCTGACGGTGAACTGGTTGTTTAGGGATCACAGAGGAGTCTCGTACATTGGTACGACGCCTCCGGCGCCGGAGCCGGCGGCCATCCCCGTCGAGCTGCCGGCGTCTGCCGACCCGGGGAACTCGCCGCTACCGACATATAGGGAGATGTGGTCGCAGGGCACCGAGCCGCACCAACGGCAAACCAAGTAACTGTCGACCACGCTGATATCCCGAAGGGGGGAGCATCGTGGTCTGTGTTCTTCGATTGCCGTGAGGCTCCGATATCTAGATTCCTCCTCTTGCGACAGAGAGGGTCCCTACCCTTTCGGATGCGCTAGATCATAGAAAACAGGGCTGGGGGGAAAGTATACATGCGTAGCTTCTATTTATAATATCCACTTGGGGGTGTTTGGGGAACTGTTGCTGTATCCTGCTTTCACACAGGATTATAGGCCGAGGGAAGAGCTCGGAGATGGGTAGTTGGCCCGGCGGTGGAGCGTTGGTTCAAGTTCTCCGGGGTTTCATTGATACGGGGCAATCTGTTGGGCGTGATCTCGATCGAGTATATATGAATTGGAATGTTGAAATGCCTACTAGCAATCTCCACTGGAGCTTTGCTTGAATCAAGAGGTCTGTGATGCATCATGAGCGGGTGATCGGGGGCAGGATGAGATCGGATTAGATGAGACTCGATGGGATGCTCTCCCGGGTCCGAATCTCTTCATCTTCAAACGTGACAGCCAGACGCAATCGAGGCATTGAGTGCTGGGTACGGACGGGTACGGGCAAATAGTTAAGTCAGGAGAGGTAGTTAACCATGCATGATGAGAGTAGGTAGTTGACTCAGCTTACAAGGAATACCTACGAGTACCTGCTCGAGTGTGTGTCCCGGCACCTGCCGAGGATTACCGCCGTCATAATACTCCCTTCCGTGCACATGACCTCATTTGTAAATATACCTATTATGGCAAATATGGATGTACAAACATTTTCCCGTCGGGAGTGCCTCCGGCACCACTACTACAAGTAGCTACCTGCCTGTTCCAGTGGTGTTATTACATGTGTTCAGAGGTGCAATTTCGCCGTCGCAAGGGTGGAACTGACCCGAGGCTCCTCTCAGCTTGTAATGTACCTGTATATCTCCGAGACGTGATGCCTGCCTCAAATTCCACTATAATAGAATAGCGCGATCGTACCCTGTACTAGCGGGGTACCCCCACGTCACGTCAGGAGACCGACTAACACATGTACCAGCGACGGCGCCGCCCTGAGAGGACACAGTTGCTCCGCTGCGTCTGTGCCACTCTCCAAGACCCATTCCGGCCCTCTCATTGGCCCAAATATAGAGAGCTCTCACCTGGGAGTAGCTTTTTCTGAACTCCAGTCTGGCCTTTCACGCCAGCGAGGCCATCTTCCAATTCGCGGTTTCTGAACCACTCACTGGATCAAGCCATCAAATCGACCACCAGGTTTCGTGTCATTCAATTTTTTTTGACCATCACCTCGAGGCCATCTCGCATCCTTGAAGCCCCTTTATTCCCCATCGGATCCCTTCCCAGAACGTCTCTTTTTTTTCTCTCTCTCTTCTGCTCCGCTCCGCCCTGCACGTACTTGCAAGTGAAGTTGTATTACCAAGTACACAAAGCTTCGCTTCGGCAGTCCGCCCGACACTCCTTTACCCTCCCCACATTGACCCTCGCCATCGAAAATAACACCCTGTCCGAGCAACTACCAAACCCCAACTCAGCCGGTCTGACCTGACACTTCCTCCGCCTCTCCGCCTCCTTCTAACCAAATCAGCAACATAACAACCATCGAGGGCCCTTTTCTTTCTCTGCACCTCTCTCTCTCTTCCCACACTCCCACACACACACGCATCTTATTCCCGTCCCATTTTCTGCCGTCGCCATGACTTCACGCGGCCCCGGTGGCTACGGCCTTGGAGCCGGCTCTCAGTTCGGGACGTCTTCCCCGGTCGAGGAGTCGAGCACGCTCGACACCATTAGGAAGCAGACGAGCAAGATCGAGGACCTGTTGGATACCCTCAGCGGACCCATTAAGCCGTACGTCCTACCCTCGCCTCCCCTCCCAGCACCTTGCGATGTCGTTGCCACCCGGCCCCTCGCCTTTCCCCTGAAGGTGCGCCGGACGACATGGGCAGTCGGAACACTTTGCGCTAACATTATCCTCTCGCTCCCAAACAGCTTCCTTCCCGCAATCGGTCGCTTCCTGATCGTTTCCACTTTCCTCGAGGACTCTGTCCGAATCCCGACGCAATGGAGTGACCAGCTACTCTACCTACACGACTACCGAGGCAGTGCGTACCACCCCATATGCCATCCCATCCTATACCCCCTGAACGGGGGCAGGCGCATTATCCCGCAAGGATGCACCCGGAAAGAAAACACGTTACTAACGGGCCCCCCGTCACCTTCTAGTCCCCAACGGCCTCACCCACCTCTTCCTCCTCGTTAACGTTATCGCCATGGTCACCTGCTCCACGCTCGTCATCATCCGGAAGTACTCCGACTACGCCGTCGCCGGTCTCGGCGCCGTCGTCGTCACCCAGGCGCTCGGCTACGGCCTCATCTTCGACCTCAACTTCTTCCTCCGCAACCTCTCCGTCATCGGCGGCCTCCTCATGGTCCTCTCCGACTCGTGGGTGCGCAAGACCAAGGCCTTCGCCGGCCTGCCCCAGCTCGACGAGAAGGACCGGAGGATGTACTTCCAGCTCGCCGGCCGCGTCCTCCTCATCTTCCTCTTTGTCGGCTTCGTCTTCTCCGGCCAGTGGACCGCCTGGAGGGTCGTCGTCTCCCTGATCGGCGCCGGCGCCTGCGTCATGGTCCTCGTGGGCTTCAAGGCCAAGTTCAGCGCCACCCTCCTCGTCGTCATCCTCAGCGTGTTCAACGTCCTGGTGAACAACTTCTGGACGGTAAGGGACTCTTCCCCTCCCCCAAATTCCCCCCTTATTTCTGTTTCCGCAGTCGCGCTGGCGTGTCGCACATCTGCAAGCATGGTTGCTTTTGTCGCACATATAGATATACGAGGTGTTTTTTGCTTTTTATAATTAGGGGTGTTTACTGACTTTGTTCGTCTATAGCTGCACGAGCGCCACCCTCACAAGGACTTCGCGAAGTATGACTTCTTCCAGATCCTCTCCATCGTTGGCGGCCTCCTCCTCCTCGTCAACAGCGGCCCGGGCCAGTTCAGCATCGACGAGAAGAAGAAGGTGTATTAAACCGCTCTCCCTCTCAGATTGGGCTAGAGAAAAAGGCATTGATGAGTTGTTGGTGTCGGCTTGATCAGGGGTTGAGATGTCTAGGGCAGCCTGCAGTAAGGAAAAGGGGGGGGGTAAGGGGGAGTGAAGATGGAGAAAGGGACCTTGGAGTTGACGAGTTCGGAATTCACCGAAACGCGGCGTAGATTGGGAAACTTGGGAAGTTGGAGGTTATATAACATGTAAAATCATGGACCCCTCGAGAGGTTTGGGATTAACCAAGTTTGGGGGTAGGGAGTTTTTTTTCCTTTTCCTTCGTTATTTTTTTTCTGACTACGAGTACTCTTCCCACTTTGAAAAGAAAGAGAAGAAATGGCTTGAATGGAGATTGCATGTCGTGCCTCTCCCTCACGTGAAATGACCGACCGCCTCCCCCCCCCAAACCCTTATCGTATCGAGCTGGGGCAGCTTCGGGGTGGAAAGAATGGCTGTAATGCCTCTGCGGAGTGGCTTCGGCCGAGGGCTCTGCGAAGCGTAGAGGTGAGAATAGATATCTTGGCTGCGCTTTACGGCTTCCTATGAGAGAAGATGACAAAAGGAGAAGTTGTGCTCCCATGATGAGCATGGAGAAAAGGGGACGGAAGAGGGGGTGCCAAGATGGTTGATACATCGAGGGTGGGGTAGATGGTAGGTAGGTCAACACCAAGAAGGACGAGGCCTACACATAAGTATGCCGGCGTGGATGGTCGTCAGAGGTCTGGGTTCTGAAGCTGCCCACGGGGGACTCCATTCACATTACATCGAAATCCAGTTTCCATCCCAGCGTGTGTGTGATGAGACGCAATACCGAAATTGAACAATTGAACAAAGCCAAGCGGGACAGAAGCAGTCACTTAGGGGATGTACCAGTGCCAAAAGAAAGAAGAGAACCACGAACAGCGTATGTAGTGATCAAAGGATGTGTTTGCATTTAATAGGCCATGGGATCAGTCTTCTCTTCTTGAGAGTGTCGTCCCTGTCCCTGCCTGCCCATTTGTTCCAGTCTCGAATCAAACACCGCCCAAAACCCCCGTATAATATCAAACCAGTCGTCATAAAAAAAGATAACAAAATGTACACAGAGCCCCTTTGAGAGAAAGTAATAAGCCGAAAACGAAGAGGCGCCTTGGTAATAAAAATGTGTGATGGAATGCATCAAATCGGTGCATTCCCACAGGTGTCCTCCCACTTCCAAGAAATGGGACTAACCCGCCCCCCCTCTAGCCGACTGGAGAGAAGAATGTGGCTTCGAGGGTGGTCACCGGTGACAGGCCCGCGACGTAGACGTAGACGTGGGTGGGGGAGCGATCTGTATGTCATTCCCAGCCGCGTCACGCAACGGTCTGGAGGCCGAAGCGAAGTCCGTCGGCGAACCGCACGACGGCGCGGCGTGTACGTCCCGCCACCGGGCTATCCTTTCGGAGGATCGTCTTCGGCTTGGCGGAGAACGAGTCGTCGGAAGACGATGAAGACGGGCCTGCGGTCGATCGTATGTCGCAGGGCCGGTGCACAGACCCGTCTAATTGTCAATCGATGCCATGCTGCTTCTTGAGCTGTGCTAAAGACTCGCGGCGGGCCTCGATGTCCTCTTTTGACTTGAGCATCTTCTCGGGCTGGTGGTATAGTACTGCAGCAGGAAGGAGTCAGCAAACAATGGCCATTGGGTGCCCCATGCGAGACATCTCAGCGCCTGGGACACGTGAGGCATTGAGAAAGAGCACGGGACAGTATTCCTGATTTGACGTACCGACGAGGTACCGGCTCTGGAAGTTGAAGCCGTTCAGCTTGTCGCAAGCCTGCTTGGCATCCATTACGTCTTCATAGACAACGAAGGCAGTGCCTTTCGTGTTGTTTGTGATACCCTGTCGAACTTGCCTGTGACATTGGACAGTCCAGTTAGTCATATGAGGAGACCGCGAGGCTGGCACTCGCCGTGAATGGGCGGACGCATATTCGGAGGACGGGTAGGGTCAACGCATACCGGATGGGCCCAAACTTCCCGAAGAGTTCAAACAGCTCCTCGGGAGTCACGTTATAGCTATAATCGATAGATGGTTAGATGGCTAGGGTCAAGATGACTCGTTCGGCAGGGTCGGGCTAGGGTACCTCAAGTTCTTCACGAACAGAGCTCTACATATCAAAAGTTAGCCATCAAGTTCCCAAAGTCCACGGTCCGAAGCCTCAAGTAGCAACTGCCATAAGAGTATGTAGGGGTCTAGCGACGTGTGGGGTCCATTTCCCTCCGCTCGAGGCTGTGCGCAGGTTTCGCAGAAGCCCAGGTGGTGGATAACGAAGACCGCGACCGACGAATTGAAGACATACCGGTTCACTTCTGGTGCGAGTTTGCCGCTGCGGCTGCTCATCTCTCGATAAATGGAGTATTCGAGAATAATTTTTTTCTTGATTAGAATGGCCGCTGGCGATGCGGTTCGGGTGGGCGGGCGGTAGGATGGGGATGCGAGTAGGTGGGCGTGGATGAGGTGGACAAAGTTCGGGCGGAGATAATCAGAGACGGAACAGGAGCCCAGAGGGGATGGGATATGGAGAATATTATCTTGTACATTGTACCACCAGTGGTCGCGCTAGCCTGGTACCAGGTTGCGTGCACGGTGCCGGTGGTGGGTGGGGGGAGATGAGCACACCTAACATGCCTCAGCAACCGCCCCCAAATTAGTTAGGGAGGACAACATGGAGTGTGGCCAACAGCTTGGGTTACCCCAAACACTGTGGCGACTGATGCGACACGGATACAATTGCATCCAATACAAGGTGATGTCTCCTATTCTTCTGCATAATATCACCTCTTTTTGCATCCTTCAAAAGCTTGATTATTACGGAATTCGATGCATGACGCTAAAACTGGCAGCTCTTGGAAGAACGTGTGCCGAACTCCGGGGCAGACCGGAGACATCCTTTTCTGTTTGTTCGCCATGCAGCTGCCAAGGCAGACCTGCCACCTGGTCACTTGATCGCCCCCAGCTGTGAAGTGGCGCGACGTCTAATCTAATAATAAGACTGCGTAATAACCGTAATATGATAGTAACGGAGCTCCATTTGAGGCATGGGGGGGGTAAATATCCAAAACAGGCTAGCGCGACCAGCTCCACACGTGACAGGATCACACCCGCTTATAAGGTCCCCCCCAGCTTCTCCAAGTTGCATCCTATCTCGGCATCCCATAATAAATGTCCAAATTCCCCCCCTACATTGCGCGGATTCTATCGAGTTGGAGTCGTCATGGTGATGTTGTGACGGTCTTGGTCACGCCCTCGAACTGTCTAGTCAATAGTCTCCTGCCTCGTGTGGCCCGATTATCGTCGATTTAGCGCATTCGCGCCTGCGCGCCGCCACGACCCAACCTCTTACACTTTCTCCCCATTTCTCCACAGATATCCCGATGGCGCCAGCCGCAAGAATACGAGCACCACACGACGTCTAACGAGAAAGAAAGCTTCAACCTTATTCTTCTGTAGATTGTGAGCGCTGTATGAGGATGCGGGATATAATCTGAGCCAGCCTGCGAGGTATGTTGGTGGCTTTCTTTCCGTGTTCCCGATGAGCTTCCCCCACCCCCCCACCCGCCCCCTTTCTTCCCCTTTCCCCTTCGCGGCGGTTCCTTTAGTGAGAGGCTCGTGAGCGAGGCAGTATGAGGGAGGCGCAACTCGTTACTGCAGGGAAGTGAGTGGTATGTGAGCGCGTGGTGGAGTGAGAAGCGGCATTCTACGCGCCAGTCGAGTTCGATGGGATGACGCGTAATCTGTGGTGATGACACGAGAATCAAGAGCTGGGGATAAGCCGAAGCTTGAATTTGAGCTTGAGCTTGAGCTTGATGTTCCGCATTATTCGTCTTGAGCCTTGAGCCTTGAGCCTTGAGCCCGAGGGTCTCAGTTGAAATTCAAACCTGGCGAACGTTACACGATACGCGTGTCTACCTGCGGAAGGAGCGACCTGGGGGCGACCTAGGGGGACGCCTTGTCTATGAAGCTGCCTCCGGCCACTCTTTCTCAAGAGCCGCTATGATTTTGTTTTTTTATTTCCGCAGCTCAGACTGGTGCCGGACCTCAAATCCCCAGCCACGACAATTTCTTGTCTATCTTTACTCAGCTTGGAGGGTCACATCTGACGCAAAAGCTAGATTTGATTCTGACCAAGATACGTCCTCCAGCTTTATCGAGAACGAGAAATGAGCGGCCACACGATAGATATACTCTGATCTACCTCCTTGGGTCCCCAAATTCAGATCGTATCCTCACTTGAAGCCGATATCTTTTCAACCGCACCTACACATCACTTGGGTGCTGAGCGCAATTTAGGGGCGTCAACTTCAGCCGGCAAGTCCTTTAAAGACGCGAGACTTATTCCTCCTACGCGTCACGGTCTGCGCCTCGGTGACTCCCACGCGACCGGAGGCCCGATGGACTCTCAAGGTGGAACAGCCTATGACCCATCTCAGCCATGGGCAGTTACGGATGCTCTTCTCGGTATCCTAGCTCGAACCCTGCTCAAGTCCACTTACCAAACCCGCTTGAGCATAGCCAACCTGGACCAAGGTGTTGCTACTGAACCCGAACCTCGCGTCCCTGCCGCCCCACGGCAACCGTCGCAAGCCGGGAAATCTACAGCAAGGTCATCCCTGTTTTGGACCGACGAGGATAATTCGACAAGGGCCGCTTCCCATGCCGCCACGACAGTGGGGATAAAACCCGCCTCGGGCTTAGGCCCTGCAGGGTCTGTAGCCGACTACTCGGGTCACCAGCTCATATCCCACATCAGTCCAGCCTTCCATGGATCACCAGATAGCGGAGACCCCAGTAGTTATAGCCATAGCCAAGCTCCCAGCCAAGCCCCCAGCCGCCATATCGCCGCCGATAACGACGAAGACGCGGACGAGGATCAAAGCAGCACCCCCGGGCTAGACGACGGCGTGTCTCCCATGATGATCGACCCAAACTTAGCGGCCTGGCATGGTGAGGGGCACGGGCACGAACAAGAGAGCTTCCTCCACCAATACTCTGACATGGGTGGCGATTACGGTACCGCCTCTCACACCATGATGGACCCGAACCTCGCCCTGATGCATGACCACGACGACTTCCGGCACGAGAGGCACTATGAAGAGGGCCATCTAGATGACTTTGAAGGTGGGCACCATCTCAACATACCCTCTGTTCGAGGCGGGCTGAAGCGATCGCTAAGCTCACCTTACTTTGCCGATGAGACACCTGCTAAAAGCGGCCAACAGCCTTCGCCTCGACGACGCCAGCGGGGCATAGTTTCATGCATCCCATTTCCACGGCTGACAGCGGACTACTTTGGCCTTATTCAGGAGCAGCTGGCTCATGATCCGTTCTGGCTCCTCATCGTCGTCACATTTCTAATACGCACGACGGGGAAGGCGGCGATTCCTGTATTTTGGCGAGTCATGCAGCGGTTTCCGACCCCCGCGATGCTTGATGACGACGCCAACATTCCAGAGCTCACCCAAATGATCCGACACCTCGGTCTGGCCTCGACTCGGGTGGCGGCCATCCGGCGGTATGCCAGCGGGTGGATAAAACAGCCGCCACTTCCGAGCCTTCGATATCGGGTCAAGGACTATGCACGGCGGGTCGTCACGGTGACGCCGAGCATGACCCCGGGCGCTCAGGTGCATCTGAGTGCGAACATGGCGACAGGGTTTCCCAGTCCGTCAAGCGGTTCCCCGTCGCCGACCAACCTAATAATACCCACGGACGGTGAATATGATGGGCTCATAGCACCGGCGGTAGACCACCATGACCTGGAGACATGGGAGATTGGCCACCTGACACAAGGACAATACGCCATTGACAGCTGGCGCATCTTCTGCCGAGACGTGCTTCTGGGAAAGGCACTGGATTGGAAGGGAGGGGGGAGGGAGGCCGAGTTCCAGCCGGAGTGGATGCGAGTGCTTCCACAAGACAAAGAGCTGCGGGCGTATCTCCGGTGGATGTGGATGAAAGAAGGATGGCAGTGGGACCCAGTGACAGGGGCGCGGGATATCTTGAGCGAGGAAATGAGGGCGGCGGTGGAGGAGGGCAGGGTCGCGTATAATGATGACGGAGAGCTAGAGATTGTCGAGCGGGAGGACCAACTACAATCTGCGTGGGCAGGGGTCTGACGGGCAAGAAGAGACAAGGGATTTTACGATATGGAGTGCATACTACATGGGAGCGGGAGGGCTACGATTCACATTATGCGAAGCGAATTGTAATAACAGCACGAATCAAGTGTCGAGCGAAGTTGGTTGGTTTTGGGGGGGCGCGTATTATATCATGCGTCTCTGACTTGGCGAGAGGGTCTGACGAAGAGGACGCAATAGGGAGGAAATGCTAATGCCAGTGGAAGAGGATCGACTGCCGTGGTGATGTACTTGTAGCAGACATGCGATGTCAGTATTCCTCCGCCGTCTGAGGTTCAACAAAGGGGGGAGAGAGCGCTGATAAGGGCGTTTCGTGGGGCCCATGGATTGGATGCAGGGTCATGTGAGACAGCGGCTTGTGATAACAATAGAAACGGTCGCGGCCACGACCGCGGCCGAAACGTCAGATTGTGTGCAAGTAGGCCTCTCTGGGCCCCTCTGGCCCTCGTCGGAGGTCTGGCCGGGTGCGTGACCTCCCTGCAAGTAGTGGCCATTAATAATACCGTTGAGGCAAAGTTGGAGGGGATGTGGGCTTTGATCTCCGGGATCTACAGCGCAGATTTACGGCGGGAGGGGAAGGAAACATTAGGGATCACCATAGGGTGTTTGGGGTCCCGAAATGGCGGGTAGACGGGCATTAAATGAAATCAGATGGGATTTCGCTGGTGAAAACTTCAGTATTAAAAATTAAGAGTGTCTGAGTGCGTAGTTGATGGGTGGGTCGGTAAGTGGTCGGCGATCTTGCATTGCCTTTTCTCTCCACACACACTGAGTTCTTCTCTCCCCAGATCCTAGCTTCGGGATGGATCCCTCAAAGGACCAAGGGCCAAGAGCCAAGAGCAGCCAAGGGCCAAGCCGCAGAGCCCAGAGGCGCCCGTACGCACTCCGCAGGCTGGTCCATGTTCCGCGGGGCAGCATGAAGAATCCGCTAGGCCAGGCCCGGTGGGCGGTGGGGATATCGAACTATCAAGTCCAATAACATTCTCTCCACTCCAACATTATTGAGTATGTAAATCTAATAATACCCATATAAGTATAAATGGGTGGTGGCCAGGATGAGAGGCCCCAGACGCCCACGACGTCACGACGTGACGCACGAGTTGGACGTGTCAAACAAAGCCAACGAGATGGAAGGAACATCCAGGTCGGAGGGGGCGGCATGAGACCTGATAGGGCCAAGTGACCCCACCACCACCGCCAGGCCAGACCGGGGTTTCTTCAATGTATTGAATGTGGGCGGCTGTCTGCCTGCCCAATGGCCCCCACCTCTGCACGTTGGCTCCGTTCCGTCCGGGTAGTTCTTTCCTCTAAGCGCCGGGACATTCTGCACCCTTGCGGTGATTGGACGCCGCAGACCCCACCTTGACACCTCGCATCCAGTTCCAGCGTCGAAAAGTGCATCCCGCTCCTTCTCCCTGGCTCCTTACTGGAGGCCATCAGCGCCCGATTGCTCTTCGCGCGCGCCAGTTGCGAGGAGGTGTACGGGTACGGTGTATGGAATACCTGTACTAGGACTAGTGCTACTACGGTGTGAACCACATGAGATTGACTTGGCCTTGCCGGTGGCTACCTGTGGCATCTGATTGGAGGAGGGCGCTTGCTGCTGTGATGCCTCTGATGCTTCTGGTGCTTCTGGTGGCTTGAGGCGGCATGCCCTTTCCTCCCTTTCATACGAGTAGCTCGTACTCGTACGTTTTGTCATGCGGTGACTCCACCTTGATGAAGTCACCCTGGAGAAGAAGACGAAGAAGATGCCAAGCCGATTCTCTCCTCGTCTTGCCGAATTGGGTTCTGCGCGCTAACAACAGATCACCCACCCACCTTCACAGCATCTCCCTGTCACTTCATCACCTCCTAGCAGCATGCGACCTGCATTAATCCGTTGTGTCCGGTATGTAAGGTTACTCATTGGGCACACTGTTTACTCGTACCCACACCCCCAACGCCGGGGGAATCCTTGCCCTCGTCCGATGCTACCAGGAAGGCATGGTGAATGCTCCGCTGCCGGGACGGCGCATATGTCTCCATCTCTTCCTCTTCCGCCCTTCTTAAGGCTGGTCACTCCCCCCCCTTCCACTCCGGCCCGTTATCCTAGCCAGCCGGAACTCAAATTCTTTTCCCTTTCCCCCGTTGTTCTTTAGTAGAGAGAGAGAGAGCGCGAGATACGACGAGCCATCGTTGATCGAGGCATCCAGTCTTTCCTTTCCATCGAGGCATCTCATACACTCTTCTCGTTTACCGGCGCAGGACGTACTTTAGACACAAAGACTTAATATCTCTCTTAAGACTTTCGGAATTTCCTTCTTCTTTTC
>ONZQ02000001.1:4540759-4556724 GCA_900312665.1 Cephalotrichum gorgonifer
CCGTTTTTCTTCTTCTTTTTCATCTCGGTTTGATACCCCTTAGACAAGATGTCTGACCTTATTCTCCTACCGTCATCTCGATACGAGCCCCCGCCGACGTCGCGGGACCGACATCCGGGACAAGCTCTTAATACTATAATTGAGGAGGATGTGGAGGACGCCTTCCCCCCGAGGAGGAGGCGGGCGGCGATTCCCACCAGGAGTCAGATGGAGGAACAACAACGCCACACAGCCTACAACCAACAGCAGTCCTCATATCTCCCAAGCGGAAATGACTCGCTACAATTCCCTGCCAATACCGACCACTTTAGGAGCAGGAGGAACGACATGAAGATCCAGGCCTGGCTCTCACCCCAGAGCGACCACTTCCCCACCCCCAGGGGCTTCCCGACTCCCAGGGGCACGCACTTCCTGGAGGTCCCCGACCTGCCCTCCTCACCCTCGGCATACACGACCGAACACGAGGACGCGAGGGCGGGGGATCTGGACATGGACGACGACAGCGTGTCTGGGAGTAGTGCCTCGAACCAGTCGAACCCATGGAACCCCAGGAGTAGGAGCAGCGTCATGACCGACGGCACCGAGTTCGATGATATCTACGACCTTTCCGACGACGAGGACCGCCGCCGCCCCGCCGCAACCTCCGGTCCATCGCGGAAGTCCTCTCAATCTTCTCTTCGTCGTCACTCAGCCATCAGGCGAAGGTCCATCGCCCCTGGGGCCGCTACCTCGCGGGATTCCGTCGGCAGCAGGCAGGCTCTGCCGCCGCTCTCAATCCCGTCTCGCCAGGACGAGATCGATCTCAAGATGATGACCTCCCCCGTCGCGCCTACCCCTACGCTGTCGGCCACGATCCCGCACGAGGCCATGTACCTCATGCAGTCGCAGCAGGAAGCCGATATCCCCACCGCGCCGCCATCCCTCGACGGCAGCTTGACCTCAGAGCAGATGGCGCAAATGTCGGCCCCTCCCACGCCCATCATGGGCAGCGTCGAAAATGACAACGGCGACGAGTGGGCCGGAGTCCAGCTCCAGCCCGGTGCACTTGCGACTCTGCACGCCCTCTCCGGAAGCGAGGATGGCTTCGAGGAGAACGACGCTCACCGTCACCCCGAGCGGGTCATCGAGATCCCGGCGGAACCCGTCCCCGAGATGCAACACCAAGGCCTGCGCATTTTCACGGGATTCCAGTCCTCGTCCACCACGGCCTCGCCGCTCACTCAGCGGGCCTCGTTCGCCGGCCTGACGAGGCTCGACATCCCCTCTCCCGGCGGCTTCTTCGCGGATCTCTCCCCGCGCACGAGGCGGACCTGGGACCAGCCAAAGGTGTCTCCCGAGATGGTTCCTCCCACGTCGACGACGGCCGAGCAGTTCTACAAGGCGCCGTGGAACTCCGACGAGGCCCCGACGATGCCTCTTCCCCCTCCGCCCCCGCGACGGCCCCAACAGCAGCAGACGGCCACCCAGATCTCCTCGTCGCATCCTGTCGAGCACGTCATCGAGGCGCAACCACTCAACGAGGAGGAAGATCCCGCTACCGCCCGCCGCATCGTGCGCACCCCGGCCACCGCCACCCACAGCTCTTTCTCGCACTCTGACACCCTAGTTGCGCAGACCGTCGACGTCCGGAGCACCGTTACGGACGAGAACGGTCCCCCGACGTCGCGTCGCATCGTCCCGACCCCGACAACCGCCACCTTTGAGGCACCGAAGACCGCCCCAGTGGCCCCAGTGGTAGAGCCGAGCTCTGGCGACGATGATGTCGTGCCTAACGAGATCGTCGTCGACTACGACCCCAAGTACGCCCGCAAGCAACAGGAGGTTGCCCTCGCGAACCTTGACCGGACGGAGATGTGGCTCATGGCGCAGAACGCATACCTAAAATGTGTCATCGTACCCACGGAGAGCGGGGCTAAGGATAATGTAGATGAGGCTGTTGCTTCCCCCGCAGCCGCGACTCCCGTGCCCGAGATGAAGGCCGAGGAAGAAACCCCCAAAAAGAAGACGGTGCGCTTCTCCGAGGTCCCCGTCAAGGGGAACATCCCTTGCCGCCTCCCCAGCAAGCTCGGCTTCCACGAGTCGGCTTACTATCGTGCCTTCCAGGACTACATGATCCGCTCGCGCGGCCAGGACGTCTTCGTGCACTCCCTCCCGCGCCTCGAGGCGCTCCAGGCCCAGCGCGTTTCACTCCCCGAGCGCCATCGCGACCAGCTCCTGGGCAAGTACCAGCTCAGTGTGGTACCCCAGTCGGCGAAGAAGCGGCTGTCGACGAACGTTGCGCGCGGGGACGACACACTCGTCGATGACCCAGCGAGGATACGCCGCGAGAAGGAAGTCGAGGCTCTGGGCCAGATGGTTACGAGCCTATGGCACGTCGCGGCAGCGAAAATGCTCGCCGGCGGGAAGCTCATCATGGCGCCCGTCGAGAAGAGACTGATGAAGCCCTCATCGGGGTTCATGGGCATGATGTCGAGTGGCGGGGACAAACCGCGGGTGCTGGACCTCGGGGGCCAGGCGGCGTGCGACTGGGCGTGGCACGCGGCGATGCAGTACCCAAACGCGAAGATCTACACCGTAGCGACCAAGGCTGCGCGCCAGCTCTCCAACTGCAACGTGCGTGGCCCGCCGAACCACAGGCGGGTCTCGGTGGACAAGCTCACGCGGCTTCCCTTCCCGGACTCCCACTTCGACCTTGTGTCAGCGAGGGAGCTGCACAGCGCGCTCAAGTATGCGGGCGAGAACGGCGAGGACGAGTGGGAGACGTGCCTGGCGGAGTGCATGCGTGTGCTCAAGCCGGGTGGGTACATCGACTTCTCGCTCCTCGACTCGGACATGGTGAAGGCGGGGCCACTGGGGCTGGCGAAGTCGGTCGAGTTCGGCTTCACGCTCAAGAGGCTCGGGTATGACCCCGCGCCCACGAAGCTGTTCCTCTCAAGGCTGGAGAGGGCGGGGTTCGTAGGAGCCAGCCGCGCGTGGGTGTTCCTCCCTCTCGGATGCCCCACCTCCCCTCCTTCCCTCACCTCTACACCGCCCCCCGTCCCGCAGAAGGACGTCCTCACGGGCCCCCCTATCCGCCCCAACCCGGACGGGTCAGAGGTCATCACGCACCGCATGTCCGCCACAGTGACCGGCTCTACGCGCGCCGTCGCGGACATGACCTCCCTCCTAGGTTCCCTTGCGTGGGAGAAGTGGCTCCTGAGGTGCGAGATCGAGAACACCGCCGGCGCCCTGAGGCTGTCGGACACGGTCACGCCCGGGGCGGCGGTGCGCGGCGCGGGAGAGTGCCTCGATGGGTTCCACGCCATCGTGGAGGAGGGGAGGAGGTGCGGCGCCGGGTTCAGGATGCTGAACGGTTTCGCGAGGAAGCCCATCCCCTTGCCTAAGTCACCGCCGGGGCCGGCTGTCGAGGGCGAGGACGAGGGCGAGGGTATCATTCGGATCCAACTGGGTTAAGAACGAGTTTCTCTCCTCTCTTTGGGTTGTTTTTGGGGGGTTACGAAGTCTTGAGAGCTATACATCTCCAATCTCCTTCGGAAGTTCCGTCTCCTTTGTCGACATAATTTTTTCCTAGCTCTACTTGAAATCTCTACCTCACTGTTTCCGTTTTTCCTCTCTCTTTTTCCTTTATTCCGATGTCTTTTCTTTTCTTTCTTTACATAAGACAATATGGCTGGGAATGCACAGAAACCCCGCGGGGTATACACGGCTTGACGACCCGGGGGGGAAGGGCGGGTACAATATGGGATATGGGATATGGGATACGAAAGTACGAAAGTACGAGAGAGCAGTCGTGGACTGCGTGTTAGATAATGAGCTGGTGCGTTGCATATTGTACTTAGGATAGCGGGGGAAGAAAATCTATATATACCCATGCCACATTCACTTTTCGATATGCTTTCCGCAGTTTTAAAACGCCCCTTCCTGCTTTCGATCTCGCTCGTGCCATTGCTAGGTTACCCACATTCACAACACCCGGAAGACCGGGGTGGGAGTGACTTAACTCCACCAGTGAAAAAAACCTCAAATCTCACCAGTGCCTCACAGTGAGGAGGTACTCGCTCATGCCCGTCAGCAGGTTCCACGCCTCCTTCCTCTTCATGTCCTCCTGCAGCGCGATCCTCTCCAGGGCGGTCCTCCCGTCGAAGTACCTCCAGAACCTGGTCCAGGCCTCGCGCGTCTTCTCGTCGGTGAAGCGCCTCCCTATGGCGGCCAGGTACCGCGACTCCAGGCCCGTGGCCCTGCCGGCGTCGATGACGATGTGCGGCACGATGCCGGCCAGGTGCGGGGCGTCGTTGGTGGAGGGGTGAGGGGTGGCCATGGGGACGGCCTTCCGGGCGTGGGCGGTGGCCCTCTCGGCGGCGTCGCGCTGTATCTTTATCGACTTCCTCTCGACGCGGGCCCTCTCGGCGATGGCCTCCGCGGCGGTCATGGCGGGGGTGGAGGTGTGGGATGACGCGGCGGAGGAGCCCCCCGCCGAGGAGGGGCGGCCCGGGGGAGCATCGTCCGTGGGGGCGAGCGAGGAGGTGGAGGCAGATGCGTCCTGCGGAGGCGGCGGGGATGCGGGTGAGTCGCCGGCGGAGGTGGGAGCCGGGGCCGTGGGGTCGGCGGGGGGGCCGTCCTTGGGGCGGAGGGCCTCGGCCTCGGCGCCGTACTCGACCTCGTAGATGATCTCGGGCCACACGACGACGTAGGCGAACGTGCACAGCTGGGTGACCCAGCCGCCCCTCATCAGCCAGGCCAGCATGGCGAGGTAGGTGGGGCGGTGGGCCTTGCTGGGGCAGAAGTGCTTGTAGGGGCGGGGGGCGTAGGAGAGCTCGGCGAGGAAGTTGGTCAGCGGTGGGGCGAGGTTGAAGACGCGCTGCCACTCCTGGGCGGCGCGCGGGAGGCGGTCTAGGGCGCAGTTGGGGGACATGACGTAGACGTCGCGGGCGTGGAGGGGCGGGATGGCGATGGCCCTGCGCCACGAGATGAAGTGGTGGGCGTATCTGCGGACCTGGCTGTGGCTTAGGATGTTGCCCTGGCCGATCTGATAGAGTCTGATCGAAAAGAAGAAGAAAAGGTGTCAGCGAGGTTGGGTGGGAAGGGGGCTGGCTAACTGGCTTTTGTATGTGAAGATAACCAAGGGTGCGTGGGTGGGAACATACGACATGGTCGGCTTGCAAAGCCTCACAAACTCGACCATGGCAATCGTCGAGCGATCGAGGTCGACCTGGAGCTGAGAGATGATCTTCTTCTCGTCGTCCATTAACAGCAGGCCAAAGTTCTTCTCCAGGTACTCGGGATCGTCGTACGCCTCATCTGGGGTGGAAGTGTTCGCCGACGTCAGCCACAGACCATGCTGCCTGGTCTCGTTCTCCGGGCCGAGGTCGGGGATGTAGAACGGCATGGGGATCTGCATCGACAGGCTGAGTGGCCCGTTCGCTGTATCTAGCTGGAGGCTGATGATCCTGTTATGTGACAGGGACTGGTATATCTCGTGTATCGAGGCTGCCAGGGAGGAGACCTTGAGGATCTCTTTCCAGAGTTCATCCATGGGGGTCTCTGCTGAACTGGTTAACCCTTCCGAGAACGTGACGACGAAAGTAGGGCGGGAAGTTAGGGTAGAGGTCAAGGTAAATGCGGAGACGTACTGGTTTCGCGGGCTTTCTCTTTGAGCCTGATGATCTGCTTCGACTCTTTCCACACAAAATCGCTGTGCTGTTGGCAGTACTTGTACGCCTTGTTGAGTTTCTTGATGATGTTGGAGTACAGGGCATTTACGAGCTCCGTAACCTCGTGCTGCTTCGGATTCAAGATGAAGACAACGTTGAACATGGTCATGGAGCTGACCTTCTCCTCCTCCTCCTCCTGCGGCGGCTTCTCACCTGCCGACGCCGCGTCCCCGGCAGGGGCGCCATCGTCGCCGGTCCTGGCGCCATTTGACCCGATGTCGGCCAAGTTCACGGACGAAGGGACTCGCCTCTGAGACCTGTGCGACCCGAGGTCGAGCAGATTCACCGACGAGCCTATTCTCCACTGGGCCCTAGGCCCATTCTCCTCATCCTTGGCCTTCTTTTTCTTCTTCTTCTTCTTCCAGATGCCGTTCTCCGGCACGTGGACGGGGCACGACACGTAGTACAGCGAGTCGAGGGAGACCTGGAAGAGCCTCTTGTGGTAGGGCCGTCCGGGGCTCATGAGACTGGCCAGGTCCCCGGCGGGGAACCCGGTCACGGTCTCCCACGGGGCGGTAGCGCCGCCGCCGCGGTTCGAGATCAGGCCATCGATGCCGCCGTGGGTGGGATGAAAGCCCTGGCCCTGCGGCTGGGACGGGTTCAGAGATAGGCGCTCGAGGATCAGGTCGTCCTGGGCTTGATCGCCCCCGAGAGAGCCCGTGGAAAGCGTCACACGGTCCACAGAGGCCTGCGGCGGGTAGTGAAACACCAGGTTGGCTCCGTCGCGGGTTCTGTTGATGACGAGGGCCACCGCCACTAGATTGGTCGAGTCGGGAAGCACGGGGAGCGACATGGCTGCGGCCTAGGGTCCCGTCCGTCCCACAGTCCAGCGGTCTTGCGTCGAGACTGTGCCTGTTCCGGCGGGCTTCGGAGGGTAAAGGAAGTGCACGATGACAACGGTAATGGCGATGTCGATGGTGGAACCGACCAAGGGATAAGGTCTTGGTCTAAGAAGATGGACAAGGGCGAGACGATGACGCTCGTTGTGCAATGGCTACCGATGCCTCAAGGGTCGTGGCCATCCCTAAGATTCAGAGTCATGGCAATATATCGGGGATTCCATCGGGGTTCCTTGACTATGGAAAGGTAAGGTGCCGTATCAATCCATCCGCTTGGTAGTCCGGCGCGTCTTGCTCACTCAACATGAGCTCAGGTTGAAGCTCATGGATTGAGGTGGGTCGAGGCGCTCGATACACAGATTTACGCGTTAGAATAGAAGTCGTCGATTTAATGCATAACGGATAACTGGATTTAAACTACCTGCATATTGCCCCGCGTGAAATGAGGTACCGAGTGGGGGTTGGTTTGGAATGGTACCTTGGTCCAGGACGGTGGAACGAACCACGAGGAACCCCGCCAAAGTGGCAAGAACCATAATACAAGTAGGAGTGATACCTCCCGACGCGGCCATCAATCAGAATTAGCACTACTCAGGGGCTCTCCCGCGCGGCGTGGGGATGATGACGTTTGCTAGATACTTGTTCAACCGACGTACGTACGAGTACGCCTACCCCTGGATCCATCCCAAAACTTGCTTGTTTGATGTTGTTTGTGCCAGCGATGCCAGGAGAGCAAGCCGTTGCTATTCCCGTCTTATCTTGCCCCATACAAGTATGCTATGAGCTCCCTTCTCAAGTACCCGCTTGTACATGCAAGCAAACCCTTTCACATGCTAAAAAAACGCATACGTAATTTCACACCTCCACCTCGAATCAATTTTAAGGGGTTAATTGACCCCTCTGTGTGATTAGCCAAAACACCAAGAGAGAGACAGGAAGTTACTTTTGTGCGTCTATCTTGGCCTCGTTTAGAACTTTGAACCTGGGGGAACAACCTAATAGAACCTAGAACATATCTGGAACCTGTCCCGCACTGCTTCTTCCAGCCACTTTCTTTTTTTACTACGTCTTCCCCCCATTCTACCTTAGTCACCGCACCTTATTTCCTTCTGCCCACCCTCCTCCCCCCGCGTCGTATCCCGCGTTTTCCCCGCTGAAAACACCCCACGACGTACGCTTGAAAAGAAGCGAGGATCCCCTCTCTGATCGACTACCTACCGCCTCCGCCCTTCGATATCATACCGCAGAAAGAGAAACCCGCGGCCGTCGATTGCTCTTCCCCCGGGGAGGTTCCCACGACGACTCACGAGACCACAGACCAGGAAAGGAAGTTGGTCGCGTGCTTTGCCCACCACATTCGGTCCTCCAGAGCAAGGAGCACACTCACCATGACGACCTCGAACGGCGTACCGAACGGCGCGCCCGCCGCC
Organism: Cephalotrichum gorgonifer; assembly: GCA_900312665.1. Classification (NCBI taxonomy): domain Eukaryota; kingdom Fungi; phylum Ascomycota; class Sordariomycetes; order Microascales; family Microascaceae; genus Cephalotrichum; species Cephalotrichum gorgonifer. The sequence continues at coordinate 4,548,740 of ONZQ02000001.1, forward strand.
CCGTCCAAGGTCCCCATCCTCCCACTCTCATACGACAGCGCCGACGCGCAAGAGTCGGCCCTGCGCCTCGTATACGCCGTCCGGCCGGAGTGGAGCTTGCCGACGGCCAACGTGAAGCTCGTGCGCTGCACGGACGGCATCACCAACACGCTCATGAAGGCCGTCAACGAGGTCGAGGGCGCCACGGCGGAGGAGACGGACCGGGAGGCCATCCTCTTCCGGGCCTACGGCAACGGCACGCACGTCATCATCGACCGGCAGCGCGAGGTGGAGAACCACGAGCTGCTCATGGCCCACGGCCTCGCGCCCGAGCTGCTCGCCCGCTTCCGGAACGGCATGATCTACCGCTTCATCCGCGGCACCGTGACGAGCACCGAGGACCTGCGCGACCCCACCATCTACGCCGCCGTCGCGAGGCGGCTGGCCGAGTGGCACGCGAGGTTACCCTGCGTCCCCTCGGCCCCCGCACCCGCGCCCTGCTCCAACGGGAGCGCCGCGGACGTGGAGCTGTCGAGGCGCAGGCAGTCCATCGACGGCGCGGCGCCCGGGAAGCCGGCGCCCAACATGTGGACGGTGATGCAGAAGTGGATATACGCCCTGCCCGTCGACACGGAGCAGCAGCGCGCGCGGCAGACCACGCTCCAGACGGAGCTGAACCGCCTCGTAAAGGACCTCAGCCGGCGGCCGGGGCTAGGGAAGGATGGCGTAAGCAGTGTTCCCCCCCCCCTCCCCCCGTTTTTTTTTTTTCATCCCGTTCCACTTGATTCACATGTACGGCTATATGCGGTATAATATATGCGTTCAAGTGAAGATGTGTGCGTTGCTAACACGTGTCCGACCACTATCTAGCTTGTCTTCGCGCACTGCGACCTGCTCCACGGCAACGTCATCATCCAGCCCAAGGACGAGTCGCGCCCCGACGAAACCGTCGTCAGCTTCATCGACTACGAGTACGCCACGCCCTCCCCCGCGGCCTTCGACATCTCCAACCACTTCGCCGAGTGGGCGGGCTTCGAGTGCAACTACTCGGTCCTCCCCACGCGCTCGCAGAGGCGCGACTTCATCCGGCGGTACGTCGAGGCGTACTTCTCCCACCTGCCGGGGGCGGACGCGGGGGTGGACCTCGAGGAGGAGACGCGCAAGCTGGTGGAGGAGGTGGACGTTTACAGGGGGCTGCCGGGATTCTACTGGGGCATCTGGGCGCTTATACAGGCGCAGATCTCCGAGATCGACTTCGACTACGCCACGTACGCCGAGTTGAGGCTAGGGGAGTACTGGGCGTGGAAAGAGGCGACAGTCGCAGGGGGGAAGGAGGTGAAGGAGGTACCCCTCCGTGAGACGAGGTGGGCGGAGGCTTGATTGGAAGGGCAAAGACGGCCCCTTTTTCCGGGGTTCTTTATTTTTTCCCCTTGGTATCCACGACTTGATGATATTTCGGGACGCTGCGAGGCGTTGGGAATGGCGTAAAGGGCATGTATTCAACATTCATGTGCTGGCAAAAACGGCGGAGGGGGAGAGACCAGTACATCAAAAGGGGAGGAAGGAATTGGGGGGGGCTGTAATGGGGATTTAACATGACATTTTGTACGCGCAGCTAGGGAAGGCCTTTATATTTCAATAAAGTAATGAAGGGAAGGAGATGGGCCTTGTTGGCTTGTTGGTTCTGCAGCATGGTTTTTTTTTGTTTCTTGGGGGGATAGCCGCCAAGGTGAAAGGAAGGTGAAGAAGGGAGGTAGACTTTCAGCCCCCAAACGCGATGGCACCAACCAAACCAACGGATTGAAGGGTTTTGTACTCGTAGCTCACTGATATACCTTACCTTGGGTTGGTAATGGGTAATAAATGCCCTTTATTATTCCCCCAGACCCCCCCCCCCCCCCCCCTTTTTTTTCTTCCTCGAGCAGGGAAGCCTAGTTCCAACGTACACGAGGTGCTCTGCTTAACCACAGGTGCATCCGTCCGTGTAACTATTATCTACCTTTCGCCATCCCCCGGGCCCCCCGGCGATGCCCGCCCCCGCCTGTCCGTGCGATTCCGAGTAGCTCCGGAGCTCCCGGCCCCTCCGTCCCGCCCCCATCCGAGCTTGCGGCGACTAAACGTCCTCGTACGTCCCCAGCAGCCGCAGCCGCAGCCGCAGCCGCAACCGCAACCGCGAGACACCGCCCGAGCGTCCGTCGCCCCTCGTGTGGCTTGCATGGTGACACTTGGGGCGCCGGTCACCTCCCGCGGTGTAATGAGGAGGAGCGGCCGCCCACCCTCCCTTCCCCCATCTGCGCCCTCGAAATCTAGCCAAAGGGGATTCCATCGGCGTCAGAAAAGGCGGGGGGAGGGAGACGATCATATACGAGTAGTTGTTCGAATGCCGTGTTGCATGGCAGGTTGTTGGGCCGGGCTACAAACGTCCCTTCCGCCCACGAGAGCGGGGGAGGCGCTGTGGTTTCCAGTTCCAATTGCTGGCGCACATCGACGGGTGTAAAAACGCCTGGTACTCCGCTCCGTCTTCCGCGGGCCCAGCCCAGCCCTCAAGCATGTATAATGATTAAAGGTACAAGTACGCGCTACTTATTCGCGTGGGGGGGAGGGGAGGGGTAACAATACCAGCTACAAGTATTCGGACTGAGTATATTAGTCCGCGTCGAGAAATCCCAGCTGGGTGTACCACCCAGCATAGCCTCGTTGGACTATACGCTAGTGCGGAGTACAAGTACTTGACTATACGTATCTTTCGTTCCCGACGCCCCATCGAAGGAAAATGGCATTTTGATCTTCCCGTTTTGGTCGAGTTCGTTCTCCACAGTGACCCCGCCCGCCGCATTTTGACAGGTGGCAGCCGATCTGACTCTGAGCTAGTGTACTTTGTTTTTATTACCAAGTCCCGGTTCCCTTGTTAGTTTCTTCAAATCCGTCTGTCCCCTCCCTGATACTTGTACTTGCAATCTCCCTTCGCCAGCCGACAGCCAAGCAAGGAGCACGGGCTCCGGCTGGGTCGTCCCCTCACCCCTTGTCCCACTGGGTTCCCGGTCCACGGAAAAGGAGATTGGTGGCCTCGCCTCTGACCCACCCCGAGTTAGTTAATACCGCGATGTCACACTGTAGAGGCAGAGGAGACTGGATTCACATTCACACCACCTGCTGGTATTATTACGAGCTTGTATCCTCTCCCTGCTTCGGCCGAGAAGGGTACAAGGTACAAGTACATATACCTCGACACATATTCTACCCATGGCCGAAGCTCGGCTCTGACTTCGGAGCGCGAGGTTAACGGTTCGTCTCTTTGTATGTAGTACCCGTCGCTGTTGGGTGGGTTTGTATCCCCGGCGCACTTAGAGGCAGTGGTTCGCGGAGGTGCTGGGCTGCGACCTGCAAGCTGCACACGCAGTCATACCTTAGTACCTCGTGCGGGGGATAGGCACTTGTTAAGAAAGGGGGGTAGCATTCAGTCGGGCTAAGAGTTGGGGAGAAGGCATTGTCGAGAAATCGCGCTGCGAGTACTTTGGGTGGATTATTGAGATACTACAAGTAATAATTCATTTCTTCCTCCACAAATGGACCATCCCATCCCACTCATCTCCCAGTACAAAGCGAGGTCCGAACTAGAGTAAAACAAGTGCCCATACTCTGAATGGAAGCTAGGATGAACTGTGGTACAGTTCTCCCCTTTGTCCTCGCCAAGACGGCATGATGCGGGCATTGAGGAGGGCACGCACCGTTGATGGACCTGTAAAACAGATGCGCCCACCTGTCTTAGAACACACTCCAGAGAGTGGTAGGCGCCTCCACGAGGGCTAGCGCGCCAGCTGAACGAAGCAAGCCCTGTCTTGTCTGCGCTGCAGCATGCTGGCAGATTGGGCCGCGGATTCGCAGGTCGATCCGCTTGAAGAAGACCGTGCGTTTCGCGTCCTGTACGTACTCGTTCATACCTGTAATCCATGTACTTGTACAAGTAACGTAGTACAGGTAGTATAGAAGTTGTAATACTCGCAGGCAGTCGCCAGCAACCTGTCACATCATGTTCCGATGTGTCGCCGACCAACCCATACAACAGCACCCTATACCCATACGAATACACCCCCGCTGTTCGAGAACGAGTCATTGCATATGCTATCATCTGGGTCTCTTGGACCGTTTTGCTCGCTGAGATATCGGCGCGATGCCATCCCGTATCCTTCCATCGTCGGTCTTGGCTCACCCGACTGTGACGACGGGCGCACTGTAGTAAGAAAGACGACCGCGCCCCGCCCCTGAGCGAGGCGCCTGGAATAAAGGCAAGGCCCGGAAGATGCGACGCGCTCCCTCGATATGCGTTCAGCCGGATATTCGTTACCAGTAACTCTCGTCGGAGACATGGCCACGGCTTTGGCTTTGGCACGGAAAATGAATAATAAATACGTGAAGGGCCGGCGACTGGTCATGATTCAGAAGCTTGGCGCACCGCACCGTTCCTTACCTACCAACCCGCCCGGCCGACGAATACCCCTCCGAGCGAGAAGCGGGAGAGATTTCCCGTTTCGGTTGGAAAAGCTCGAGGTTTGGCGAGCTGAGGGTGGGTGGGTGGGTAATGGTAGGTAGCCGGTAGATACTCTGGCGAAGCGGGGGATCGAATCTTACCTTACCGTTCACTTATCCTCGTACGAGCACAGGTTTAAGCGAGGCCCCCCGTCGGCACCTGCTTCTGACTGGCTGCAGCTTCGGCGCCCGAGAAGGCATGGGACCCCCCCTCTTCCATGCAGCCTTTCCATCCCCACCACCTTTTCGCTGAGTTGCAGATGTGAGATGTACGAGGGTAGTGTGAGCGATTCCTTGGAACGAAGAACTCGCCCCCCCCCGGCCCCGGTCCGTGGTCGGTCCTATCGGTTGGGGGTAGCACTTCCAGTTTGTCTGCAGTGTCCGAGTACTCTATGCTTCTTCTACCCGTTTGTCTTGCCCGTTTGCTGCGGCCTGTCCTGCTCTCGGCGAAGGAAACGCCGATGATGAGAAACTTTTTTTTGTAAGAAAGCGCCCAGTCTGCGCCTTCCGAGATCCTCCCAGCCTTGACCAATGAGGGTTTAGGGCTGATGTTGACACGGCGGCTTGGGGAGAATGGAGGACAGAAAGTGGGGTTGGGGGCGCTTTCCTCCAAGTACCCGGACTTCTTGTACCCATCGTCAAGAGGGAAGGCGCGTGGGAGAGAGAATGGAAAGGTATCGCAAGCTCAGCCGGTTTTAGCTGAGGACGCCGCGTGGTTTCTAAGCACTTCATATGCGCCTTCTTCTATAGGTGCAACAATAATTAATACTCATGTAGTAGTAACAGCACATAAGTCGTAGGGCGGGATGCGTCGTCGCGCATCATGGGGGCCGTACCTCGTGGCGGGAGCGCCTTCCCGGTCCGAGCCCGAGCCACCGAGAGTGCCATGACGTTCATAATTATGACACGTTATTTCGAGCGAGGAAGAAAGTTGCAAGTGGGCGCACGGGGCACGCTCCCGTCTGTGGCCATCAATCACCACGTCGGCGCCACTGCTACTAGCTCTCCGGTCCCGCGGAACCTTTGGGAGGGGGATCTACCACTTGTGCAAGATGATTTTCCTCAGGTGGCTGGCGGTCGGGTATCAAGGCCACTGATCCTACTGGCTGACCTGACTTGACATGTCTCGGTGGGAGGCTGGGGTGGCACGTGTGATGCCGTTGACGCAAGACCTTGGGTCGCACGGGTTTAAACGAATCTTGAGCGCGCGCGAGGGGACGACAGACACAGACAGGCAGGTACTTTGTAAATTGCGAAGGGTATTTCCATGTACTTGGATGCTGCACAACACAAGTACAAGTATTATATAATGATTCCCCCCCGCTCTCGCGCGCCGTTGGAGGAAGCTAGCTATTAGTGCAACGCCCGTCTCGGGTCGTTCCTCGAAGTAGACATAGTATTCCTTCTTTCAACTTCAACCCTGGCGCAAAGCCTAGTGGTATGCGAGTACGAGTACGAGTACAACTGCCCTGACTAGCTGATCAGTGATCCTCGTGGGGCTCCGGTTGGGACTCTAGTCCCGTAATTCTGGGTCCAGCTATTAAGGATGCTCCGGTTTGTCGTCCTACTCGTACGAGTACATGAACCGCGCTTTTTGATAATAGTCTTGTCATACTCATATTGCTCGGCGACTCCTGCAGGAGTGCGAGAAGTAACTAACAAGTACTAACTTCCATTGGCCCAAGCTTTGGATCTGCCCGTTGTCTGGGTCAAAAGCTATGGATCTAGTCTAAGGGGGGGAGCATAATCTCATCTCCACCGCTCCTGCCATGAACTTCGAACGTGGATAGGAAGAAGCAAGCGCCTAGAACGCCATTCTTTATCCCATCGAGAAGTTTCCGTTCCACTTTTGGCAAAAATCGACATTGGCTGGCCTTCCACTCACCCCTCTCAACCCCCCCCCCCCCTCCCCATTCCTGTCTAATAATAATACAACTACTCGGTATCTCCTCCCTGTTCGCCAGCCCTGCCGGGGGGTCCTGGTAGATATACAGTGCGAACCGGTCAGCGCCTCTGCTGAGAAATGGATGATACTTGCGAGTGCGCCGTCGTACTCGTACCCAGGAGCTCTCTCTCCCCTGCAGTGTCGTGACTCGGAAGGTCCGGCTAGCTCTTGATAGCATCGTCTGCCGTACATCGCAAAGAATAATTCGGCTCGAGGGAGAGGGAAGAGAGAGACAAATATGAAGAAGAAAAAGAAGAAGAGGCCGTTGCATGGTGGCCTTAATAGCGCCTACCTGTAATACTTGTTCAATCTCAAAGTACGTACCTGCCCTGTGCACCCAGGTATCACCCGCTTACCTACAGGTATAGCGATCATGTACTACGAGCCTGTACTGATTGCGCTTGTACATGTACAAGCACTAAAAGTGACAGAGGTTGAGCTAGATTGAAGTGGGAACTCTGTGCTGGTACGAGGTAGGTTAGACGGCCGCCTTGTGGTACCAACCAGAGCAGCTTCGCTCAACCCAGAGAAGGTATCAGCTCCGTACTGTGCTCTGTACTGTCCGTATCAACGAGTACCTACCGGCCGATGGCCCCACCTAATTCCCCCAATTTCGATTCCCTTAATCCTGGTCCGTTCTGGGCCGGTCTACTTGTAATTGCGCCTGCCTTTCAGGGTCCCATTAAATATTATGTGAGGGCCCCTCACCAGAGTTGCAGAAAGCTTTCTCAAGCTTCCGCGAGTATTTCGTACCGCTCCCCGGTAACCGTAAAAAAATAAGGAGCACGGTCGCCCGACTGAGGACTTCCCGAGGCTCAGCGAAACTCCCCGAACCCAGTTCGAGGGCTTTAACGAGAAGCAGAAGAAGGAGGAAGAAAGAAAGAAATAAAAAGGGAAAGGGGGAAAGGAGTTGCAGACGGGAAACGGGAAAGCCAAGACCACCATCACGCCTCTCAATCGAGCTCCTAGACATCTGGAGCCGTTGCGGATCCGACAGACTGGTCGAGTCAATCTTGATGCGCCGGTCTCACCTCGACCATCAGCCACAACGCCGAATAGTCACGACCTCCCGCCAGGCCAGAATCCGGTATATCTCGAGGTAATGAGTCGCCAGTCTCCCTACTCGCCGTCTTTCCACAGCACCTTCGCGTCGGTCGGCGCTTAGCCGACACCTCGCGCGAGAGGACGCGGAGCGCACCCGAGCAGAATCTGTCTGTTCCCTCGGAAGCAAAAGTCCACCCAGACCATCTACTGTGGGATAGAGGAGAGAAAGACTTTGTTTTCTTTCGACTACCCCCCGCCGCGAGCGATTGAACGAGGCCATTTTTCGCAACTCGAACCGTTCCGCCTTTGTCACTCGTTTCCTAGGCCGGATATCGAGCGATCCCCCCCCAGCACCTCGAACCTTGGGCATTAGCGACGACAATGTCATGACCCTGCAAGGATCCTTACGAGTGCCCAACGAAGAGCGAGCGAGCGAGCGAGAGAGAGAGAGAGAGAGAGAGAGACAGAGACAGAGACAGAGACAGACAGT
>ONZQ02000001.1:4557037-4570297 GCA_900312665.1 Cephalotrichum gorgonifer
AACGAAGAGCGAGCGAGCGAGCGAGAGAGAGAGAGAGAGAGAGAGAGACAGAGACAGAGACAGAGACAGACAGTGCCATCCCATCCAGGCCACTATCGCTGATAGCCTGGCATGGCGGCCGAGCTTCAACCTCTGGCCCCGCCCGACCCGGGGACTGAGTCCTCTATCAGGCGGCTACTAAATCGACAGGTTCAACTAACCGACGAGCAGGCCGAGGTGCAGGCCCAGCTTGCCGCCCTGCTCCCGGCCAAGTACGGATCCAATATCAAACTCGAACTGCTCATGCTGCGCTACAAGCTACATGCTCTACGCGCCTATGGTGCACTCAACGGTACGACTTCCATCACGGCGCGATGCCTCCTCCTTAACCTTGAGGCAAAATAGCAACGCTTCACCTTCGACGCCTCCCCATACGCGTCCTTGCGTCTTGCCCTTCTGACTAGTTCCTACATTGCCTTGACCCTGAGGCTACCCCCCCCTTCCTGCTGGCTGACATTGAGCCTGTGATCTAGACATTCCGTCCAACCCTCCACCGTTATCGGAGGCCGAAGAGGCACGTTTCCTCCAGTACCAATGTGAATGTATTGAGGCTGCTCTTCTTCGTCGCGGTAGGTTTCTGGCCATCCTTCCCTTTAAACTCCCTGTCCACAGCCGTTATACTATTTCCCTAGGCTTGCCCATCAGCCTACCAACCATTCCGACTTCTTCCATAGTCACCACGCTCTTCCTGGTGTCCAGGTCTTCTGACTTCTCTCATTGCGCAACCTCTAGGCCTAAATCTCTACGATTCGTATCTCATCGAATCTTTAAAGCGTCTGGTTCCCGACGACACTCCCGAGGCGTACTCAACATGGTGGCTAGAGAAGAACATTGCCGATAATGATCCCATATTCCGAGGTAGCAAGGTCCGAGACGTGTTAGCCCAGAGCCCGCGACCCGACCCCTCTTCATACAAATGCTGGGACGACACCTGCGTACACTACGTCTATGGATTCCCCACCCAAGACGACCGCGATTACCATGCCAGAGAACACACCCTACCTCCTAGAAGGGATGGTGGCGGTGGCCTCTCGTTCTCGGCCGCCAACACCCCGTCGTTCAACTACCCAGACCATTCCTCTTCCAGATCCTTCGGCGGAGACACCCCCAGGCGTTCGTCGACGCTCCAGTTGCCGAAGCCATCGGTACCCCCGCTCCGCTCGTTGAGTATACCGAGTCAGCTCAGCGACAGTGATCGAAAAGACTCCGTCCCGAGCATCTCCTTCTCCGCCGACAACCCTCCCCGGCAGAGAAGCTATACCGATGCGGACGTGGACCCTCTACTTCCTCCCTTAAAATTCAGCAGGGCTGGCCAGTCACGGTTACAGTCCATCGGCGAGCTTAAACTACCCAAGGAGGCAGGGCCGTGCCTGCGATGCACAGTAAAAAACCTTGCTGTAAGACCCCGGATGAAAGACTCACAATCCCCGCTATGAATCCTGTATCACTGACGGCGAGTACTAGTGTGACTCGGGTGAGCCTTGCAACTTCTGCTTCAGAGTAACCGGCTCGGCGGCTCCCGACATATGGACTAGTCTAGGCTGCAGGAGGGGCCCTTTGGCCCAGCTCGCCCTCCTAGTACTTCCGAGTATGACATGACGCTCTCTCCCCACCCTGCTTTTCTTTGTCTGCAGAGCTGACTCTTGCCTCCAGGACCCTTGTCTCCCCGACAGACACAATCTTCCATACCGTCCCCCAGCGATGCGCGACGTGTGATAAACGACTTCCTCATGCGCACATACAATCTCCCGCCCCAACTGATGACCGATGTACAGAATCATCTGGACTATGACGACACATTCTGGTCCACGGGCGAGGAAGGGGACCCGTCGCCGACGTCACGCTTCCCCGTTGTCCTCGGCGTCCTCTTGGCGAGCTGGAATTCGCGAGAGACTCTCTTCAACTTTTTAGACCTCCTGAAACTCAGCGGCCGGGCTTTCGGGCTTCCGAGCAGACAGGCGGAGGAGGCCACCCATCCCGTATTATACCGCGCAAAGGTTCTCCTCAGGGAGGTCCTCTACTACGACCTACAGCAGCACGACCCCGTGCTATCCCCGTCTCCCGAGCGCTACCAGCATCGGATCCAGCCCCCCGAGGAACTACCTCAGGAGCGGCCTGGACGGCTGCTCCACGACGCCATGGTTGGGTTCCTACATGCATTCGAGAACGCGACCTTGAGGAACGGGGCCCTCGATTCCACCGCTTCTCTAGCTGTTTTCCTAGCCCTCTGCATATTCAGTGTAACGAGTACCCTCCTCGCCGATATAACCTCCCCCGCGCGACAACATTCTGCTTTCGCCTGGGATGGGCCCGGTAGTGCCAACGCTCCGCCCCCCATGAGGATTGTTCATCAGGCACTAGTAAGTATATTCACTTGGGCAAGCCCACGCATGCTGGATGAGTCGCAACCCGACGCTCCAGACTCGGTTCGGCATGTTATAAACGATATCAATATCATCACGAGGAAGGTCCAGTGGTCCCAGTTCGACATCGCCTTGCCGCCCGACTTCCTCATGAGCCTCGCTACAGGTGCGCTGGAGGGAGGGGCCGCTCCTCCCCGCCAGTACTTCGGGTTCATCAGACCCCGGGTCCCTGCCGGCCGTCCCGGCCCACAGATGCTCCCGCCCCTCCTCAAGATCACGGACGACATACGGAAGCCCGTGGGCGACACGAGAGGCACCCCCATCGACAGTTGGCATCCAGCATCGGCGCCGGTTATAGAGGGAAACCGGGACTACCCAATAAAGGAGGCGCCGAACCACATCATGACCTCTCCCCGGCCCATGGAGTCGAGTATCACGCGGAGGCATACTGTCGGCGAGAGTCCCGGATACTCGCGCGGGCCCGTACGGGCGATAGGCGCCTTGATTCCCGGAGGCCGCATGCGGCCGTCGTATCAACGCCCGCCATTGCGCAGGGTGTATTGTAACAAGTGCAACGAGTATCCCGAGGGATTCCGTGGCGAGCACGAACTGCGGCGGCATACGGAGTCGAAGCACGCCCTACTAGTAAAGAGGTGGATCTGCATCGAGCCGGAAAACCCGCCTCCGTCGTCGCCGCGGCCGGCCGTGCCCCTGTCCAAATGCAAGGCCTGTGTGACGCAGAAGCGGTACGGCGCCTACTACAACGCGGCAGCCCACCTGCGACGAGCGCACTTCAACCCGAACCGGGGAGGCAAGGCGAGCGGCGACTGGCCGCCCATGACGGCCCTGAAGGATTGGATGAGGGAAGTCCGCCAGTCCGTAGACGTGAACGACAACGATTCGTCGAGCGGCGAGGAGGGAGACTTCAAGCCGGGTCCTGCCGAGTTCTACGGGGCCGCGCCGACTTTGCCGCCGGCCCCAGCTCCATCCTCCTCTCAGCGGTCCCCGTGCGCCGAGCCTCTTAGGTTAGCACCGGTGCTGGCCCCGGGCCCGCCGGGACTGCAGCCTCCGACGCTCGCGCGCCAGATGTCGGGAGGTAGCGACGTGATTATGGTGTCGGCGCACAGCAGCCCCGCGTCCAAGACGCCCGAGAACCGCAGCAGGTGCCCACACCCCGACTGCGGGCGGGTGTTCAAGGACCTCGCGGCTCACATGCTGACCCACCAAGAGGAGCGGCCGGAGAAGTGCCCCATCGAGACGTGCGAGTACCACACCAAGGGCTTCGCGCGCAAGTACGACAAGAACCGCCACGCGCTGACGCACTACCGCGGCACCATGGTCTGCCCATTCTGCCCCGGCGCGGGCACGGGCTACGAGAAGGCGTTCAACCGCGCCGACGTGTTCAAGCGGCACCTAACCTCGATCCACAACGTCGAGCAGGCGCCACCCAACTCGCGGCGGGTGGCCATCGCGGGGCCGAGCGACGGCAAGGCGGACGCGAGGTGCTCCATCTGCCAGTCCACCTTTGCCACGGCGCAGGAGTTCTACGAGCACCTGGACGACTGCGTGCTCAACGAGATCGCGCCGGGGACCTCCAAGAGCCGCGAGCCGGAGGCGAAGACGCCGCCCTCGGGATCGCCCGGGAGGGGGGGCAAGGCGGAGGCGGCGGCGGCATCGGCGGCAGCATCGTTTGCGGGGGAGATATCGCCCCCTGGGGATAGGATGGAGGAGTGAACGATAAGAAGTATGATGACCATGACCATGTCCCCCAATTCCCCAATTGGCATTTTCGAGCTTTTTTTCTTCTTCTTCTCTTCCCCTTTTCTTCCAATTCTTCTCTTCTTCTTCTTCTTCCCCTGTTATTCTCCTTCTTGTTCTTCTTCCTTCTTCTTCTACTTCACCTTCCTCTTCCTCTTCATGTCTTCCCCATTATTCTTCTTCTTCTTCTTTTTCTCCTCTTCTACTCCTTACTTCTTCCTTTTCCTTTTTCGAGTTCGGGAGGCCCACTTCAGTTTCCAGACCTGAATTGCATCGGATTTTGGTTTCATATATATATATATACTCCAGAATCCCCAACCCAGGGCGGGGGGAACACACATCTTCAGAGATGAGAGAAAGAAGAATGTTATCTCTTCTTACCGCCCCCTACATGACGAAAATTATCATTCGAAAATTTCTCCCCCCTCTTCTTCCTTCTGTCTTGTTCCCACCTTCTTCGGGGTTTTCGGGGGGGTGGGAGTCGGGTCTCATCTACGCCATTCCTCCGGTTTGTGTTTGCCTTGCCTTTTTTGAATTCCTTGGCTCAATACCATTCTTGTTCTTCTTCTACTTCTTCTTCCTCCTCCTCCTCCTTCTCCTCCTCCTCCTCTTCCTCCTCTTCTCCTTCTACTTCCTGTTCCTCTTCACTTGTTCTTCAAACATGGGTTTTCCTCCTTCTCTTTTGTTTTATTTTTTTGGGGGCTGGGAGTGGGGGAAGGGAAGGGGAGGGGGGTTCGGGACCCGGAACTGGGGGTCTCTTCTCATCTTATATATATATATATATCTTGGATCTGGCGGGGTTTTCTTGGCTTGGTGGATTATATATATATATAGTAGAATTGGATCAAAGATCTAGTCTGGCTGAGCCTCAACTCATCCTCGTCCTCGTGAATAAACCGAACCATATGACTTAGGCTGCTTGAGTTGACGACTCGAGAGTCGCTGTTGTACAGATACACGCATACATAGGGCGCTGTGGCCGGGAGATGGGCAATGATAGATCTTAAAATGCGATTAAAAAGTACGTCCGCCCTCCTTGACAGAAGAAAAATAAATCATGTCGACGTACGGGTATCCCTCCTCCACAACCATATAAAAAAAACCAGAAGGAAATATAACCGAGTTTCCGGCAAACTAGCAAAACACAACCCAAAGAGAACAGAAGACAGGCAGTATCCCCCACACCCTCGCTGAAGTAAAAGGTCGGGGGGCCCCCCTAAAACTCAGGATATAAACCAGCATAGATGGCGAGAAGAAATCTGAAGTAAAAAGGGGGTGAAATATAGGAAGAAATAGAAAAACAGAACGAGGCAGGGGGCAGTTGCGAAGGCAGACACTGAATCCTCTGTGAATCCCCAAGGAGTCATAATCCCAAGGAAAGCCCATGTAACAGGTATCCCATTCGTAACAAGAAATGAAGAAGAAAAAATGGTACCCCTGCCCATGACGCACACGGGGACCCAAGAAATAAACCCAAAGAGCAGGCAAACGGGATGACTTCGGCCTCCCGAGCGACTGTAGCCTAGAAGACAGGCAAGGGAAGATACCGGGAAAGGGGATTGCGTATGCCTGCAACTTTGGCGTATGCGGAGTAGCCCCCCAAACTCCACCCATCGATCTCTAATATATTAACGCCAGTCCGCTCGAGCCGACGACCAAGGAATAAGCTACCAAGAAAGCAATGGAAAAAAAAAAGGCCAGGGACACACCCAAACAATGGAAATCCAGGGGGTGGTGTTATCCTTGCGACAAGGGTTGAAGGCAAATGCCGATGATGGGTATATCGCAAACTAGACTCCGCTCCAGGTAGAGGAGAACGCCCTTCGGAGATCTGTGCGTGTAGGCAGATAGATATGCGGAGGTTCCGTGCAGCACGGATGTTTCGGCCATGGGGGGTGGAAGCGCGGAGGTATAGAGAACGGCCGTTTACTGAGTCATCTCCAAGTCGTATTCATCCTCCTCCTTGAAGTTGAGTGAGTTGTTGACGCTGCGATCGTCGTCCGGGTCGTGCCAGAACTGAGTTGGGTCGTTGAGGTCGCCTATCCCATGATTTCTAGTCTCGGGGCTGAGAGAGGCGTCTGCGCTGCCGCTAGCGCCGAGGGGCTGTCCCCTATAGTCTGTATGCTGGGGAACGCGAAGGCCTGAGCCCGCTGTGCGACTGTAGCCGAAGGGGACGCCGTCGTTCCTGCTCATGGTATCCATGAGCTCTGTCTGCATGCGCTTCTCGTCGTCCGTTAATTCGAACGGGAACTGCCCACCCAGCTCGGCGATGTAGTTCATCAGCTCCTCTTGCTGTTGAAGCTTCAGATGGAGCATCCACATGAGGTCTCGGGTCCAGCTGACCGAACCGTTTAGAATGTCGCCCTTGTTCGGCCCCTTGTCCTTTTCTTCGAGTGGGAGTCCGGTCGTGATGTTCCCCGTTGCGCTGGCTGCTCTCCTCGCCCCCGGTCCAGCGAGGCCTGAGGTGGCTTGGTTTGCACCTAGTGTCGGCGAAAGGGGAGTCCCGTTCTGGATCATCTTGCGGATCTTCTCGTCCTCCAGTCGGTGTCCGGGGACAAGACGGCTGAGGTCTTGTATACGCTCGTTAATATTGTCCCTACGACGACGCTCCACGAGATTATGCGACTCCCGACGCCTCTTGCGCTTCAGATCTTGAGTACTCGCCGCCGTGGGGGGCATCCCAAGCTTAGCCGGCATCGAGGTACCGCCCTTCATCATGACTTCGTTGATCTGCACTAGACTGGGCTGCATGGGCGGCGAGAATCCAGAGTTGTACGAACCCATACTCCCGCCTGGCGTGGGCATCCACTGGCCTGAGGAGGACTTGTCGGCGAGGCCGCTGGTCCGGATGGGCTGGGGTCCGAATCCGGTCGCGTGGATGGGATTCGTCTTGGGCGTCATCGGAGTCCGAGTGTTCGAGGCCTTGCGCTGCATGGACTGCGATAGCTGGGCTCTCGCCTTCAAATAGTTCGGGTCGTCCGTATTCACATCGGAAGCACCGAGCGGTGATCCCGAGTAGCCGGACATGGGAGACTGTATGGGGTGGTGGACCTGTCGGAACGCCCCCCCGCCGAAGCTGTGCACGAACGGGCTGTGGATCGGCTCGCCATCGGGGGTATTGGAATAGCCGTTGATGTGCTGGCCGATCGACATCCCGGATCCGTTTTGATGTGGTGAGTAAACGCCTTGGTTGTAGCTAACCCCCATATCGCCCATGTTGGAGAACTCCTGTCCGTGGTTGGACAAGTCATTCTGGTCGGCAGGACTCGCGAGGCCATCTAGTAGCTCGTCATCGTCGAATATAGCCCCGCCCCCAGAAAAGGCGCTGGAGGGATTGTTGGAGTTGGACGCGAAGTTGTTGCTTGGGTAGTTGCCGTAGTTGCCAGACATGAGGTCGTTCGGGTCAATAGCGCCGCCCCCATGGCTGCCGCCGAAATGGCCGAAGCCTTGTTGAGTCATTGTTCCTCAGGATGTCGTCGCAGTTCGAGAGATCTCTTGCGTGGGAAAGGGCGGCGAATGGCCTGAGTAGCGAGGGGTAAGGGGCTCGTTCGTCTGGTCGGTCGAAGGGATAAGTAAATTAGCCGAACAGAGGCCTAGCGGATACAAAGAAGGTCAGCAGAGTTGCTTTAGGAAGTAAAGGATCGTAGAGCGAAAAAGGTAGGTAGTGGGGAAAGTAGGTTAAGAAACGGGGCGCGACAATGGAATTTCGAGGTATGGAAGGACGGGAAAAGGCTCGCCCTGATCCAGGGAAGGAGGCGGCGTCGCCGGCCGGGGGGGGGGAGGCAGGGCGGCGCAGTACGACGAGTCCGAGTAGAAATGGCACCGACACATACCCTGAGAGACGCAGACGCAGACGCAGACGCAGATGCGGATGCGGATGCGGGGATGGGATGCGGGATCCCCGACGCTAGGATATATCGCAGGCGCTTTGGTATGAGAGAAGTAATCCCGCGTGTTAGGTAGGGTGCGATGAATGGACGAAAATATGTTGAGTTTAGCGAGGGCAGAAGTATTAAGTTGCTCGGTTGGGCTGAGAACAAGTAAAGCCGGGGCGTCCGCCTGAAGTACTCTTGAGCGGCTTTTTTGCTGAGTTTGCGGTGTCGGAATCCGGAGAGAATGAAGAGAGAGAGGGTGCACACAAGCGTCCTCGAACACTCCTAATTGTATTGGCGTTGGTGGTGGCGGTCAAATGCGCTCGGAACTCTGTTGCGAAGCAAGCTGAGGGGGGGTGTCGACTGGCAAAGGACGAAGTTAGTACTGGGTACAAGCATTGGTGTTGTGTGGCCCGGGTCTCAGCGCCCCTTGAGTCTCAACGCGCAGGGGTAGGGTGTCCCAGACCAGCAACGAGTGCTCGCAGCGAGATCAACAGGGATGGATGACGGATGTGCAGGGGTTGGTCAGGCAGCGGGGGATGGGCTAGTACTTGTATGGAATATGAAGCAAGTGAACGAGAGTCAAACGAGTAAGATATATATACCTTGGATGAAACAATACTCGACTTTGAATGCCTATTCGCTGTGGAGGGATGGCTGTTCAGGGCAGAGAGAAAAGAGCGAGTTCGGAATGGCGTCGAGTTGGAGGCTGGCGAACCAGGAGGAATGTTCGGTGAGGGCGGAGGGAGCGGAACGAGTTATAGGGGGCAGAACTGTGAGGCAGGAGCAGTGGACTGTGGGGACCAATTAGCAGGGCAAAAAAGGAAAGTCAGACCCAGCCAAGGCCCGTGGGGTACGAACGAGAAGTACAAGTACGGGGAGGGTTTGGGGGGGGGGGTAGGCAAGCTGGGAGGAAGGTGTGGGGGGGTGGGGAGGACCCGTGGAGGCGGGGTGGACGGAGTAAACCTTCCAAGCCTCTTGTTATGAGTACTCGTTACTCGTATGTTCTTGGCAAAGAGCAGGAGGGGAAAATAGACTTTGGGGGACTAGACTTTGGGGGACGGCCTGGGGACGCGGAGAAACGAGAAAGAAAATGGATGGAAGGAACAGCCTGTTGGGGAAGCGGAACAGATGGGCTATTGATACTGCTGTGGGGCGGTAACTGGCAGCAGCCGGGCTTAGCAGAGAATACGTGTACATACTTGTACTCGTAGGACTGACAAGGCGGCCGCTGTCCCTCCAGATGTTGGAGATCCATCCCTTGGCTTTATTGGTCGTTCTTTTTTTTTTTTTTTTTTGGGGGGGGGGGGGGTGGGATGAAACGGAACAAGGGAAAGTATGAGGGAGTTTATTCGCAATGTCATGTCCCAAGAGGGACGGAGACGAAGCAGAAAGAAAAGAGTCGAAGCAGCCGCAGCGGCGTCTCTGGCTTACCTCTCCTGTCTTTATTCGTGTACGGATGACGCCCGTCCTCTGCGGTGTCCCTTGTTGCTGCCTCGAGTCGAAGCTTTGATCGGACGGCCTCTCGTAAGAAGCACCTATCGACGTCAATGAGGGGGCTCTATACGGGGTTGGGACAATGGAAACGGAAACCGCCGTGGAGATGGATCCATATACAGGCACACACTCATACTTACGTGTGTATTCGAGGTGCTGTGCCCGTACAAGAGCGCGTGCCTGTCTAGGCCTGTGTCTGTCTGAGTCTGGACTGTCCCAAGTCGAAACGGTGGACGGCTGAAGCCCCTTCTTCGATGATACTCGTACACGTACGAGTACGAAGCTGATGGGAGGCAGGGTCCGAGTCGGATATATATATATATATTGGCACAAGTACGGAATAGGGATATATTCCCTGTTTGTGTGTGAATGGGTCAGCTTGTGTACCACGTCGTACTCGTACAGAGCAATAATACTGAGTTGGAGCAGTTGCCAAAAGCAATTAAGTCAAGGGGGGGTGGCGGTCAGTGGCATGGAGGGTGCGCTACTAGCGGGGTTGCCCGATATGCCCTCGTACATGTTACTCATACCTTGTTCCAAGCTTCTCAGGATTGACAAGCAGGTTTATTTCCACGTTGGCTGGGCTGCAGCCACACGAAGCCACAAGCAAGACCGTTCAGGTCCAGGGAGGTCCGGCTCCGCAACTTTCTTTGATGTGTCCCCCAGTTCTGGTGTCGTCGGACTGGAGATAATAATACTCTTGCGAGTATCTCGGAAGTACTCGTGAATGAATATGGTGGTTATAAAAGTGATGGTAGGGTCACCTCGTCCGTGGGGTCTCCGATCGAAAAAGGGAAGGACCTGTCGGTTGCTGTTTCTTTTAATAGGCACAGCTTTCCAGGTCTCACACACTTGCCCCAATCAATTCGCCTTTCCCCGCAGGCAGTTGGGGGGAAGGAGTGCTACCTGTACTTTGCAATAGAGTGTCAGTAAATTGCCCGTTCTGGGGCCGAATACCAGTCCCAACCAGTAGCAGCGAGCCGCCGCCACCAGAGGAGGCAGGCCAAACAAGAGCTGCAAGCCCGATGCAGCGCGCCGACCGAACCTCGACCTCGCTCGTAATTCGTACCTATTATCTATCGTGCCTCCGAGAGGTGGTCCAACTGTGGAAGCGAGAAGCGGCCTCGGCTCCTAGCACTATTTGCTTGATTGCGCAGGCCGTTCCCCAATAACTATCTGACTTCTCGAGCCGTGGCCGAGTGTTTCGCGTCGTCGAGTCAGCTCGTGGGCGCGGAGATAATAATCTATGCGCGCGGGGGTGATAAGGGAGAGCTGTTCTTGTTCTTGCTTTTGTTCCTGCTATCGGAGGATTGCAGGATTGAAGGGGGGGGTCAAAGAGTCGTCGAGCCGTCAATATCGCTTGTCACTGAGTCGTATGAAACAAGCATGTCTTGGCTAGTAATACAAATACTTGTAATATCGACCCTCGTCCAATCTAGAGGATCTCCAAGACGCGCTGCGGGGTAATACCGATAGCTGCACTTGTTATAATGGTCGTACTTGTATGTGGCTCACCTGTGGCGGGGATCTGATACTGGAAGGATCGGAGGATGTCGGCGTCGAGTTCGTGGGGAAAGTAGGTTTTCTTTCTTTTCCATAGGCCGCACAGATCAGTACTCGTCCGTACTTGGAGGTGATAGGCGATGCTTGGGTCTGCGTCATGTAACACAACACGCCCGGTCGCAGAATAGGTTACCTCCGGAGACTTCTTACCGTGGATACATGTGCCAAGCACCGGATCCGTGAATGTATGATATATGTAGGTCTAGCCCGAGTACCAAAGTAGAGAGTAGAGAGTAGAGAGGAGAAAGACAGCAAGTATGATGTAGAAGGTAGAAGGTAGATAGAAAGTAGACGTTGGGGGTCTGAGGAGAGAGGGAAGAGGATAGGACTAATACGTCGCGTAGCACAGCATGTTGAAGCGCCTCGAGCGCCTTTATATCCCGCCTCAGTTCCCGTTCCCGAAAGTCCTCCGAGGCATCATCTGCCACTTTCTCCAGCCTTTGGACTTTTCGATTTTCTCGACTTCCATGTTAGTGTGGGACCTTAGTTCATCCCTCCCATGATGTATTCCCTGTAGTGGGGAGCCTTGGCCGCGGACACGGCCGAGAAGGGCACCAAGAGGACCCCAGGAGGGTGGGTTACTTGCCCATACCCGTGACGCCCCCGGCCCATCCGGACTAAGACACTAAGCCACCACTTGACGACTCTGTTTCCCCCAGCGTCGCGGACGCCCGCCAGAATGCTGCTCTGTAATCGACCTCAGAACGGCGAAGGGAGCGCCTGGCGGGTGAGATCCACCACACCAATGTGAACTCGACGAGGTCATACGTCTCAAGATGTCGCACGTCACCCTCTATCTCGACTGAAGCTACGCCTCGGTTACTCCCCCCCTACCCCCCCCCCCCCCCCCCCCCGGCCCCCGGTCGCCTACGAGTAATACTCACCAATGTATTCTACATGACCCTATTCCACCTTTACATGCAGATGATAGGTAGTAGTAAACCGCCGTGACAAGGGGAGTCTTCGGGACCACCCGTTCGTACATGAGGGACAGGTTACTAGCCCGAGACTTCCGCCTTGGGCCCTGCAGCTTTCGTCCAGGTGACGACGGCGCGGGAGGTTGGAGATCTTCAAGGTGGGTAGGTCCCTTTCCCCAAAATACCAGGTATCCCCCCATGCCTCTCTTGCGTCTCTTGGCGGATCCCACCTACTCATGTGAGTAATAACGGTTGTAATAATAGCGGTAATCGAAGAGATCGGCTTTCCTGCAGCCCGGCCTCTCCCGCTATTGGGTCACCCCGCTTGCTCCCTCCTATTGATGCACGTCGGCTCCTGCGCTAGACACATGTTGTGAGCTCTGAGCCGGGGGGTCCATCTGAAGGTTGCGAGTGGAGGGGGATGTTACGCTGCAGTCCTCACACGGAGAAAACTAGACTTGACAGCCGCCCGAGAGCCAATAGCAAGCGGGACGGCGACAGCTAATGCGACGGATGATGTTTGTCTTTCCCTGTATGTTACAGCGATCGGGGCTTCGGGGAGAAGAGAAGGGGGGGAAGGAAGGGGGGGGGGGGGGTAGTGGACAGCACCAGTCGATAATGTGGGGAAGCGACGAGAATAGGAACGGTAAGGTGGGTGTGAATGCTAGAGCGAGGGAGCTATGCCGCGATGAATCGGACCCCGCGTTCATGAGGGTAGCCAGTCACCCACCTTCGACCGCGCGAAAAGGGGAGTGGGTAGGTAGAGATGGTATCCAGCCGAATAACAGCGGCCTGGGTTATGCGGGAAAAAAAGGTTCCGCCTGCGCAAGAAGTGTATCAATATTTGGCGTTACTCTCGAGCCGGATTCCCGTATCCCAACATGGAAATGAACGGGAGCTAAGGAGCGGGAAACATGTCGCCATCCCGTCTCTGCTAGAGCTCAAAGAGCGAAGGAGCGAAGACGACGGATGACGGCAGACGATGGTGGAGGGTGTTGGGAGTATTTGATGTGGGGCATGTGAGCTATCTAGCGCCAATCATGTGCGTCTCCCTTCCCGACTAGGCTCAGTTGGTGGCTCGTGCACCCTTTTTCATGTTAGTCCTAGAACAGCAAAAGAAGTACGTACCCACCCCCATCATTGAGCTTGAGGACTGGGAACAAGGCCGCCAACCAGGCGCATGTCGCCGCGGACGACATCGTTACGCCCCATCACCACCTATTCGTACTCGCACCTCCATCGCCCCCCCCC
>ONZQ02000001.1:4570527-4603901 GCA_900312665.1 Cephalotrichum gorgonifer
AAACCACCGCCCTCCAAAAGCTCCTAGCCTGCCATCATTCATACCCACGCTTCGCTATATACGGCAAACTCCTGGGACGCTCGACAACCCCATCATCTAGCCCTCCACGACTAGCCGATCAACGCCGGTACGGTACATCATCTGTACGTGTCCTAACTCCTACTCAATCCATCTGCGGTCCTTGCAGGAAAGACGCAACCCTTCCGCGGATCATATCCACCCTCCATCTCGATACCCACTGCCGGCGACCTTGCATTGCCGGGGCAGCACCTTTTCCTTGAAGGACTCGCGGGAGACGAATAACGTCACGCCATTACGAGCATTCGTAAGTTCGATAGGTTGCGCGTCCATGCAGCAGGCAGCTTTTTATCGTATCCGTCGAACTTGGTGCCTTGCATGACCCTCCGAGAGACCCCCCTTGCTTCCAGCTATTAAATCGACTCGAGCTGCTGACCTTTCCGTTGTGGAGCAGCCAAGTCTCTCCTGCCACACTTCTCCCGCCCACAACTCCCATCACGACCGACCGACGATCCCACCACGCCGCCGCCCGCCGCCCGCCCCCCTCCCCCAACTCCGACTTTTGCAAGAACTCCGGTCGTACCTCTTTCGCATACAAATCGGCTGTTGACCGATTTAGGACCCTGCAGTCCTTGCATTAGTTCACTAGTTTCTTGATCCGAGGGTCACTCGATCCACACGCCCGCCCTCGCGCCTGCACCTCTCCGACCACATACGAGGTCTCTCACACCCACCAGGGGACCACACCCACCCTTTGCGCCCGCTTGTCTATCCGTGACGTAACCGTCGCGTCTTTCGCGAGAGATGGCCTCGTCTTCGTTCCGAGATTCCATGAACTCTCTCGGCTGGAGCCGCCGAGACCCAGATATTCCGGTCAATACCTCCCAGCAAGGCGGGCTCCTCACGTCGCTAGAGTCGCTTAACCCATTCCGAGGCCGTGGATATGTCCAACTCCCAACGACAGAAGGCCCGGGGGCGCCTCTGCCCGCACCTAACAGAAGAGAGGAAGAGGAGGGCTGGTTTGTCTGTAAGTCACCTGGTCTCCTTTCTCGCCTCTTCCCGACCCTCCCTCCATCTATCTTTACATGACGCTTCTTCGCCGCCCTTGCAGGGCTGGCGCGTGGGCATCCGGGTTGTGTCTCGGTTTTCCCATGTGAACAATATCCGGTCCCCCCTCCATCTCCGCGCTTTGGGAGCATGAGGCTGACCTGGGGTAACCCTTCTCGACAGTGAGTCGGTGGGATCGTTTAATGGTCTTCGCCGTTTGTAATCTGGCAGCAGCTGCCTGCTTCGTCATATGTTTCGCCCTACTCCCTACTCTAGCCTTGAGACCAAGGAAGTTCATAGTCCTGTAAGTTCGCCCCTCGTCATCCCGTCTCCTGATGGGGGTCATCCTACACCCTCCCACACCTCCCGTCTTTGCTTTTTTCCTTGTTCTTCGATTTCTCCATGCCGTACAACCCACCTCCCCGCCTGGCATACCCCCTCGGACTGTCCCTCCCCTTGGCACGTTTCTTCTTGAGTTATGCGACTCGTCAGATACTCTCGGCCGGTCGGGCTTGGGTCCTATGTTTTGCATCGGGACAGCCTCCGGCGACCTGCAGCTACCCGACCTGCATGGTGAAGCATCTCGCATCTCGCATCTCGTCTGACGTCTCGGCCGGAGGACTTTTGTGGAAAATGGGCCCGGGGGGGGGGGGGGGTTATCCGAATGGCCCCTTGTGACTGGGAAGCGCGTTTCTCGAGCCCGAATGGGAACTGAACTACGTCACTAACCCGCGCCACCCTCTCTTATAGCTGGACTCTCGGATCGGCCCTCTTCATGGCGTCTTTCGCCGCGGTGATGGGACCTGTCGCTTATCTCAAGCATTTAATCTCTGGGCCTCGCCTACCCTTCACTGCCGCGTACTTCGGGTCCATCGCCATGACCATGTACTTCTCGATCGGAGTAAGTCGTAGCCGAGCTTGCCCACGAGCCACTACAGGGAAAATCGTTGAATCACTAATACCTGGAATCATAGCTCCACAGTACTCTGCTCACGCTTTTCTCGGCCGTCATTCAAATAGTCTGCCTAGCGTGGTATCTCGTCAGCTACTTCCCCATGGGATCTGCCGGGCTTCGGATGGCGACAAGCTTCGGCGCCCGACAGGCTACGTCCTGGATGACGGGCTGAGCAATGCGAACGGGCAGCAGCCGCGACTCCGCCATTGCGGTTTTCGTAGCTCTCGGCCGTGGTTAGTCGGCTCTGCTCCGGCCTTGCCTCTCTCCGCCTCCCCGGAGAAGGGCGAGGCCTCATGTACCATAATCCCGGGGCAGCGTCTTTTGTGGAACGGGTTTAGCAGCCCGTATTGCGAGTGGGAAATGAATTGTATATGCCACATCCATAGTGGTACTACTATCACTGAAATGTCGTTTTTCTTCTTCTTTTCCCCTCTTCCCCACAGGTTTACGGGCGACTAGTAGGGATATTGTAGCGTTGAAGAGTATCATCTGTGGTACCGGGGTGTCTCCTTGGAAGAGGGTATATTCATGGCGCAAATGAGCTGGGCTAAGCTCCTCTCTTGCAAGTCCTTTTGCTGCTTTACGCCACTTCTCCATAAATCATTACATCTCCCCTATTAGTATCATACCTCCCGGCCCACCCGGA
The DNA here is from genome assembly GCA_900312665.1 of Cephalotrichum gorgonifer. NCBI lineage: Eukaryota > Fungi > Ascomycota > Sordariomycetes > Microascales > Microascaceae > Cephalotrichum > Cephalotrichum gorgonifer. The sequence goes on from ONZQ02000001.1 coordinate 4,573,194, forward strand.
TCAGCTCGTTAGATGGGATAAGGAGGGAGAGAAAAAAATACAAGATTGACTAGACTTGATGTCGCCTATCTCTTCATTTCCATCCGGTAGCAAAAGATCTTGCAAGCTCAACTTTGTCTCTACGCGCCAGTGCCGCAGGGAAAGGGTTTTGCCAAGATGAGCACTCCCCATATATTAGCTGTAGTATTAGCGTATGCTGGCTGGCGGCGCGCCCATCCGAAGGCACTGACGAGTCTCAGACTTGCTTCACATTCCGGCAATGCTCGGCGCGGGAAATCCTGGGCGAGAAGCGAGGTATTTCTACCCAGTTCCCGCCCGCCGGGATATTTGGGCAGAAAGGGGGTTATATGTTATTACGCATCATGCTATTGGTGCGTGCCACAGAAGGTGCCGTGGTTTTTCTTTTTGTAAGTGTATTTGGACTGGCGGTCTTTGACGAATGGTGAGAGTGCTGAGTATCGTGGGTAAGGTGGCGGCGGGTTGCTGCGAGGGAGAAGTGACATGCAAGGTGCGATATGATAGGCAGCAAGGTGAATCATCAGGCAGCGGCTCTATCGTCGAGCTTGCGTCCGGTAGCTCCTTCCATGGGCGACTTGGGAGAGAGTGATAGGTATATATACGGGAGACGAGATTAGGTACGAGCTTGCGGGAACAACGGTCGTGGCTTCCCTCCTCCAGCTGGCGGTATTAACACACTTGATATTTTGGATCCCTTCATTTCCCCTACCACCTTCCGTTGCTTTTTGCCAGACGGCTTCAGACATCATCGCATCTCCAGCGTCTCGGGGATTAGGCGACCTAGCAACGGACAGTAGCCTGTATGACTGGTTGGTACAAGTGAGTGTGTATCTTTGGGCTATCTCTTTAAACTAATCTGCTCGTACTCAAGTTGGCCGAGGACCCGTCGTCCGGGGATGTAATTGCCCGATGGCCCAATGTAAGCCGGCGAGTCTTTTGCGTCGCAAGGATGCACACACTCACGCCTGCATGAAAATGACTACTCGTAGGATGTACAAGTATGCATGTAAAACTATTAGTCGTGCATTCTGAGTAGCGGCGGTTCGAAGGCCGCTGCCAAGGTGACGGATGCCACTTGAAATTTTCAGAAAATGCGCACCAGCCGGGGGGTGGGGCGAAGGTCTGTCACTCTCTCGTTCGCTCTGGCCCGTAAAAGAAGCGCAAGTGCTCGGTATTGACAGCGATCACGAGCGGAAGCCGCACGGGAGTGCGAGGACGGCCAGCATACCCGTTTGCTCCGTATTGCCGACCTTGGAGAGCGGGAAGGGAGCTACATGGAATAATCCACGCAACTTCCTCTTTCAAGTACGAGTATGAGTACCCCGGGAAGGTGCTTGACACCGGTTGCAACGTTGTCCGTACTTTAGTACAAGTACTTACCATGACATATTAATTTACACTCAGTATGGAGTACTTGTACGAGTAAAAGCCGACTCATACGGCTTCTAGACCTTCCTATTCTCCCCGAGCCCCGCCAAGACCTGCCCCACTAACAAAATTCATATCCGCCCTAAACAGAGCAGGGTAGGCTAGCAGGAAGTTAAGAACCACCAGCGCCTGGATTTCGTGCAAGTGCTTCCCGTTAATGATTTCCACCTCTGTTACGGAGCGCGACGGACCCGGTAGAATCTTCAATGCTAGCACCAAAGAGGGGAGGGGGTGGGCTAGCCAATCTATGGGATTGAAATTTCGATTTGACGCAATATCTTTTGTTGTGTGCTTGGGCCCCAGCAAGGGAAAAGGGACCACACGACAGGTAGCAACCCTCCCAAGGCTCAATATCCGGGGGAAAGCGCGTCCAGTCTCGGCAGCGGAGCGGCATTTGTTGGTCGCGCAGGGCAAGCACGACGGTCGTTCTTCCCAGACACGTTTCCCAACCGATGGGAGGTATTCATCGGCAACAGCAGACTGTGACTTTGGACGGGGATTGCTAACAAAAAAGTTGGTGGTTACATTGCGAGCCCAGCGAAATTACTCCGTCCATGGGGTGGCCTTCGTGTACATGGAAGAAGTGGATCCGGCAATTCCCACCTACTCTACGATAAACTAAGAATAAAAATCCCATGAAGCAACCAGGCACAAGCAAGCAGCCGCCTGGCCGAGGTACTCGTATCGTACGAGTAGAGAGTACAGAGCAATAATAATAATCGTAGGAGAGGATCCGATTATCCCGCCGTCTGATTCACTTGTGGAGGGGTGCAAGCAAATGGGCATTCGCTGTCTTCACATTACAGAGCTACTCAGCTCCCGTCTCGTTTCGTCTCAAATGAAGTAAAGGACGGATCGAGAGGCAGATGTTAGTCATCGAACTCTCTTTGTGGGATATGGGCTGTTTCTAAAAGGTAAATCTTTGTGGGTTTGTATGAGGAGCCGGATAGGGAGGACCTGTAAGTAGTAATAATACGGTGTAGGTTTACATGACTTGCTTGACTTGTAGGTTTGGCTGAGGGTAATGTCAGTCACAGACAGGCCGCCCCTGTCCCCCCCCCCAAAACACATATGCCAGTATTGTATTAAATGGCGATGTGCAGTGAGTTCAAGACCACTACGAGTAGCTTAGGTCAACCGACCCTGTGTGTACCCGCGCTCTTTTCATCCGCCCGCCTTTTTAATACTTGTACTCGTACTTTCATTCATACCAGTGCTAGTGTACTTTGGTACTTCCATCTGTTTTGAAATACTCGTAAGTCTCGCCGCCCTGGATTACCCAAGCTTGGCCCTCACCTCACACAGATCTATCCATACTCTTTCCCCCCCAAATCCACCTCCACCTACCTCCCCAACCCGACCCGCATTTCTGATTACCTATTTCACATCGTCGGCAACTCTGGTATTCGAGCATCCCGCCCTGAATTGATATTTGAGATATCCGGACCTTCGCAGATATCCCAACACAGTTGCTGGTCACTTCTTCGTTCTTGTCTCACAAGCTCTCCTTCTCCTACTGCTCCTGTCCGGCTCGTTTCTCTCTCTCCCTGCGGTAGATACCCAAGAACAAACCCTCCCAAACAAAGACATCGCCCTGTGGCAGCATACAGGCGGTAGGTAGACCCAAAAATTTTCCTTTTTGGGGAGGGGTGACCACTCCCGCACTAGTGTCTCCTCCACCCATCAGCCGAATATCGTTCATAATTTTTTTTTATGTTTTGCCCTCTCCTCTTCCACACCTTCAACCCCAAATAGCACAACCTCTTTTTCCACCTTCCTTTTCACACATCACGCGAGTGGTAATAAACCGTTCATGACCCCCATCGGCCTGGCCATCCCCCTCATTTACGAGCAGACTTCTTACCCAAGTCTTATTTAGCCACCCCGGTCGCGGCTTGCCCTGACGTGTGACCCCTCTGCAGCCTTTTATTTCAGTTGCTCTCCGGTGCTCCGGACTCCACGGACGGGTCCAGCCCCAACGATCGCATCGACAATCAAGACCCCCTCGAGACCTCAACACGTCAACATCCGGCCATCGATCGATTGAGCCGACAACACCTTCCCCCCCAGACTACACCTCCGATTGGCCTTACCGCTTCTATACTCTTAGGAGTGCGGGGAGGTTGACGATACCTCTCCGGACGGACCTCTGTTTGGGGTTCCCTGTGGGTTGATCACAGCAGTCTTTCGCGCTGTTCCATCTCGGCGTACGACGACTAGTAGTAGTTGTTGTGTGCAAGAGCCCCACGGCCTTTTCTTCTTCTTTTCTTTTCCTTCTCCTTCTCTTTCCCTTTTACGCTCTTCCTAAAGGGAATAACTCGCGTCACGACTCTACTCACGAGACATCGATACGCAACCTCGAAAATGCCGACCGCAACCTTCTCCTACGCACAAGCCGCCAAGGGCCAAAAGGGCCTTTCGGGCTCGACGTCCCCTGCGCTGAGCCCTTCCGCTTCCTCGACACCGACAACGGGAGCACAAGATGTTCAGATCAAGGATGGCTCATTGAACGATGCGCTAGCGCCCGCTGCGAATGCTCGCAATGACGACCTCGAGACCATTCGGGACTCCAAGACGGAACCCATCGCTGCCGTGAAGGCGCTCAGTGTGTCTGATGCCAGCTGCACTACGCATAACGATACCATCGGGTCCTCGGGAACCTCGTCCAGCGGTTCCAGGCGGGATGATGACACTAACTCGGAGCTCTCCGCGCAACGGAGTGTGAAGGACGCCAGGTCTCACGGATCTGCTTCAAAGACGTCTCAATCGAGGCAGACCTCGACCAGTGCGGACTCCAAGAGGCCCAGGAGGGAGAGGAAACCAAAGGGTGCCGCAAACGGTGCCAAGAACGCCGACAAAGAGTCCGACGCGGCTGAGGGAACAAAGGAAGCTCCCGCCCCTCCTCCCAAGGTAGAGCTCTTTGAGGCTCCCATCCCGACCGTGAACCCTTGGCAGGTACGACTAGGCGCGCAGCTGGCGAAGACTAAGCAGAGCCCCCCCCCAGCCGGCCGCGGCCTCGACCCACAACACTACTCCTGCCGCGCAGTCTACGGCACGCAAGGGTGCTGCCGCCAACGCGGGCAGCCAGGCGAAGACCGTAAGCGACGGCCCCGCCACAAATGGCCTCGCCAACCATAGGAGAGGTGGAGACGGCGACGCGTCCCGGAAGGGCGAGCCCAAGAGCGATGCGCGGCGCATGACGGAACGGCCTCCTGGCAATGATACGGCCCACTGGCCCACCCCCGATACGGCCAACAAGGAAGAAGTTCAGCAGAAGTCTGCGGAGACCACCCCTGTGCAGGATGACCAATCAGCCCAGAAGGGGAAGGTGCCAAAGAAGGACTGGGTGAAGATGGACTTTGTGCCCACGGTCAGCTTCGAGACCCCGCTCCCGCAGCACAAGGGGGCCCGCCCTAGGGGAGGCGCTCGCGGAGGTCGAGACGGAGCCGCCAGGGGCGGACATTCTGCCAACCTTGCCAAGGATGGAGAAAAGGGAACCGGCCCTTCCACCGGCCCGGCCAAGGTCAACGGCGAGGTTCGTGATGGGCCCCGCGATGCGTCGGCCACCACCGCTGGCAGTGGTACCTCGGTCCCTCCCACCTCGACGAAGCGTGATGCGCCAAACTTCCGCGACCAGCGCAAGCAGCCGGTGCCCACTGCCACCAGGTCGAAGGAGGCAGCGACCAATGTAAGCTCACGCCGCGGACCCCATGGAAATCCCTCCCCATCATCCATAACCTTCTCCCACGCTACAGCCAATGCTGTACCCCCCCATATTTATTCTTTCATCGTTCACGGGCTAATATTTGACCATCAGGAGCAGCCACGAGACAAGCATGAGAACCGAGGCGAGAGGACCCGGGGTGGACCGCGTGCTCGCGGCAACTACCACGGTGCCACGTCCCAGCTGAACAACCAGCATACCGCCTTTGCCGGGTACCCAACCAACGGGGCGTCCCGTCAGCAGAACCCTTACAGCCCCCCGATACGCCAGAACCAGTTTAACAACTACGGTTCCGCGTCTTCTAGGGGCGGCCGTGGTGGTCGGGCCGGATCCAACGCCGCGCGCGCGTCCGGGCCGAGCAACGGAAATGGCAGGCAGGCGCCTTCCTCCGTGATGACCTACGACCACTCCTTCCACGGTGCATCGATGATGGGATATCCCCAAGCACCATCTCCCGCATTCTTCTTCGACCCCTTCTTGGTGTCGACCCTGACTGCGCAGCTCAGCTGGTACTTCTCGGTTCAAAATCTCTGCCGAGATATGTTCCTACGAGGCAACATGGACTCCCAGGGTTTCGTGCCCCTCGCCCTGATTGCGGGATTCAACCGTGTCAGCAGCCTCCTCCAGGCCGCCCATGATCCAGTGCAGTATGTTCGCCAGGCGTGCTTTGCTTCGAGGGATGTCGAGTTCGTGGTGGGCGACGATGGCGTCGAGAGGTTGCGGACATTGAACAATCCCCTCCACTGGGTCCTCCCCATGGAGGATAGGTGCGACATGGCCCGCAATGCTGGCCCGGCGAACTTCTTCGCTGCGGGGCAGCAGTATCCTGCCCACCCGGGTATGGTACACGGCGGGTTCCCCGCGGGCGCCCCCGCCCCCATGAACGCCTATGCTCCTCCGTACGGCGAGTCTCAGGCCAACACGTTTGCCTCTCCGGTTTCCCCCGAGCTTGTCAACGGCCACTCCGCGGGACAGGGCAACGAAGCCAACCAGAACACGACGCTCAAGGCAACCGTGCCTGAGTTCGCTCCTCGGAACAGTGTTGCCGACAACGGAAAGGATTCCTCCGCGCCGGCCGAAAGCCAGACCGAGACCACGGCTAGCACTGTGGAGGTATCCAACAACGCGGAGGTGGCGGCTTCGTCGTAAGATGATGCCGGTCCTTCATCATGGATAGGCACGGGGTAGAGGAGTTGTGCGGGGCACAGGAGAAGAAGGGGTGGTGGTGAAGTCATAAGGGGAGCATTGCGGGCGTAATTGGCGTGTGCGAGGCTCAGGCATTATCACGGGCAATTTCTTTGACAGCGAGCGTCATCACTAGGGAGGAGGTACAAGGATACATCGGCGCACGGGCTTCGGTCTCGTCCTCTTGGGAATGCTTTCGCCTCTCCGCCCAACTCGGATTTTGACCCTCGCCATAGGACGATGCTGCTACGGGTTATACCGAGACAACTTTGACGGCGGGGGTTCAACTCCAAATATTGGGCGACTTCGGCCGTAGGGGAGGCGTACGGCGCAATACGCATCATTTTCAACAGATTTATCACTCACATCGACCATGGCGTCACATCGACGACCCTCGAGGTGTGGTATCGACAACGCATCCTTGGGACACGAAGCTGCAAAAGTTGAGAGGCTCTTCCCTATACTCGAGGGGTCAGGTTCCGTTGTTCTGCTCCTCGAAAGAGGCCCAAATTGCTTTTAAGCATTCGGGGCGGTCGACAGACGATGAGGCGGGCAATTTCTTTCCCCCGGCCTGGCTCATGCGAGCCATGTCGGCAACGCCGCCGAGGGAAGGGTGTTTTTTGTACAACTGATTTTACCCCTTGTTTTTTTCTACCCTCGTCTGTTTACGTTACTGTTCATCGTTCTGGTTTAACCCTACTTCCTTTGCCCTTGTTTCCGGAATCTCTTTCCGAAGCAGCCAATGAAGGAGGGAATTCCGCCCCGACGTCAGATGCCACGGAGGGCAGTTCCCGGGCGGACCGCGAAACTGCCAAGGCTTCTGGCAGCAGGATGTCGTTGTTTTATCGGAGCAGAAGCTTTGAGAGGGTGGATTCAGAAGTTCTTCGGACCACTAGCCGTCAGAGTCCATGCTCCATTCGAAGTTGACAGCCCGTCCGTCTCCCTGGCCTGTCGACTGCCGCGCAGCGCTTCACGAGGGCCCGCCCCGGGCTACGACCGGCGACCTGACAAGTATACTCTCTCTCGCCCAGGAACAGCAGCGTCCAATTCAACAGACAGGATATTACATCCCCAATATGCCGCGTTCTCTGCGTGTTCTGTTGCTTGCGACCTCGCCCGCGGAGCCTTGACGGTCATTGCATCGTCTCTTACTCGGCATTTCTATTCTTTCTCGCGCTACTATTCGATGACACGGTTCCCGTGGATCTAGACAACCGCGATACACAAAAGCGATTTTCTTTTATGGATGAAAAGTCTGCCTGTCGACACTTCTCGAGGGGAGAGAGAAAGGGAAAGAAAAAGGGGGGGGAGGGGGGTTCTAAAAAAGACAGGAGGCTCGGGGGGGTGTTTTGTGGTTCTAGACCTATTTCGTTATTTGTTTCCTCCATCTCTTGACAGCGCATTTACTTCGACTCAAATCGGCGTAGGAAGGGACTTGATTTTCTTGTCGGGTTGGTTTTCTATTGTTTTTCTGCTACCTTCATGCTTTTCCCCAGTTATTTGGTTTCTTCGTCCTGTTTTTTTTTTTTTCGTTTTTTTTTCTCGGTTTTATTCTTGCCATGTATGAGTACTACTAAGGGGAGGGAGAGGTAGGGGAAAGGGGGAAGGGGGGGATGATGAGGCACATGGAAAAGAAAAAGGCGGGCTAACGGGCCCTTGACAATTTTTTTCTCTCTTCTTTTTTTTTTGCGGGGCAATACATAAAAAAAAATAATATATTTTAGAGAAATGAGGTTTTTTTTTTTCGTTTTTGGGGAACAGGTAGCAGCTTCTGCGAGTTTAATTGATTTGGAGTTTTTGGACACGTTTTGTTGTCAAGTGTGTACATATGTGTGTGAGGTGTGAAGATGTCCATGTGTGTTGCTGCGGAGCGGAGCATGTATGTACTGTTCTCTGAATCCACCAACATATAATTTCGCCATGTGAGGGTATGGTATGACGGCACCACCCACCCTGTCTCATTTTCGGTGTGGGCTGGAGCTCCCTCTTCCGTACATGTAAACATCAAGTGATCCTCTCCGGGAAACTCAGATACTCTTTGGAAGGGAAGAAAGGGAAGAAACGAAAAGACAGCATCCTTCTCCGTCTTCATCCGCATCACTCGTCGCATCAGAGCGGTACACACCGACGGGAACATAGGAACGAAGACAAACTCACCACCACCCCCAAAAGCAACATCACAAACAAGGGAAGACACGAAGAGCCACAAGGATGCATGACCGCCATCCCTCAGTTTATGCCACCTTGTAAAGTTGTATCTGTAAGCGCTGTTGCGCCACCCTCAAGCGAAGAACTCTGTTAGGTCTAAAGACCGCAGGGGCCCCATGAGAGCGCCTTCGCATAGGCTGCCTGGTGCTCGAAGAGAGAACATTGAATATGTATCTTGCATATGCCAAGTCACCGTGCTTAATACAGCCTCCAGAGCCTGCCCAGTCATATGACGTCCCTTCCTATATATCGATGGGTCATTTCAGCTCAGGAACTGGTCGCATCCCCCGTAATTGAAAACCACGACTCCAAATCCCACACACTCTCATGGATTCCCGATTCTTAGATCTTTTGTAGATCGCTTAGTTACCAATAATAAGCCATGGTATGTATAGTTTGGTGTTTGCTCCCAATTCTATTCGCTTACTTGCGGTTGCTCTTTCCCTACATGTAATGCCGCTCTTCCAGCAGACCAATTCCACCTCATCCCAAACAAACACCCCCATTTCTGAGAACCCTCCAGTTGTCCGCCGAAACGGAATCACCGTCCTCTCTGGTAATTCCCAAAGTTTAGTCGAGTGAGGAAACCCCTGATGATGGAAGACGGCCGAAGTCTCATCCGCGATGCGATTCTAAACCATCTTCTAGCGTTGTGGTACTACATGGACTCGGCGGCTGTCCCTCGGAGACATGGAGGCACCACGCTACTGGCTTCTTCTGGCCCTGGGAGCTTCGAAACGATGTCGCCGATGCCCGCGTGATGCTGTTTGGCTATAACGCCGACACCGAACAGGGCTTCTCTACCAACCTGGCCCGCATCAAGGACTATGCTAGGGCGCTGCTCGGAGACCTTGTGAACAAGAGACAGGAGGACCAGGTATTCATCCCATCGCCCGCATCCTTATTCTTTGGCCCATCTATTATAGACCGAACCCAAGGTTTAATGTTGACATTGTCATCGTCGTCGAAAGGAGTTGAATCGCCCGTTGATATTCATTGGACATAGCCTGGGCGGCGTGGTAATCAAGCAGGTTAGTTAGTCTGTCCTCTTTAAAAGGGATACAATAGTCCCAGAGGCGAGTCGACCATTGGTCCTTCCCATGATGTAGATTTAACCCGTTACGGGCTACGAGTAGGCGCTCGTTGAAGCCGCAAAGGCTGTCACGACGAAGAAGGACGACTGGTACCTGATCTACAACGCGACCAAAGGCCTCGTCTTCTTCGGCACCCCGCACCTGGGCAGCGGCGCCGGCAAGCAGCTGCGCGTCCAGCTCGCCAAAATGTTCGCGAGCGCGGCCCTCTTCAAGGTTCCCCCCAAGGTCGACGCGGCCCTGCAGATGCACTCGGACGAGCTCTGCGACCTGGCGAATGACTTCCGGGCTACGAGCCTGTGGACCGAGAGACGTCTCGAGATATATACGTACTACGAGACCGAGACAGATGGTAGGCTTGGAGAAAAGGTAGAGAATGCGCATCTCCCCCTGCGAAGGGAAAGAAAAATGCGGGAACTTGCACTAACCTTGGCCCTGTCTGGTATTGCCCTAGGTTGTCGATGAGGCGTCCGCTAGAATTGGCTATGATAAGGAGACATCCCAGCCCATTCTGGCGAACCATACGGGAATGGTCAGATTCGAGGATAAAGAGGATTCAAACTACGAAAACGTCTGCCGAAAGTTGAAGAAGCTGAGGAGACATGCCTTGAACAGTTCGTAACCCCCCTCTCCTCTGTGGCTCACGGTTCTATGGTAGTTTCGGTTCTTATATTTTCTGTATCCGTTGGTCGTTGAATGACCCCACCGGCCATTATCGGTTTAAGCTACGATTATCAACCCCATCTATTATGTTGTATCTGTCAATACCGTCTACTAACGCTCTCTTGTATAGTCGTTAGGACCGGCACGGAGAGCGTCATCCCCAGCTATCCAGCTCACGCTATGGCGCCCATAAAAGCCTTCGTCCCGCGAGAGAAACTCCTCGCGGAGCTGAAAGAGCAACTGTGGCGGGCAGTCGAAAGTACGGGTCGAAGAGACCCAAGGAAGGTGGGAATATGGGGTATGGGCGGTGCTGGGAAGTCTCAGTTGGCTCTAAGTTATTTGCAACACCATGCCGACGACTACAGCGCGACCTTTTGGGTCGATGCCCAAGATCCTACATGGGTCGACAAGTGCTTCCAGCAGATATATATGTCCCTTCCCGGGGAGAAGTCGACCGACGAACCCGTGACAGCGGACAAAGCCAGGGTGGCGGTCCTCACATGGCTCAGCGGCAGGGCGGGCAAGTGGCTTATGGTCTTTGACGGCGCCGACGAGCTGGATGGCGAAGACCGTAACTTTGTTAACTTAGCCCTGTACATCCCTCGGGCTCCCGGCGTCCACGTCATTGTCACGAGCAGAAGTCAGAACATCAAGCACTTCTCAACCTTTGACGGCGTTGAGGTTGGCAGGCTTGGGCTTGAGGAGGCAGTCGACCTGTTCTGTAAAAGTGCCACGGTAACGCTTCCACAGGCAGGCGATCAGGTTCGAGCAGAAGTCGAGAAGATAGTGGAGGAGCTGGACTATCTAGCCTTGGCGATTTCGATTGCGGGAGCGTACGTCTCCACGGTTCCTAGGTTACGCTCTAACCTTTCCCAGTATCTCGAGGAGTACTTACGCCAGAGGAGGCTACTACTCCAGAGGCAACCCGACAAACTCAACAATGCGTATGCTCATAGCATCATGACAGTTTGGGAGACATCGTATCAGGCCATACACCACCGCTCGCCAGGAGCATGTCAGCTACTCACACTCTTGGCGTTTCTCGATAACCAGGACATATTCAATGACCTCTTGGTCCTCGGTCCGGCTGTACCTAACACCAGCCCGAGCCTAACGGAAGGCAGTGGCTCTCGGCGCGCAGACATCGGCTTTCAAGACGACATCAGCTCCAGCGATATCGAAGAAATGCTTTCGTTGCTAGAGAAATACTCTATACTGCATTGGGTCGAAGTGGATCAGTCCTACTCTATCCACAAGTTGGTCCACGCATGGTGTCGTGATCGGATAGGCGACGACCCGCTGGCAACAAAGCAGTATGCCTTGGCCGCTCTCCAGCTGCTCTGTCAGGCCATCGAGGCCTCGGGCCCAAGCAAGGAGGCTGGGCTGCGACTGGGCCCGCACGTGAGGCAGAACGCTATCGCCGTCAGCCAGCTACAGACAAGCATTCGAGAAAGGCATACTACATTAGGTCAGCTACAGTACGTGAGGTTCTTTCTAATAGATAGCTTCAACGCGCGCGACGCCGTCTCGGTGTCTAGGATATCCCTGAACATGCACATAGAAACGCTGGGGGACGAACATCCCCTCATGATTGGGGTCATGTGTTCGCTAGCACTCTCGCTCGAGTGCCAGGGGAAATTTGATGAGGCATTAGCGCTACTGCGGGATGCCACGGCAAAGTCAGAGCGGGTACGTGGTCCTAACGACAAGGATACGCTCTGGCTAAAGTCCATCCTCGAACGGACTTCTAAAAATCAGACGGCTTGGCTAGAATCGCAGACATGGATCGAACAAGTCCTCAGCAGGTGTGAGCAGAGGCATTGGCACCTCGCCGGCCTGGTGGCCGTATTGCGAGACGAGAAGTTGAAGGGTATAAGGGAGTTTCAAGAAACAACCACCCAGGCGCTAGAGAAGTTTAGGACGCGATATCGGGCAGGCCATCCCAAGCTTGTGCAACTGGAGGACGTTTCTAAGGTGCTCGCGGATTACGAGACGACAGCCCTTGCCATCCTGAGCCGCTACGAGGTTTTGGCGGAGGACTCCGGGGCCATCGTAGAAAGTATGCGCGAGCCGATAATGTTCCATGGGGGATTCCTGGCAGGTGAGCCGACGCACAACCTTGCGGATCCCGGCATCATGGATGAGCTCGTGAGCAAGGCCGACAAAGTTAAGAAGAAGGGGGTAGACATCTCCTTGGGAGTCATCCATGACCCAAACCAGTCACACCCCAGCATACAAGACGACATGAGAGTCCTAGAAGAGTTGCTCGAAAAAGCAAAGGAGATGGCTAAGAGCTTGGAAGACTTGAAACGCGAGACGATTGGGGATCGCATGGTGAACCGGATACGGGTATGGGCTCAACAGCAAATGCCGCATCGAGCCCAACCACACGATTCTCTATGTAACGACTCGGGAGGGAGGTACAAATAATGTGATTGAGTATATCGGAGGACATGTGAAGGGAGCGAAGTTAAGTGCAATAGGGAGCACCCGTGCTCGTGCTAGCACTTGCACTTACACTCGTACTCATACTTAGAGTGGAGGTGAGGTGGGTGGGCTATATATGACGTCATGATAAATGTGCCCCGCGGCACCAAGCATGGCCAGACAAGCGAGCCCGGAGTACTTGTATTACGGATACCAAGCGCAGGGCCCCGCTCGTCTCTCGGATTTGGCCGTTGTGACTCACTACCATTACCACCTCAGTAATATGGAGCTTGTCTCCATTTTGGTGGAGGGGTTTGGTTGTGGCTTTGCTTTCGAGGCCTTTCTTTCCCTTCCCTTCTAGACTTCTCTCCGCGAGGCTGTTAGCGCGCTATTGATTGGGAAGGAGAAGGACATGATGCTGCGCCTCTCCCATTCGTAGACGAACGAGGAACTTGCCACACCGCAGCCATGGGGTGGGCAGCCTTGGAGGCCGCCGTTGAGGAGCACGGGACAGGGTAGGTAGCACAAGGGCAGCCGACGTGCTCGGTGTGTCGCCCGTGGGCAAAACGGGGCAAAAGGGCAAAAGGCCAAGGGCCACGCAACCCCAGCAAGCTCAGCCCTCTTCCTCTCCGTGGAATCGTCGTCGGTGTCACCGCATCAAGACCCAACGAACCCCGCAGAAGGACAGTAGTGGGAAGGGGAGAGGGGATGGCCGGCTTGGCCCCGGGCTGGCAGACCATGCTAATAGAAGTTATGTGGGTTAACCTGAGATTTGATGCATAGATAGTAAGTACTTGGATGCACATGGGCTGCCGCCCTGTCTGTGCTTGCTGCACGGTACGAGTAGTACCGAGTCGCCCCTGTATGATGACATTCTCTCTGCCGTTTATCCACTCTTGCCTGCCGTTCCAACTTTCCGCCTTGTTCCTTCCCACAGAGAATCTATCCACCTACCGTAGTCATACGTAATGTTATACCTGTGCCACGAGGAAGTCGCATATTATCGCCTCTCGTCTTCCTCGCCCTCTCCGAGGCAAACCTGTGACCTTTCCAACTCATCCGAAACCTTCTTGAACAAGATTCGATCCTGAACTCTTACGAGTACAATCTTGTTCGAGGAACTCTTGCCATCGTCTTGCAAAATATCACGAGCCAGAGACGCGGGAGACACCCTATTCGACGCCGTCCACGTGCGCAGCTGCCGTCAGCTGATTCCGTTGAATCTACAGAGTAAGTGAAGTGTTAAACCCTCTTTGTCTGGCAGGTTATGTTCCCCTCGCGCCGTCGTCATCGCTAACCCCGCCTCTGTCTATTAGTCGCTACATCATCCAATCCGTTATCACCCAACTGCCAACTCGGTCCCCAGACACCCATCAGACAAACCGACGGCTTAAACTCTAATCCCACAGAGTTCCATATTCGTCCGACCGGGCGTTTATCGCCTACGCCAATTTCCACAATGTCTGCATACGACACTTACGATGCGCCGCCCCGCGCTCGCTACGACGAGCGCTATGACGAGCGCTACGACGATCGCTATGCCGACCCCCGCGACCACCGTGAGCACCGTGAGCATCGCGTGAAGGCCCCCGAATCCTCCAGAGCGCTCGTCCACCGTCATCGGGAAGAGAATGAACTCACCGTCGATCGTGCCTATCCCCCCGGATACTCTTCCCGGGACGTGCGGCGCGCGCGGTCCGCGGAGCCGGGCTACGACGACTACTACGACGATCGCGACCGCTACTACCACCACTCGTCAAGGTCTCGTCACGGTGGGAAGAGGGGCTCCGCTGAATCATACTATGAGTCGGAGGAGAAGGCGCGCCGCCGCCGCATCCTCTCTCGCCAGGAGAAGATCATCGCCGCCGTCGCCGGTGCCGCGCTGGCTCTCGGCGGCAAAGAGGTCTACGACCGCCACGCTGCCGCCGAGGCGGAGGACCACGAGATCCAGAGGAACTACCTGCACTCCGCCGCTTTTGGGGCCGCTGGCGCCGTCGCTGCGTACCAGGGTGCCGATTTCTACAACAAGAGGGCCTCAAAGAGCGAAAGCAAGAAGCTCGTCGTTCACCGCGGCCACGACGGGAGAGGCCGAGATGACGCCTACTACTCCGACGACGATGACGACCCGCCGGCGAAGAAGGGCCACAAGAAGTTCCTTGAGAGCGCCCTGGGCGTGACGAGCCTCGGCGCAGCCATGAAGGCCCTCACCGGCGGCGGCGACGACAAGGCCAGCCAGCGCGACGGTGCCAGCCACCGCGGACGCAGTGGGTCCCCCTCTAGCGTGAGGTCGGGCAAGTCGGGCGCCCCAAGCATGAATAAGGTGCAGAAAATGGCCATGGCCGGCCTGTTGGCCGGCGCTACCGAGGCCTTCCGTATTGCCAAGGAGCCCGGCAGCTTCAAGGGGGAGAAGGCGAAGCGCGTCCTCACGGCCGCTCTCGGTGCCGGCGCGATCGGTGGCGCCCACGGCGACGACCACAACAAGAGGGACATCGCCGAGTCCGTCATCGGCGGCCTTCTCGGCAACCGCATAGTCCACGGCTCCAAGAAGAACATTGAGGAGGACTCGAAGACTGGCCGGAGCCGCTCCCGATCCCGCCTCCGATCCCGCTCGGAGAGCGGAGGAGGCAGCGGAGGCGGAGTCGGAAGTGGCGGGCTCGCGGCCCTCGCCTCGGCTGGCCTCGCGGCCTTTGGCGCGAAGAAGGCTATCGATTCTAGGGACGACAGTAGGGGCCGCAACTCCTCGCCCGATCGCAGCCATCGCAGCCGTAGTCGCAGCGTGGTGGACGGCGCTCGGAGGGGCCTCGCCAAGCTAGGCTTTGGTAGCGAGCCAGCCGACGACCGCCGACGGGATGACGCCAGCGACTACGGCGGGTCCCGGGTCTCTCGCCGCAACCGGCATTACTCGGACGAGAGCGACGACGACGACTACGACGACAAACGCCACCACTCGTCCCGCAGGGATCGGGAAAGCAGGCGGCACCGTGGCTACGACGATGAAGCGGAGGACAGGTCCGCCCGCCACCGACGGAAGGAGCGGGCAAGGTCCGACGCCGGGTCCTCCACGGACCTTGGAGACTCCGAG
The DNA here is from genome assembly GCA_900312665.1 of Cephalotrichum gorgonifer. NCBI lineage: Eukaryota > Fungi > Ascomycota > Sordariomycetes > Microascales > Microascaceae > Cephalotrichum > Cephalotrichum gorgonifer. Next base: position 4,589,020 of record ONZQ02000001.1, read on the forward strand.
GAAGACGAGAGACAGGCGCGGAAGATAAGAGGTAAGCAAATCATCACGACAGGACTAGCGAGCCTCGCCACCATCCACGCGGCACATGGCATGTACCAGAGCATAGGGAACCGGAAGACGCGGGAGCTTGCGGTCAAGGCGGGCAAGATGTCGCCCACGGATGCCAGGGCGCTCAAGTCCAAGGCCATCGTCCAGGATGCCGCCTCGGTGAGCCTCGCGGTCCTCGGGGTCAAGGGCGCCCTGGAGGAGCTCAAAGAGGCGAGGGACAAGTCGTACCAGTGCAGGCGCTTCAAGGCCGAGAAGCAGGCGCGTCACGACCGGAGGGTCGCGAGGCAGAGGTCGGTTAGAGATGGGCACCGGAGGACCAGGTCCAATAACTGGGCTTCGCCGTCCGCTGTGCTACCCACACGGGAGCGCAGCGTGGGCCGCAACGGGGAGTCTTACGCTGAGACTCTGCCTCCGTCTCCTGCCTAGATTCCCTATCCGACCTCACTCTGTGCGACCGCGTCTTCCGCTGCTCCTGCATGATTCTGGGCCATGCCATGTGCCACACTACCACACTAGGGACTTCTTTCCCGATACCCCCTCCCCTCCCACGCACAAGCACTCGGGTTTCACTTTGCTGTTTCTATTGTTCCTTTTTTATCTTTACCTGAAATGCTTGCCGCATTTCTGGTTTCCTCTGCTTCTTTCTCTGTTTATTTTCTTGGATGTTTTCCCCCTTTATTTCTATGATGTATTATGAGGTTTGTTCACAACGGGGGAACCTGTGTTTGTCGGTTGTTGTGATTTACGAGGTTTGGACGAAAACGAAGAGAAAGAGGCACTGGGCCTGTCAGTTGTCATGATTCACAAAATGGGGATTGTTGACTTAGACACATAAGCTTCTCTGCGATTTGTGGAATGGCGACATGTTGTTTGTCTCTGTGGGCTTCTGAGCTGGGCTCATTGGCCCAATGATGTGTTGTTGGCGACGTGGTACGGAAGGGCACACAGGGAGAGAGAGAGAGACACACGCGGATTTTGTTTTCCCTTGATATTCGTTACGCGCTGTTTTCACTTACCCCCAGCTCTCAGTTACACACGCTACGTCCTTTTCCTCCCCCCCCCCGCCATTTCACTCTGAAACACTACGTCTTACGAAGAGAGGCTTGTCTCGACCTTTTACGGAATGCTAATATTTAACGTGTGATAGATCGTCGGCACTAGAAGCCGACTGCCGAAGCCCGGGAATCCTGGCCGCGCTCCGGGCGTGACGCGGGCTGCACGGCGTTGGAACGAACGTCGTGAGATGAGAGGTAAGGGTGTGTGAATGCGGTCATCTTGGGTAGGGTCAGCTGTTTCGACTTACTGGAGGGTTTTTCCTTCTTCTTCCTTTTGGACTTTTCTCGACGGGAATCAGAATCAGGGAAATAGGGGAGTGCGGTGGCCATGTTTGTGCTCACGTTTACAGGTGGTAGGACTGACACTATGATGGAGGGGATTGGAGAGATAATGACTGTATATGAAAACGAGGACAGAAGATTGGGAGGGGGAGGGAGGGGGCAACGGACGGTATATATCGTCACACAACCTGTCCTTTTTGCGCCTTCCCCCCCCTTCTCTTCTGTTCCATGTTCCCCTGTCGCGTGGATGGGATATGGGTTAGGCTCTGAACGATGACGATTTATGCTTGCTTTAGTTTAGATATGATGATACTTGTTCGGTTCTTGTTTCCGCTCGAATGTCTAACTGGTTTACTTACGCAAGCCACTTCTCCCTTTCGACCAACGACGCTTTTCGCTTTAGTATATGAGTGTGGTATACGGCTATGCGGGGTGCATATTGCCTCTCTACTTTTATGCGCCATGACATCTTCCGTAGCAATCCCGGAAGACGATGGGCCTGGTTTTGTTTCTGTCCAGTTGCGAGTCGAGTTTGGCTGTGACGTCACTTGGTTGGTTGGCATGCATGAATGCATGCATCTAAGAACGTCATCGCCCTTTCTGGCGTCACCTCGTTCGAATGTGCTTGGGAGTCTAGACCTTACCCCCCCCCCCCCCTCCCCAAGGACGCCGATTCCTTGAACCCGTGGAGGACCTCCTGTTTCCCATCAAATGAATACCCGCCCGGTTAGCTCAATCGGTAGAGCGTCAGACTCTTAATCTGAAGGCTGCGGGTTCGACCCCCGCATTGGGCTCAATTCCCAGTGCACCCGAGTTCAAACTCGGGTACTGCCAACTTTTTGGGTTTTTTTTCTTGGGTGTACAGCTTCTTTTTTTCCGAGGCTCAATATTCTTCAAGTGGGTTTTGGCATTGCCTAGGTAACCCGGAGGAAGAGAGTCACTTCACGGGCAGTATAGGGCGGATGAGAGGCGGCAGGTAGATAGTCTGAACGAGATCCTCTGCTTCCACCAAGTGAGATGGCAAAAAAAGTAACATTGTCTACATATTCCCTTATCCCCCCCCCCTACTCGGACAAACTGGGCCGGGCCCATCATACTCGCCCATCTCCCTCGGACAATAACACCCCGAATCACTCCCCCGACTCCTCCGCCTGCTGCTTCCACTTCGCCGCCATCGCCAGCATGTTCGCCATGCTCTTGGTCTGCTGGTCGTCCGCCGGGAACACGTAGTCCACGTACTCCTCCCACGTGTCGTCCTCCAGCTTCCTCCTCCGCTTCGTCTTGCGCGGCATCTGCCCCTGCACCTTCTTCACGTCCTCGGCCGACCCGTGGATCCGCTCGAACGAGAGCCACGCGTTGAGCAGCGCCACCCTCTCCTCCTTGAGCTCCTTGTCACGCATCACCTTGTGCGCCCGCTCGAATATCTTGCGCGCCCGCGCCTTGGCCTCCTCGCTGACGGGCTTCTCCTCCTCTTCCTCTTCCTCCTCCTCCTCCCCGTCTCCTTCGGGGACGTTGATTTCAAAGTGCGCGTAGCTGATCCAAACCTTGACGTGGTCCGTCCTCTCCAGGAGCCTCTCGTAGAGCTCCCTCGCGCGCTCGTACTCGCCCTCCTCCTCCTCAAAGTCGATGTATGCCTTCCACAGCAGCTCTGGCATGTCCAGCACCGCCTGGCTGACCGCGAGCTCGAAGATGGCCCGCGTGCGGTCGAGGTCGTCGAGCCCGCGCTCCAGCTCCGCGAACCGGATCCACGCCTGGCAGTTCGCCGGGTTCCACTCGATGTGCTTCTCGTATAGCGTCCTGCACCGGACGAACTCGAACAGCTTCAGCTCCAGCTCGATGTAGCCCCTAAACAGCCTGTCCTTGGGGCACATGCCGATCGCCTGCCCCAGCGCCTTCCGCGCCGCCGCGAGGTCGCCCTGCCGCACCTCGAAGTGCGCCCGGAGGAGCCACACCTTGGCGAACGTGAACTTCCGGTGGGGCACGTGCTGCAGGCACACCTTGTAGATCTCGCGCGCCCGGGCGACGTCCTTGGCCTCCATCTCCTCCCAGATGGCGTAGAATATCCACAGGTAGATGTACCGCCGCCAGTGCCGCTTCTCCTGCGTTGGCGGCATCTGCGCCACGGCCCGCTCGTACACCTCCCTCACGCGGTCCTCGTTGCCCGCCGACTCCTCGAGTCGGGCGTAGTCTAGCCACGCGTCGTAGTTCTTGGGGTTCTCCTTGAGCAGGTTCTCGTAGTGGACGCGGCGCTTCGACAGCACCACGTCCTCGATGCCGTCCTGGTCGCCGAACTGCTTCTCAAACGTCGTGTACGCCTTGTGGAGCGCCATGGACCTGGACCGCGGCAGGTGGTCGAGCGCGTACTTGTAGATGGCCCTCGCGCGCTCGTACTCCTTGAGCTTGGCCTCGAAGCGCGCGTACGCCATGAATATCTTCTCCGACACGAACTCGTCGCCCAGCGCCTCGATTGACTGGCCGAACACCTCGCGCACAAGGTCGCTGGTGCCGTACTCCTCCTCAAACCTGGCCCACTTGATCCAGTTCTCCGGCTCCGGGTGCACCAAGGTGAAGGACCGGAAGATCTCCCTGGCCCGCTCGTACTCGCCGTAGCGCTTCTCCAGCTTGATGAAGGCGCTCCACGCCGCCTTGTCGGGCTGCCACTGCATCCACCTCTCGAAGACCTGGCGGGTCCCGGCGATGTTGCCCAGCATCTCCTCCATGTACACGTACTTGTACCACAGCTTGTCGACGCGGGGCAGGATGGTCACGGCGCGGTCGAGGAGGTTCCGCGCGTGGTTGATGTTCCTCGTCTTCATCTCCGACTCGATGTACCGTATCCAGAGCGCCACGTTGTTGGGCATAACGTCGAGGGCGCGCTCGAAGATGGAGCGCGCCCGCGCGTACTCCTTCTGCTCGAGCTCCCACGCAGCATATCTCGTCCAGTTGTTGATGTTGAGCCGGTTCCGCCGGATGTAGTCCTCAAAGTCCTTGCGCTTGCGGCCCTGGTACTCGTGGAGCTCCTCGAGGTCGGCCAGTCGCTGCGTCGGCGCCTGGATGGGGACCTCTTGCCTGTCGACGGCTTCGCGGAGGAGGTGCTCGGCGGAGATCTGGACGGGCGCGGCGGCCTTGTTCTTGACCTTCGGGGGTCCCCGTGAAGTCTCCATGATTGCGGTGGAGGTGGATGAAGGTTTATAGTAGTTTATGAGATGGTTTCTGTTGAATCGGAGTTCTTGGCTTGAGTGGTCGAGGTCTGAAAAAAGAGAGGGAACAGCGGGTATGGAAATTTATTTTGGTTTCCTCGCCGGTTGGATGGGTTTGGCCGAGTCCCTTGGGTCTGCAGGATTAGAAGGGGCTCCCTTATTTGAAGAAACCAAACGAGGTGGCCTGGATGATCAGTTTCTATACAATACATAAAAGTCGTACTAGTTAGAGCAAGTGAAGCTCTGGCGCGTGGTGGAGGGGCGCTGACCAATAGATGGGGCTTATCTCGTGCACGGTCCACTCTTTTTTCCTTTTTTCCAGGATTCAAGCTCAGCCTTGGTCTGCGCGACCTTGACACAACCTGCCTGAGAGATGACAGCTTATTCAGCCTCGCCTTCTGTCGCGACTTTTCATCATCATCGGCTCACCCCTCAACTCAACACCACCTGTCACCCCCGTCACACCGAGCGAGGCACGTTTCCTTCCATCTCCGGCGGTTACTTTCTTTACAACAGTAACGCGCAGGTGTCACCGCGCTTCTCCAGCCCAAGATGTCGACCCTGGTAGACGAACTCCTCCAAGACTTCGAGGATTTAGGCTCCGACGAGGAGATCACAAACGATGGCGCCTTCGAAGGTGATGAGTCGCCCGCGGCGAACGGCCTCATGGGCGACATGAGCGAGGGGGATGGCGATGATCAGGAAGACGAGATAATGGAAGATGCGACAGATGAGGCCAAGGCCGTGGGCGAGATGGACGACGCGGAGGAAGCCAAGACGAAGGTTGAGAAGATGAAGCTCGGCGTAGTAAAAGACGTCCGGAGCGTGGCCACACTGATGGACAAGTTGGCCCCCATTCTCGAGGTAAGCATAATTACTCCCTCCCCCCCTTTCTCCTTGTGTTTCCGTTCCCTTGCGGACTACAAGAATTTCGGATCGTTCGTTTACAACCTCTTTTTTATTATCGAACACCAGCCCTGACATCGCGGGTCCAACCACTGTAGAAAATCGAGAAATTCCGGTCCCAGGACCAGTCGAACGATGTGGTCGGAAACGTCGAGGACCACCCCGAGTACCACCTTCTAACGCAGTCGAACGGCCTGTCGACACATATCGATAGCGAGATCGTCCTGGTCCACAAGTTCATCCGAGATCACTACTCGGTCAGATTCCCCGAACTCGAAACCCTAATCAGCAACCCGCTCGAGTACTCAAAGGTCGTCGCCATCCTGGGTAACGGGCCCTTTGACCCCGAGGGCATCAAGAGGCTGCAAACTTCCACAGACAACCCTTTCCAGATGACGCTGCGGTCCGTCCTCGACGGCCCGTCGCTCATGATTGTCACCGTGGAGGCGACGACAACGAAGGGCCAAGAGATGAGTCAGGAGGCGCTGAACCGGGTATACAATGCCTGCAGGATGGTCGTGTCGCTCGACAAGGCCAAGGAGACCCTCACGGAATACGTCCAGTCGCGCATGAACATATTCGCACCCAACCTTACAGCCCTGATCGGATCTCTCACGGCCGCGCAGCTCCTCAACGCGGCCGGCGGCCTTACCGGCCTCTCCAAGACGCCCGCCTGTAACATCGCGGCTTGGGGTTCAAAAAAGCAGGCTACGGCCGGTCTGGCGACCAACGTTGGTATACGGCAACAAGGCTTCATCTACCACTCCTCGCTCATAAGCGGCATCCCCAGCGACCTAAAGCGGCAGGCCATGAGGATCGTGTCGGCAAAGTTGGTGATGGCGGCCAGGGTAGATCGCATCCACGAAAGCCCAGACGGCGTTATCGGTGAGGAACTTAGATCCGCCTGCCTCGACCGCCTCGACAAGCTCACCGCGCCGCCGCCCAACAAGGGCCAGCGCGCTCTCCCGGCGCCAGACGAGAAGCCGTCCCGCAAGCGTGGTGGCCGACGGGCGCGGAAAGCCAAGGAGGCGACGGCCATGACGGATCTCCGCAAGGCGCAGAACAGGATGGCGTTCGGCAAGGAGGAGAAGGAGGTGGGCTACGGCACGGGTGAGGGGACGGCCGGCCTCGGCATGATCGGCCAGAACAACGACGGCCGCATCCGCGCGCTGCAGGTCGACCAGCGCACGCGGGCGAAGCTTAGCCAGAAGCACAAGGGGTGGGGCGGCGCGACGCCGGTCGGGGGGCTCTCGTCCTCACTCCGGGGCTTCAACGCGGCGAGCTCGAACATGGACCTCCGCGGGAAGGGGCTGCGGACGTCCGGGGTGGGGAGCACCATCCCCGGGGGCGGGGCCGGGACGGCGTCCTCGCTCACGTTCACGCCGGTGCAGGGGCTGGAGCTCGTCGACCCCAAGGTGCGCGAGCAGCTCAACAGGAAGCGGAAGGCGGACGAGGACCGCTGGTTCAAGGGCGGGACGTTTACGCAGGTCGGGGGCCAGTCGTCAACCGGGGCTGGTGCCGGCGGCTTCAAGGTGCCGGACCTGCCGCCGAACAAGAGGGTGGATACAGGGGCCAGGAAGATGCTGCCTCCTCCCGCGCCTGTCAAGAAGTGAGGGATGGGTAGGGAATCGTGGCGGCAGGTATACCTTTGGGAAAGGAAGGGGGAAGCGGAGTGGGTGGGCTTGGGGATGATTTTCTAAGACTTTTACTTGTACACATCATAGATACCGGCGCAAAGGCAAAGGCAATGGCAAAGGCGGAGGGATGGACAGCGGTTGTGGTGTCTACATAATTCTTGATAGAACCACCATACAAGAACAACATTTGTTTTCAGGAACCATGGGAGCTGGCCAACGTGTTGGCGATACATGTACAGTGAAGTGAAGCAACTATAAGGGTCTCTTGCAAACATGTACCCATTACGCGTAGTTATAATTACTCCCCGGGTGTCGCCTGCCCGTCAGGGAATTTGTTCGACCAATCTGGAATACTTGCGGACTGAATGTTATTACTGCGTTACTCGTAATACTCATTGGAACCGCGTGCCCATTCCCCATGCGGATAATTCCAATTCGGAAAGCGGACGGACGCAGGCAGGAACCCAATACCAACCAGCACAAGCCCAATAATATATCGTGAACCATGGTTCCGTTCCTGCGCACTGAAACGAAACAAACCCGCTCCATAGTGGGCCAACTTCAAAACGTGAGGGAACCACGTCGTCTCAGGAAGGCCAGGGCGAATGAAAATGGCCGAGGGCAAGGGGCGGTTCCTGTTCTTTAATTATCCTGTTACACGTTCCGCCTCCGCCTCCACCTCCACCCTCCGCACTCTCAATCTCCACCCACCCCTTTCCGGAGCAAGGACCCTTAATACTTGCTGTACCGAGTAATTAGTTACACTTGTTCTTTTTTTCTTTCGAACACGTACACAGACACACACACTCTCTCTCTCTGTGTGTGTCTCCCTTTTGTGTACGTGTACAAGTAAGCCACCTTCATGGCACACGACACATACTCGTATAGCGCCTAGTGGGTTCACGCCCGCCCGGCTCCGCCCCGAGCCCCGCTCCCCTTACTCGCAATCCAAAATGCTATATCGGAACATGTGGGGATAATACTTTGGTGTCCTTTTACCGAGGGGAGGAACTACATTCGCCGGCCGGTAGATCAGGGATGGACGGGCACGGCAACGAACGCGTAGACGGGCGGCGTGACCCTTGCCTTGCAGAGCATACGACTCTTTTTTTTTCCCGCCCCCCTCCCGCCCTGCCTTCTTCTTCCGTCTCATATTTGTGCCGTGGAGATCGCGGGGGGAGGATTGTTACAACCCCCCCTCCAGAAGCATGGTGATCCCGTCTGACCAAATTCGGAAGAGAGGGGGAGGGAGCGCCGGATTGGGAAATGGAGAGAGGGCAAAAGACGGGATGAGGGTTGTCCGAAGGGGTCGAGGGTTCGCAAATCATCTCGGGGGACTTGCGAGAACAGTTTGCGCCCGCCTTTTTTTTTTTTGTAATTGTGGAACCATTCCAACTTGCTCAAGCTTTGATAGCGGCCGGGATAAAGGCCCGAGCTGGGGGTTCTGTCCCCGGCTCTCCCTGGTCCCCGACTGGAAATGGGCAGGGTCCAGGGACCCTTTTTTTTTTTCTTTCGGCTGGGCTGACCTGACCGCGCGGCGAATGTGAGGCTATGTTTTTCAAAGCTAGAGCGAGTAGGAACTCGGCGGCTCTCGGTGCCTACCCTTGCACCGAAGACCCTTAAGGGTCACACTCAAAATCACTATCGCCCGAGTCCCCCGACACCACTCCCCCTTCCCCCTGGCCCTGTCCCCCTCCATTCGGCTCTCCCATGCTCATGCCATACGAGTGCGTCGCGTGCATGGATGGCCTCGGCTGATCGGGCGATCCTCTATTCTCGCGTGTCCTCACCGAACCACTTGAAACGACACATCCGAGGCGGCACGCAGGGTTACCGAAAGCAGCGACATGAGGGCTTCCAGGGTCCCTCGAATGAGATGGGAACAGGAGAACCCTCGTCTTGGCGTCGCTCCCGCGCTTTGCGTTCAGACCCCCTTTCGCAATCTCGACCCATTCCGTGTACCCCTGTTTTTTTCCCATCACATGCCGCACGCACGCACCCTTCCATTTGTGTTCTGGAAGCGACAGCCCCCGGGCAGGCCAGATCCCTCCCCCTTGTCGTTGTGTTGCGTTGCGTTCGGCGCGCCCGGTTAATAATAGACCTGGAGCCAGGGAGAGAGGTGGGAGTGATACTCAGATCAGTACCATGTCGGGGGACGGGGACCCTGGTATTACATGAAATCTTTGTACCAGGGTCGAACGTCCTTGTCAAGTAAGGGTCAGCAGTGTTAGATAGCCCACGCGACCGATCGCCAGCGAACGGGGGCAATCAGGCAGGGTAGGAAGCCATTGCAGGAGTACCATGTCGCAGCAATAACAGGTACCTCCACCGGTCAACCACCGGTCGGATCATGGGGTTTCCATTCCACCCGTCCCGATGCGGCTGAGATGTCGAGAAAGAGAGAGGAGAACGAAGGCAAGAGACACGCGAAGATGAGAGAGATGCTGCCTTGATTTTCAGGATTATGACGACATTGATATCGTATCGACAGATAGAGCCGGTAACTCGTACTTGTACTCGTATGCACGATATGTATAACGGCAAGTGGCAATAGTAATAAGTGGCAATGGCAATGGGAATTGCAACGCCAAATGGCAATACTGGGCCATGACAAAGACGAACCCCGATGTGGATCCAGCCAGATCTTGGATCGAAAAGGAAAAAACCGGCGTTGGGAGAAAGGGTTCTCGCTCCACAAGGGACGCGATAGCACAGGACAGGGGGGCGGATGTGACGGGGGAGACGGAGGAAAGGAAGGAGCAGGTGAGCGCTAGACACTGACAACCAATCTTGGCGTTGTGCTGGTTGGAGGATATCATGCAACGTGTGGTACACAACACCCTGCGAGCACCACACTTGGGAGTAATCCATAATACAAGTACTCGCCAATCCTGGCCGGACAGTCCATTCCATATCGCAGGGTCCTAGTCCCAGTCCCAGTCCCAGTCCCATTGCCGTTTTTGGTCGAGAATTTCTGTGGGTCGTTTAGCATGATGGTGGTGGTGTACGAGTAAGAGTATGAGTACGTACTCTATTATTGTTATAGCTGGATCATGTATTTCATCCATGAAGTATAATAATTTAAAAGAAGGGACATTACTTGTAAAGCTATTAATATCAAGCTTGTCAAGTACTCGTACGTACGCAGGGTCCATCCATTATCCACTTCCCTACTTGTTGTATATCCGCCAAAAGTGAAGTACAAGAACCACCTGGTTGTGCCTGCAGTGGTGCGTTGTGAGCATATATCATCAAAGCCAATTGGCACCATCCTGCAAGAGCACATCGAGTGCAGGAAGAAGTGGTGCGGCGAGTCCACCCGTACAAGTAATACGGGTACGTACAAGTATGGTGCCAACCAGCACACCAGCGCCAGTCGACGTCGACGTCGAGGGGGGACCCGGAGAAGCGTTCTTCAGCAGGGCAGTGCATGTATACTCGCACACTAGTCGTTTCGGTGTCCTTAGCCGGTGCCTGATAAACAGATGGAAGAGAGGTGGGCACGGAGTACTCCGGATGGTGGACCCGACTATACCCAGCCCGACAAGGGTACCCCCCCCCCTCCCCCGGAGTCTCCACTCTGTAATCCTCGTACTAATCTACTTGCATATACTCGTACTCCATCCATCCTTACTCGTACATGCAGCGGCCGAGACCAAGACCGAGACAGCGGAGGATACTTGTGTAGCGGGGCAGGGGACCCGAACCTTGCAGCGCCCGCCCTGCTTGCTTACTAGCAGCTCGATTGTGGGGCGGGCGACGACGACCTGACCTGGGACGCGCTAGTAATTCTTGAGCAGTTACTACTCGTACTACTCGGACTTGGACTTGTGCTCAGTAGCCTGGTCCCTGGTTTCCTCCTGAGCCGAACTTGTATCAGATGGTATGTTCGCCACCGTGACTCACCCGTCCACTGTTTTTCCCAATGGGACATGGGACATGCATGGGACATGCATGGGCCCCATCGTGAGGTCTGGAGACGCGCCCGCTTTTGGGGGATCCCTCCCCCCCTTCCCATTCCATAGCCGCTCGATCCGTATCGTACCTGTAGACCTGTGTAGCTGTCTCACACGCCGACCCCCGAGAAACTAGCGACCACCACTTCCTGCGTATACTCGAACGGGAGAGTATGGGGACGGAGGAGTTGCCCAAGGGGGCTACCCTTGGTGATCCCAGCTGGTTCCAACCTGGCTCTCACGGATAATCCCTGACCATGACTGATTTGCACGTCGTGCCAGACAGACAACGGAAAAAATACAGAGAGAATACCTGATAGGACAGAGGAGAGTGATCTCCTAGCTTCCCCCGGGGTTCCCCATCCCGTGGGCAGGTTTCAAGGGATTGATGAGCCTGGTCTAGAGCAGAGCAGATGTCAGAAAGCGGCTCGCCGCCAGCAGGTTCTGCCAGGCCACCGCCCGACTCAGCACGGCTCCAGGGTCAGTTGCGCTCCATCCCCCGATCCCGCCACGATGGTTGCAACAGCGAATAACTACAGCTACCCGTAGGATATACGTTGCAGGATGGGCATCGGGGTGGTGTGGGCGGTTCCTTGTAGGGTTTGGTCTGGTCAAGCATGGTGGTTAGGTACGTACGATGGAGGGTACCAGCTACGCCGTGGATGTACACGCTACTCATGCTTAGCCCGCACGCTGTCGAAACGCCGCGTGGAGGGCGGTGCTATTACCGGTACTTGTAACTCAGGATCGAGAAAATAAGTGGTTCCGAAGGCCCACCACCCATCATCACAAGCACTTACTGGACGACGAGTTTCTCACCTTCCCTCCCTCCTACGTACTATTCCGAAGAAGTATCCCGAGCCGCTTCCGATTGGGACGAGGGGGTGGGAACCGAAAGAAAAAAAAAAGGGAAAGATCGGAACCGAGGTCCCCTAACCTAAGGTACGACATGCCATCCTCTGTGAGTGTGGTCTTTATACCACATCCTCGCTCGCAGCTTCCATTTGCGCCAAGGATGAACCCATAATGGAAGTTACCAGCGGTTGCTGTTTGTACCTGTAGACCTCCCCCCCCATGCCCTCGGCCAATGAAGAATCGCCATCACAAGCTAAACTGGCCACCCATTCCGACGGGAGAGGGAAAGCGCTGGACCCTGCATGTGAAGTAGCCAGGACGATCGCCATTCCTCGTACATGGAATCACTAGTGCTTGTCGGTACGAGTACAAGGTAGCCAGCAGTCCTGACACCCTCTCCGGGAAAGGGTGTCTGATAAACGAGACAAAGGGTGGGCGATGAGTGAGTGGCATCGTCTCTTGCTGTCTTTCTTGAGTACTGTGCTCGTATCCTAGGGAAGTTCGAAGAATAGCAGTGTGGTTAGTCATCCTCGTCGAGCTGGAGCGGGACACGATGGATCGAGAAAGATGCCGCCCCCATCCATCTCATCACAGTACCATAGAATCAGATCATCACATTCCATCCATCACATTCCATCGTACATGTACAAATACACAGATCCCACCCGTCCACCTATGTGACAGCCGTCGTAGACAAGTACCGATACTTATTCGAGAAAATAAACCCCTGCCATCGTACAAGTACACTACTTGCACCGTACCTGTACTACATAACTGAATCGGTGCAAGCACGATGCAGCCCACGCCATCCCCGGCTGGTCGTACATATTTGTTCGGATCATGGTCTGCTTAGCGTGCCCGATCTTCCCGATTATTGGCCGAACAGAGGGTCCCTGATGACGTCTCCACTGCAGCCCTGCCCCTCGACGATACAAGCTCACACCTGGGACTTGTCGAACAGGGTCCGCGGGATGCAGAGTTTGAACGACAAGGAGGGCGTGGGCGACTCAGGCGGAACCCACCTTCCTCTCCTCCCCGCCCCGCCCTTCAATTGCTGCGAGTCGTACCTCACCTCCTCAAGCTCTCTCCCAATCCATCCTGCCCTAGCGAGGAAACATTTTTGGACAAAAACCCACCCCACCCCAAATTCCCGGCTTTTTGTCTTGGTTACTGAGTAGCGCCTAGGGAAAACGTCCGAGACAGGCCTAGAGGTATTTAGCTCTGCAGGAGCAAAAAGGAAAGAAAATGCGACTGACAAGCTCGACGACGCCCGCGCAGTCATCATACCTAAAGTAACCAGATCAACTCGTGTCATCTATCAGACGTGTCGTCGTGGCGACCATGCGTGTAAATAAATCCAAGCCCCCTTTCCTTACGCGGCAGTCGGAGAAACATTTTCGTACGGAAGGCATTACAAGGCACGATAGATTCGTGGCGGCCCACATCCGCAAGGGTCGTAACTCGTACGAACACATTAAGGGAATGGGAGACCAGTGTCGCGGGATCCGGCAGAGCATCCAAGTCAACCCAGATTTGGGGTTCAAGCGGGTGAGCGGGTCGAGCAATAGCGGATCCCTCGGACTAGTGCGAGGACTAGTAGTGTAGGGTAGTTGACGGAGGGCGCTATTCAGCAACTTGGTGGTTTGCGCCAGTATCCGGCACTCAAACTCGTGCTCTTGTCTACCCGAATGCAGACGCCTCCCTACGCAGATGTGGACGGGGCGGCCGCTTTCGCTAGTGCTTGGTATTGTTGAGAGGGTGGTACGGAGTTGGTGCTCCACCATGCCCGTCAAGCAAGCATAGCTGGATAATTATCCGTCGAACACCAATACATGACATCAGCATGACAGGGGAGGCGCACGCAAACCCGCCCTTTGTGACCAATCGTAAACACCGATTGCCAGTCTGCCCTTGATTTCCCCCCTCTCTCCTCCATGGCACGACCACTCCCGTCCCCCAATTGGAGCTTGGCTTAAGGTACAGCTGTGGTGTGTGTGTGTGTGTGTGGACTGTTGGCGTCGGGGATAAAGCTTGCTTGTGCGTTCGTGGAGCAAGGTAAGTCGACTCCGAGTACGAGCATGCAGGTGGAAAGCGCGACCAGGTCCCCGCATGGGAGTTTGCTGATCTCCAAGCGGCAAGTGCAACTTCTCGTATGGAGAAGTGGGAAGATGGCTCACTCGTATCATGGGCATTCCTGTTTATCAGCATGCCGCCATCAATCGGGTTAGTGATGCACTTCCCAGGAGGCCCTCGGTGTGTGCGTAGTAGGCCTAGTCGAGCTGTGTCGAACTCTCATGGCCTTGCACGAGGACGAACTTGGGCCGTACCCATAAAACATCCAATGATGCTGCCAGACCCACGAGTAGTGCCATGGGTACAAATACAAGTGTACAGCTACGAAGGCTACGACGACTACGAGTACGAGCACGTCCGGACCCTTACAAACATGGGAAGGACGCCCTAACGAAAGGTGAGGTGAATTGAAAATGATGACGAGCATCTTCTTTACCGAGAATGTCGCACCTCTTCCTCGCACTTACCTCATAATTAACCCCGGCATGGTGGTAATGTGGAGAGAGGGGTTCGCTGCTTGTGGTCTGCTGCCAGAACATCCGGTTTCCTGGATTGTGGAAAAAAAAAAGGTATGGTAGGGATGTCGAGGTATGAGGTAATCGTGCCTGCATTGAAGCCCTCGCAGCCCCTCCCTCCACAACCTGGCTGCGGGGGGGAGGGAAGGGGAGGGGGTGAGAGGGGGGTGGTGGTTTCCCTCGTGTTGGCGAACCTGACCTTCCAGGGCAGTGGCCAGGACAGGAATTGAATTGGAGACCACGTGATGAAGAGTTACTTGTATACTTGCAGCTCTCCGCTGAAGCCGGCGGCCGCTCCTCCGGTCATTCCGGAGTTTCCCTGCGAGAACTAGTATCCGGAAAATAGCACCGGGGG
>ONZQ02000001.1:4608269-4708714 GCA_900312665.1 Cephalotrichum gorgonifer
CAAGCTCTCGGTCGTCGGTTGACTCTAAACCCCAGCCGCCGTCGAAGGCTACAGGCAAGACACAGGGGACCATAACATCGGCCCGTATCTCACACACGAGCCGCGCTGCACCGCCTCCTCTCGTCAATAGAGGGCGCGGCTCCTTCCCCCCCCACCCCTTCTTCCACCCCTTTCTTCTTCTTTTCGCTCCCAAACCTCCTCCGTGACCCTCCTCAGACTCTGTTCGCGGCCAGAGATATTTGCCTGACAAGCTGGGTAACTTGGAGGTGAATGACCTGATGGAGAGGTACGCGTAACTTTCCCAGCCCCTCGTATTTATCGAATGAATACGATGAGGTCAGGGTTTGGAGGTTGGAGGTAAGTACTAGCAAGCTACCAGCATGTAAGCTTTCCGGCCAAGACCTAGACAAAGCGGGCGCCGGCAGGGGGGGGGGTAAGGTTATGTGACCCACAGCTAACGTTATCTGACCATTCTAGGCCAGGAGGCCCATTGAGTCTTCTCACTAGCCCCTGGCACCCTTCTTATTCAAACGTGGATGGCCAGTGCCCCCTGGCCTAGGCAGTTCTAGTTCCCTTGGGAGACGGGGTGCGCTAGCAAGTGCCAGCTGAGTGTGCGAATACCCACCCAAACCCTCGAGGCGATTTGGGGCTACTTGGGGCTCATGACCCTCAGGAGATGCCGCATTCACGTGTCATCGTCCTCTTCCGAGTCAGACTCGAGGACGGGAAGAAGGCCCGCGTCGAGCTCTGCCGGGTAGGGATGTATTTGTGGTGATTCGAGCTCCGCCCTATGTTGGGGAAATGGGACTCCATGGAACTCGCCGTCAGAGCGATGTGCGTGAGCCCACGCCTCGATAAACTGGCGGTAATCTGTTGTTCACGAGGAAGCAAGACGAGGTTAGACACACGCTATAGAGACGCCAGGAGCCGAGAAAATGTCCATCTGTACCGCGCCGCCCCACTGATGATGGAGCGTGAAGACTCGAGCATTGGCCAGCTCACCCGTCGCGAAAGAAAAAGGGGGAGGGAGGGAAGAAGAGGTATCACATTACTTACCACTCCGACTAGTGAACTGTATGCCTAGATATCTGATGTCGAGAGGATTCGCTAATGCTGTGGGAGTAGATGCCCCGTTGCCCGGTTCGGGGGCGGATCGCTGGCGGGGCCGGATACGGTTGAATGAGAACCGCCGGCCAACCTCCGACGTGCTACTGCGCCGCCCCCTAGCGTTTAACCGGACCCGTTTCTCTCGCTCGTCCCTTGAGCGGAGTTCTGGTTCGAACCAGTGGATATCGTACTCGTGATACTGCCGCGACGATCGGTTGGCAAATACTGTGATCGAGTGGAGGTTGGTGTAATTATCACGCCAGAGTTTAAGCCTCTGTACCAGACCCAGGCCCCTCACGCTGCCGAACCGATCCGTCCGGGTGTTCACGTCGGACCAGATGACGTCGACGTCATAGTAGTCTAGAAGAGTCTTCCCGCGAACGTCTCCCTGGAACCTGATGGAGCTGTCGACGGTCGTGAACTCGTAATTCACCTGCACGACCCCGTCGAAGGCTACGATGCCGTCCTCACCGGTGTACCTGATCCTATGGGGTACTCGAAACGTCAAGAAGCGCTCCAAGTCGCCCGGATCGGAGTATGGTCGATGTCGGGCGTGGAGTGTATGAGGAAAGACGTCGTCGACCGGAACTGCACCACACGTCATTATAAGAGCCTGAAGATGGGACGGCGGGCTGAACAAACGCAGGTCGGAGCTCGGAGCCCTACCCTACCTACCGAAGTGCTCTAGAAGTTCATTCTGGTAAGTGCATTGCCATACTACACGGCGGTTGCGAGAGCCGACGACCTCCCAAGGTCCCAGGTATATCGTCTTCTCGTGTGATGTGTTTTCGTGGAGGAGACTAACGTAAGGGAGCCGTTAGTACCGGCCTTCGAAGAGAACGGCGCCGGAGGCAAGGGGCGGGGGGGGGGTGGCACCGGGTGCGGGAGGTACGGGATGGGGGGGGTTCCAAGTACATTGTTGCCTCATATCCAGGCGGACCAAGATCTAGTGCGTCGAGTTGTTCCGATTGTGGTTGTGAGCTATGCGATGTGAAGGTCGAGAGGCCAGAGATGCCGGATGTTGGTGTCCAAGTCGAATCTATCGGACTGACGTGCGACTGCGCATTGTTCCGGCGCCCGAGCGAGGAAGGTGCAAAGGACGATGATGAGGAGGACCCGGCCATGTTGCCTGTCGCGAGGCCGACTAGTTTTAGGCACCCCGGAGGAGTGAGCGCGAGCGCGAGCGCGATCGCTAGTAGCTTCCCCACCGAACCCCCGCTTCCTCCTCCTTCGGTTCAAACACCGGTCTAGGTAGATACAGCTTAAGGGAGCTCGTTTCCATGTTCTGTCCTTTAACAATCTCCAGTAGGTGGCGGCCGGAGGCCGGGGTTAACTAGCGGAGGATTGGAGAGTGAGGTTTGGTCTCGTCCGTTGGTTTCACAAATGGCCATGAGTGCCCCGCGCGGGTGGTGGTGGGTGGTGGTGGGGGGGCAACAGGGTTGAGGTTTGGGAGACGGGAGCGTTGGAGGTCGACTTCGTTCGCAATGGTGAGAGAGGCCGTTGGGAGTTGGCGGGTCAATCAATGGCTGGTCGGGTTGGGCGCGGCGCGGCGGGTAGTCTTGCGAGGATGTTCTAAGATGTCGAGGGTGAGGGTGAGGGGACTGGGGAGAAGTGACCATGGGTTAGCAACGTCCCGGATACGGTCATTCTGGAAGCAAGAGCTGCACAGCTGCATGGCTGCAATAAACATGCGGTACGGCGAAGAGCGACTCGACCCACACGCGCGAATTCGGGAGTGAATAATGTTATGTGCTGTGTGTACATACAGGTGGAGATGGGAGACGACAATATCGATATCAGCCAGGAGGGTTCGCAGGTTTTGCTGTGAGGTGGGACGGACAACAAGATAACAACTAATAAAGTCCGCCGTGGGATGTACGAGTACGAGTCCGAGTACATCGGACACCTGCCCAACCGCTTTAGTACGCGGTTCCGCATGCGCAGGTAACCCACAACAGGCACGATGGTATCATCGGCATATACGTTACTCGCCAAGAGAAGTTTAGCAACGGGGCACTCCTATTATCACTGGTGCTGGCAGTCTCGTAAGCATCATGACGTGGGCAAGAGCTGGCGGGGCGCTCTACTCAGAATAGAACACCTAGGCAAATGAACCGCGGGGTGAGTGGATTGGCGCGGGGCCTGGAAGTATTATCGAGAGTTCCGAAACGACAAAGAAAATAACGAAAGGGAAAGACCTAAAATGGGAGGGGCCAAGAACGACATGCTCTCATGGGCGTCGGAGAGAGGCTCGGTTCGGAAGGGGGGGAGATGCATCGTTCATCTCGTGTGTGATCTAGCATAGCTGTGTCATGGTGGCAAAGACGGTTGGCTTGATTTGTGGGGGAAGCTCCATCCGAATATAGGATTTCCTAAGCTATGAGTGCGCGTAGCGTGAGCGTGTGCGAGCGACTGGCTGAGTCCCTCCCATGGTCGACTTGGCAGGGCCAGGAAGGATCCCACGGGCCATTAGGTTGCGTGGGGAAGTCGCATGGGAAGTCCTCCCTGTTCGGAACTACGAGCACTGGCCCTGGCCCCCACTCTTCCACCCTAGCCACTGACAGCCTTCTATTCCCCCACGAGGTCGAGACAAGCCTCGCCACTCGTCCCTAGCCGTGCCACCATGTACTAGTAGGGTGCGTGTGGGGCTCACCCAGTCGTTCCTGCCGCCTAGCCCGGTGGCTTGGTCGGGACCCACCCGGGGACGGTGACCACCCAATCCGCAGAGCACCGAGAACGGGGAGAGAGCGACCCAGTCAGTCCCGTGTTATTCCGTGCCGTCTGCTTCGCTTGTTCTCGTAGCACAGGCGGCTTGAGCTACCCTACCTACTCCAGGGGACGGGATTCTCTTCTTTTCTTTTATTTTATTTTATGTAATATGGGGTTTTGCGCCAATCCGATTCCAAACGGGGAGTCAATGGCCACCCACCCAACAACCAGGTGCGCTCCGTCTCGGATCTGGTCCCCAGATGAAGCAAGCGCACCCAGTTCCCCGGTCCTGCTAAGTAATACGAGTAACACTATTACACAATCCATGTATCGAACGAGAGAGTGGAAGTCTTGGCACCGTTATTGCATCGGATCTTGACGATTTGACGCGCATATCGAATACTTGTACTCGTACCTCCTCGCAGGAAGCTGCGACCCAAGCGCAACGCAACCGAACAGTGGCTGACCTTCCCCTCCCCCTCCCTGCAGGGATTCGTGAAATCGGGTCATGTACCAACCCATGCCGTCCGTCGGTCCGTGGGGGGTAAGAGCGGCGGCCGTCCCAGCTCCTCTCCCCTCTTGGGACTTGCCAGCTATTAGTTACTAGTATGTAGTATTGTACAAGTGAGTGTGCGAGCTGCACAAGACCAAACAATATTACTACTAGCTATGGATACTTTAGTATTAGCCTCCAATACTCGCTCCGCTCCCACAATCTGCCACGACGCTGCGCCTCCACAGTCCGGGCCCGTGGAGTTGGCACACCGATTCAAGCAAGCACCTCTCATGCTTGGCTAGGAGGGATATCCAATCCTCGCCCACCCGCCCCTGTTCAGTAATAACCTACAACTCTTTTAACATCGCCCCGCCGATTGGCAACATGGTGGAAAGCGGTCATCATTCTCGCCAGTCCTAGTATTGCTCGCCCTCGCCCGCCCGCTCCCAATTGGCATTCGAGGCGCAGATTACCTCTACGGACTGACTTCCTACTCCCGCTTTGATGGATTTACCCAGGCGAAGAAATCGCGGGTTTCTCGGGCATGATAGCTCCGAGCTGCCCCCACAGGATCTTCAAGTGAGTGAGCGCGTCAGATCCCCGCAAAACGGATCCATCCGTTGGTTCACCCGCATCGCGGCCCGACTAACCAGCGCCGAACGCTGTCGTGATCCCATAGGATCGTCGCCAGTTGAGATACGAGCTTGACTTGAACTCGTGGAACCTGCGCATTTGGGGTGTCGCTGCTTCCGGCTTCCTCACCGACTCGTTCGTCCTCACTCCGATCATCTCAGGTGTCACAGGCGGCCTCGCCCCAGCAAACTGCGCCCCGTGGCCGCCTGCTGACTGCCTAGGTGACCTTGTTCCGGCCACATATAACTGACTGACCCTTTCATAGCTACAACCTCTTCTCCACAAACGTCATCCTCGCATCTATCGCGTTCGTCTACTGGCCCGACGGCGGAAGATGGCACGGTTTAGTCATTAACCTATGCACGCTGGTGGGCTCGGTGATCGGCCAACTTCTCTTCGGTTTCCTGGCCGACTACTACGGACGCACTCGTCTATACGGGATCGAGCTTATCCTAGTCATCGTCTCTACAATAGGTGTCGCCACGAGCAGCTATGGCTACCAGGACCTGTCGTTCTTAGCATTGTTTTGTTGGGTACGTGGGAACGGAGCCATCCTATCCGTGGTATTTGCACTACTGACGTTTTTTCTTCCGTGCGGCAGTGGAGGTTTGTTATGGGAGTTGGTGAGTACATAGGACTAGGGGGCCCTTCCTGTTTTCCCTAGCAGGACAAAAGAGTCACGCCACGGTCATTGATTGCATGTGGCTAACGTTGAGGTAGGAATCGGGGGCGAATACCCTCTCAGCGCAGTCATCACCTCGGAATGGGCAAGCAGTCGATCGAGAGGCAGGATGCTCTCGAGCGTGTTCATGATGCAGCCCATCGGTCAGGCCCTGGCCCAGCTGGTCGGACTATGGGTCCTTCTAGGCCGCGAGAACATGTTTGGCCTGAAGGCCATGCAGTGTGGCCTCAATACCAAGTATGACGAGGAGTGCAGGAAGGCGGTCGACGGCATTTGGCGGATTGTCATCGGCTGCGGTGCCGTGCCCGCCGTGCTCGCCATCATATTTCGCTTCTTCCTCTTCGACTCCGGTATCTACAGCTTGGAGGTAAGGAACAAGGCAGGGGCGGCGCTGCGCAACACTCAGAAGGTATACGGCGCGCCCACCGAGGGCCAGGATGTGTTCCCGATGGGTGGAAACGGCGTGCTCAACAGAAGCCGCGAGAGCACGTCACCACGGCCTATGCCCATCCAGTTCACGAAGGCAGACATGTACCGGTTCTTTATCCAAGAGGGGAACTGGTATTATCTATTAGGTCCGTCACCCTGGCGAGGCGGCCTCCTCAATGCTCGGTCCCCAGCATCGACAAGCCCCCTAGCCGAATATACGCTAACGTTGCTCCTAGGTACCTCGGCCACATGGTTCTTTTTGGACGTGTCGTTCTACGGTCTCTCCTTGGATAACAGGGGTACCCTGTCGGACATGTGGGCGACCTCTCCCTCTGTGGAGCTGAACGAGTCCCTCGCGTGCTGGAACTCCTCTCTCCCAGGCGGAGAATCAATGCTCCCTCGCTGGAAACTCAATGGGCTGCCCATCTGGCAGACGGATTCGACCCTTCCCTGCAACACCATCTACGACGTCCTCGTAGAGCAGGCCTATCAGTACCTCTTGACGGTATCTGTCGCGTCAATCGCCGGTAGCGCCTGCTTCGTCATATTCGTCAACCGCCTCCCGAGGCGACTTTGGCTCACGGTGTCATTTTTCGTTCTGTTCATTGTCTTCATAGTCACAGGAGGCGTGTACTATGCCGTAAACAAGGGCCCGGCCTCCCCCGCCACGCTCGCCTTTGTAGCACTATGCCACTTCCTGTTCAACTTTGGTATGTTTTCTCGGTGACCTCTTCTTCATTGGAGGGTGGGAGCAGCGGGTGGGAACAGCGGGCTAATCTCGGCCATACACACAGGCGCAAACACCTTGACCTTCATCATACCCGCCGAGATCTTCCCGACCTGCTATCGCGCCACGTGCCACGGGATATCGGCAGCCATGGGGAAGATAGGCAGCATAGTCGCAGTGCTGATCGTGACCGCCATCAACATGTCCTATACAGACGAGACGAGGCAGGGCCTCATCTTCATCCTCTTCGGATCCTTCGTCCTCCTCGGCGCGATATTCTCGTGGGCGTACCTGCCGGACTCCGAGAGGTGGGTCGTCGAGGAAGGCGGCGGGCGGTACCTCGAGCCGAAGACGCTGGAGGACCTGGGCGAGGGGAGGGAGAAGGCGAGGTTGG
Source organism: Cephalotrichum gorgonifer (assembly GCA_900312665.1). Taxonomy (NCBI): domain Eukaryota; kingdom Fungi; phylum Ascomycota; class Sordariomycetes; order Microascales; family Microascaceae; genus Cephalotrichum; species Cephalotrichum gorgonifer. Next base: position 4,615,447 of record ONZQ02000001.1, read on the forward strand.
CGGGCGAGGTCTTGACTGTGCAGGGGAAGTGGGGCGAGCTTGTAAGGAGGCGGAGAGAGAAGGCAATCGAACGGAGAGGCAGCGACGACGCCTAGCCCATGCGGGGTCGTGTATACGTGTCACTGGGGGGTGGATGGGGAGGGGACATGTAAGATGGGGTTATGAATATACCCAGGAGGGTTTTTGCACTTCAAATAATAATAGTCTTATGTAGAGAAATTAAGCTCACGTTCACCATATAGAGCTACACAGACGGTAATTTACAGACCCGTACTGAAAAATGTGTTTCGGAGGAGCGGCGTCGTGTCGCGCGACGTTTCCGCAGCCCTAAAGTAAAGGGGGGAGAGGTTTCCTATCGTATATCCCTACGCGCAGCCCAAGTTGAAGAAACAATAAGAAAAAGAGGAGAGAGAGAGAGAGAGAAAAGCTGCTAATATAGCGCGTACGCAAAACCGTTTCATTTCCTCCCCTGCCATTCCAGGAGACCCGAGAGCGCAAGAAAGAAGTGCGTGTTATCCAAAAACCAAGATGAGACCATAGGGATTACCTTCTTTCCCTCCTCTCTCTCCCTCTCTCTCATCCAGGAAACATGTACCCGAAAACAAAAAAAAAGGTAAGAAGTAAGGTAGGTGCACCTTTCTGGACCCCCGTTATTTCCTTCCTATCCTATATTACACCCCGACGCGCCAAAGTTTCGTTGACGTCTGAAGAAAGAAAGAAAAAAAGAAGAAAGAAAAGAGAAGAAATGAAACGACTCCTCTTTAGTCCCCCCGTCCTCTAGTTACCCGAGTCCCACGACGAGAGGTCCATAGCGTCCATGGGCCCCATGTTCATCAGCGACCGCAGCACGCCCTCCGCGACGGGCGTGACGCCGGGCTGACCGCCGGTCTGCATGCTCCCCCACCCGCTCTCTATCCCGAACCCCATCTGCGGCTGTTGCTGCGGTGGTACCGGGTACCCCTGGCCTTGCGTGACGCCCCGGTCAGCCGACATGCCGAAGTCGCCCGGCCCGCCGCCGTAGAAGCCGCCTTGTCCCGCCTCGGCGCCCGCCACCGCCTGATGCGCCGATGCGGGGCTCGCGTTGTACGACGTGGTCCCCGAGCCCCCGTTTAAGGCGCCGCCAGCCGCCGCCCGGCCCTTGTGCTGGTCCGAAGCCGTGCTCGAGTTCGGCGTCGGCCCATTCGACGGCCCGCCCGGGGATGTCGACAGGTCGTTCGTGTCCCCGTTGCTCTCGCTCTGGACGAACCGGAGCATGGAGGACGTGCCAGGCGGGGACTTGACGCCCACGCCGAAGAGGGGCGACGCAGCCCCCGGCACGACCGGCACGCCCTGCATTGGTATCCCCTGCGCCGTGGCGCCGTCGTGCGAGACTGCCATCTGCCCGTCGCGAGCCCAGGACGGGGCGTTCGCGTACCCCTGAGGCTCCGAGTGGGCGCCCGTGTTGTTTTGGGCGTCGCTCTCCGCCTCAGCAAGGTTGGGAGCGGTGGCCGGGTTCGGGTCTTCCTCTCCCGGCTTGAGGAAGTTGACGTCGTTTTGGTAAGCCATAATGCCCCCGGCTCCTTCTGGATTTTCGCAGGCCCGTACCGCACTCGCGCTAGGTGCCGAGTGCCTGGGTATTGGCTGTGGGGTGGTGGTCAGCACTTGTCAGGGCTGTGGGCAGCCAGTCGGGGAGGGGGTAGCGGGCATGCCGTCGTGATAAATAATTCCCGAGCTTAGGCTTGTTGGAGTCAAGGTTTTCACTTACACTATCATTGCTTCGGGGGAAGGCTGCCTTCAGCTGCGGAATCCTCGTCCCGAGGGCTTCCAGGTCCACGTCGAGCTGCACCAAGAAGGACTCAGTGAGAGGATTCCTCCGCTTTAGCACGTTCATCGCCGAGAGCAGGAACCGCAGTGAGTCGGCGGTCTGGCTGTCGTCCGGCCGACTCTTGAGATACTGCACGAAAACGCGGGCCGCTACGTAGAGGCAGAAGGAGACGAAGGGATTGAACTGTGGCCGGCTCGGAGATTAGCATAATGAAATCGGCGTTGATATAATAGGACGGGGTTGGGCCGGGAATCAGCGTACCGAGGATAGATCCGTATGGGATATCATCCGCATAATGCTAGCAATCTCATTCGCCGCCGTTATACATCGTACTTTGCTCTCGGAGCTGACCGACGTCGGCAGTTTGTGCTTATCCGCCTTGAAGATTCCGGCCTGGTGTAGGCAGATTGTCGACGTGTGAATGCTCATGTTCATGAATATGATATTTGCATTCCCTATACCCGCTGGTAACTTTAGTTGCCGAGGGAGACAGAGCGATGTGTTCAGCAGGATGTTGTCTAGCTGACGGTGGCGCTTCCAGAACTCGCCGTTAAGATCGTGATCGCGGTCGTCGGTGTCCGGCCTGTGCAGGTGGATGAGATTCCGGCCAAATAGACAAGCCATTAGCACGATGCCCCCGAAGGGGGAGAGCTTTGTGGCCCCCGATGGGCTCATCGCGTCCTGCAGCGACTGCGTCTGTTCCGGCCGACTCATATCGAACGCTTCTTCCGAGGCTGGCAGGTGGGTCATGATGTCCTTTTCTTCAATGGTCATCGGCCACCCGGTGCCGATGCTGGAATACCTGTCCTCGCAGAAGGCCATCCAGAACGTTCTCCGCCTCTCTTCCCGCTCGGTCCAGTCCCTTGGAGGTGGCAGGCTCTGCTTCACATCGAGCCCGGCGCCATCTAGTCGGTGAAGACCAATCCTGGGGGGACACATCCTTGGTTAGCTAGACCACCCCTGAACCGTTGGGTGAAATGGCTGCTGCCACTTCTAGGGGTATATTTACATCTGGCAGAGTCGTACGGCGGCTCCCGTATTCATCCACGCTCTTGGGAAGTACATCATCTTGAGTTCGTAGCAGGCAAGAAGCACATGTGTCTGAGCATGGGCGACAGATATCATGTGTTCGCCGTAACCCTTGATGTAGTCGGACTCAACATACTTCCTTGCCCGTTGGTAGAAGAGGTCTTTTAGATCGCCGTACTTGTCGGTTACGGAACATGCCATGGTCCATATCGCGTATCGCAGACAGACAGGCGGCCTCTGGTTTGGTGCTCTGTGAAGGAGACTTAGCCGACTACGATGACGACGGCATAGGATAGAGTGCGGGCGGGGTGACGGGGTTAAGACTTACAAGTTCATGGCGGCAAGATACCTGTACTTGTGGATCATCGGGGCCGAAGGATGAATCCTTTCAAAGTAGATCTGGTGCCTAGAAATGTCGCGTATTAGTGGGCGGCGCTGTCAACGGTTCCAAGACGGCACGTCATATCCTTACAACTCATCAATGGTTTCCTGGGTCGGAAGTGGCTCCTCGAGTCCCAAGCCGATCATTTCCCAGGGGAAGTTGCTGTTCATATTGTTCATTGGCACGGGCATGTTGCTGTTGAAATTGAACTCCTCCACAGTCGCCGTCCGGGGCGATTCGCCGCTATACTGCCACCGGTCCATATCCCTATCGCCGCCCATGCCCAGAGACGGGTTGCCGACGGCGTAGTTCGTCGCGTGTCCCTGCGGCTGGCCATGGCTGGCCCCGTTCTCGAGTGCTAGAGATACGGGCTTCGGGTTGCCTCCCCCGGCCGCGTTCGGCTCTTGTGTCTTCAACATGGTCTCTACTTGTTCTGCACCGGCCCAGTCAGTCAGTGAAAAAAAAAGGGGGTAACTAACACGCGACTGGGTTTGTGCTCACTTAGCCTCTCCTCCAGCGCCTTCACGTATCCCCGCTTCGGGCCGCTCTTTCTCCGCACCTCGTCATACGCGCAGGTGTGACCTAGGCGGGAGCAGGTGCTGCAGCTCGGGCGTACTCCATCGCACTTGAGTTTCCTCCTCCGGCATATCATACACGCGAGCCTCTTTGGCTTCGGCACGGTCGCATTATCGGTGGAGTCTCGGACACGGACGTCGTCTGTCGGGCTGTGGGAGCCGTTATGCGACGGTACCGTCGTGTCCATCGGATCGATATCCGGTGAGGTGGTCGTGCTCGGGGACATGATCACTGACTGAGGGACGACGCCACCGAAGGAGCGAAGGCGCAGCGCCGAGGGTTACTGGATCCGTCGAGAACACCGGCGCGTGCCTCTTCTGGTAGTCGAGGATTCGGGGTTAGGGTGTCCGGGTCCGGGGGTCGAGGACCAGCCAGACCATACGCTCCGCGAGCGTCGTCGTGAAATCAACAGAGGGCCCGGGTCGAGCTACGTGGTTGTGGGGTATGAATAAGGTCGCGAGGCAGAGGTCGCCGTCAACGATTAGACCGGCCGGCTTGGGGCGGTCCCGGTCGCAGTCGCAGTTGCAGTCGCAGTTGCAGTCGCGATCGAAGTGAAGATGCCTATTAGTGAATTCGGCGATAGGAGAAGAGGGCTCGGAAGGATGCGGTCTGGATATGATTCGCATTACAAGCACGAGTACAGGAATGGGGGCCAGGGCGACGGGAAATCTCCGTCATTGTGCTCGGTAAGGCAAGGCAAGAACTGAGGGCTGGGCCTGCCCCAGAAGCTACAAGTACATGTCATCGTAAGCGGACGATCTCTCCCACCCTTCGCCCTTCGAGAACCACCTGCCGCCAATGGTTTCCCACTTCCCCACCGCCATTGGAAGGGTCCAGGATAACATTAAGGATAAGTACCCACTTGGAGGGGCTGTTGCGTTGGTACATGAGTGCTTAATCTCTCCTTGTACACAGTATCAAGGCCTCGGGGTTACTTTAGCAAGGGTTGTACCCCTCGCACCAAGGTACTCATACCGCTCAAACCAAAAAATTAATTCGAGTCCCAGGTTGGTCATCCCTCGCACGCTGTTCAGAGATGGAAGGAAACACCAAGAGCCTGTTAAGGTTTGGGGCTAGGTAGGCTACATATTGGTACGTGTACAAGTACAAGTACGGAGTAAGGCTCGTCTTCTGACTGGAGGGAAACTCGGCCTCAGCACTCCATACCAGTGTTCGGACGGAAAGCACGCCCGCTCAAGATGCGGCACCACCACGGAAGGCAGTGAGCCGTGTGGCTTAGACCGTTGGGTGATGGTTTTTCGGGTCGCGAATCGGTTGGTGTCGTGGTTGGCTAGCGGGATCGAGTTGCCAGCCCCTTTCAATACTCCGTAGGTTTTTGTATTATATATCGGGCTCCTCCGCCATGGATAGGTAACCACCAAAAGTGAAAAGTTGACGTGGAAGTGTGGGAGTTTGGCCACGAAGCACCATGGATACTGGGTTGCAGTCTATCCTGCAGATCATCAGCTTGCCCAGATCCGGTGCCATGGCACGAGTAAGTAGGCACCATTTTGTTGATGGGAGCAATTTCCCTGTTCCTCCATTCTCCTCCCAATATCTTCCCACTGAGGCTTCGACCGAAGCACAGCCCCTGAAGCCCACAACCTTGGGTCTGCAATCGCTAGGTATAGAGTACCTGGTATTACCGAATGCTCCATAGGCTCCGAGATAGTGGTCGGACAGCACGCAACGGCGCGTTTCCATCTCATCCACCTCAGAGGCGGCAGGGTCTGTGCATGTTCCCCCCCCATTCAGGTGCGAATGCGAGTCCGAGGAGTACCCGTAGTAGGCACGGGCCAAGACTTGGATGAAGACTGGCCGGCAAGTGGCATCCCGGTCTTTGGTGTACTTGTACGCGGCTCCGTAAATCCCCACCATAGTAACCCCATGCGGCCTTTCCTCCGTGCGGAACCACCCCCGCTGCGGAATTCCATCGCCACGCAACCTAGTCGTGCCTATTTGTAGTCGTACATACTTCTCAGTTGAAACGAGGGTTAGGAAGTGTGGTATTATTATTGCAAGTACTCTGTATCACTCGCGCTCATAGCCGACAGAGGCAGCAAACTATCCCTGTCTCTGCGAGCGACATGCAAGATATTTATAGCAACGAGCGGGCTGGAAATAGTGGATACAAGATACTTGTGCATTAGCCACTTTTTGGGTAAATAAGTACCTGCTGTGAAGAAATATTCGCGATACTGCCAGTTTGGCACTGTGCAGACGGTAGAGATCCATGGCAAGCCCTGTGCTTCTAAGTATCCTGTAGCAGCCAGGGGCTAGTAGAACACATTCGTGGCTTCAACTCTCAGGTTACGATACGGGGAATACGACAGGCGTCTGGTCTTCCTGGCCGTTTGCCAAGCGACCAGGACCAGCCGAGATTTGGCTTGTCCTCTTTCTTGACTTTGTCCTCGACACCCCCTGAAGAAGCAGTAACTAGGTAGTACATGCGAAGTCGTAATAGGCTCCATACCTATACTCCGTAGTTTATTTCTAATAGTCTCCGTCCGCGGGTCTCTCTTCCCTGCAATCCCGAGAATGAACATGAAAATAAATGCATGTCACCATCGCCATTCGCTGTTCTATTGATGGCGCACCAGACCCAGCGCCGGTATTAACCCAAACCAAGAAATTCTGCAGCCGATCGTCAAGGCGATACCTATATATATATACATGTGTGCATATATGTCCCCTTCAGCTGGTTCCCCCACACCCTTGCGGCTCTAGTCCTTTAAATAGCTTCAACAAAAGCAAGACACCGGCGTCATCTCAATGCGACGTCAGGTAGAGCCACGGGGTGAACCAAGCAACCCCCCCTTTTTCTTTCCCCTTCCCCGCGTGTGCGCGCCCCGGTTCCGCTCTCCATGACCCATCACTTGCGGTCTGAGTCGACTCCGATAATGCGGAGGACACCTAGCTCGGCATATGCTAAACAATACCTCGTAGGAGCCCAAGAAACAACCGGGCAGGAGCTAGCTGTCTTGAAACTATGGACGAGCTCGCCAGTCTCAGTGTGGCAAATCTCTAATCCGGCACCTTATGTCATACTAATGTTAGAGGTCTTGCGTCACGATGTGCTACCTTCTACTCCTACGAGGACGGCACTTACCCTCGTCGCTACCTCCGACTATAAAGCTGCCATCAAACGTAAAGCCTGTAGCTGGTTAGGACGTTGTCGCTAAGGTGGTGTGCCACCGATCCGATGTGTGAATGCTTACTCATGCTTCTCACGGGCCCAACCATGGCTGTGATGGTCCTCTGGCAGATCCAGTCGGTGGTATCCCAGAGGGCGATAACGGAATCGGACCCACCCGTCGCCAGATACCTCCCCGTGGGCTGTAACTCCGCCGTAAGGCAGGACGATGTGTGCCCGTGGAGCTTGAACTCGGTCCGGGCCTGGCCACCGTAGTCATGGAAGAGTACTGGCTCGAAATCAGGATATGACAATATCCGAGTCTCCCCTTCCCCCGTTGTCATGAAGACCCTACTTCCGCTCCAACAGAAGGCAATCTGGTTCGTTTGCCGCGGCTGCTGGTGTGATGAGATGGGCGTGTTCTGGGTTGGCGAGAGCACGAACACGGTGTCCGCCTACAAGGGTGTTAGTGTGTGCAGGACAGAATGATTCTCTTTCGCCCAAACGGAGAATGACACGAGGGATTTATCAGGAAGGGCAGTGAGGCAGTAGGTGGCATCAGGGTTCGGACAAACCTTGTTCCCAACTATTAACGTATCACCCCCCGGGGCCCAGGCGAGGGTAAAGGCTTCGCCGAGGCCCCTTACTTCATTAAAGCAATTCTTCGTCCTTACGTCCCAGAACTTGACTGTTCCGTCGCTGCTCACACTACAGAGCTCGGCATCCTTGACCGGATTGAAGGCCACCTTCTCTATAGGGGCCGTATGGCCTTTCAGATCTGTCGAGAAGCGGGCATTGGGCTTCTCCGGGTTCCCTATCCGTCATATACCGAGACCAGTCAGCAGAGGGGCAGCAGCAGGTCCGGCAGTGACAAACCCTCCACCGATGGCTTAAGGGATAAGGAACAAGCAAGGTTGTCCGTTCGGATCATCGGGATGTAACTTACAGACCCGTAGCGTCCTGTCGGCCGCCCCCGTAGCAACCAGGGTCCCTAACGGGTTCCAAGCGATTGATCGCAAACTATACTAGTGTTACCTTCCGAGCAATAAGATGGCGTGAGCTAGGGGATGATGGGCTCTTACTTGTGCGTGCCTCCTCCACCTCTAGCGGAACCCGGGTCATGGTACGTTGTGCTTTTTAAGCCGCCAAAGTAGGCCGAGAACTTTTCTTTGGATAGGCTCTGGCGAGGCCTCACGATAGGAGCCATGTCTTCCTACCGGGCCGGTCGTGATTGGCCTCGTTGTCGGAGTGGGAGTGGGAGTGAGCGGCACCTCGGTGGGAGAGGTAGATTTCAAGTATTCAATACGGGTGCTGCTTCCAAGTGTTGAGTTACAGGAAAGAAGTGAGCAGGCACATCAATCAGCTTTGATGAAGCTGAGTTCCGGGTTCCGGGGAGATGGGAGTGAAATCCCGTCTAGTCCGCTTTGCCTTAAATACCTGCGCAATATAAATTAATTCAACAATGCTAGGTCATTCCTTCCAAGGCGAAACTTGATTCGAGGTGAACTTCAAGGGTTCAGTCTCTCTGCATCTGCGTCTTTGTCCGCGCATGCACGTGATGTGATTCACGCTTTGGGAAGCGACGAATGCTCCTTTCTAGGTAAGAGTGACAGGCTGGCTTATGTCAGAGTGTTGGCTTGATACTGATGAGTGTTACTAGTATGGGAACAAGCCATACTAGTTAATCCATATTTTGCGCAAGTAATTATAGTACTACGATCCATTGCTCCTCGGAGGAAGGACCAAGCAGTCCTACCATAGCTTGGGCCAATTAGCAGCTCCGTCCCTTAATGCAGCACCCGCACCACCGCTGGAGAATAAGGTATTAATTGTTATTACAAGGCTACGTAATTGGATTGCTCGGCACAGCATCCCGACGAAGACGGCGACGAAGACGACCATTCAAAAACGTGGGGCATATTAACACTACTCAGTACCCATACACTATCTTACTTGGCGGAGAACACGCCCCTTTCCAAAGCTCCGCAATCCAGTCCGCCCTCTCACTCGTACATACCCGCCATGCTCTGAGTTCCCTCCGAGCTCCAATGGCACAGGTCGACCAGGCCAATTCGAATTTGTGGCCGCCCAGGTAGGGAGGTGTCCATGCTACCGCAGCCGTGACTGCAACTGGAACTGCGACTGCAACTACAACTTCCCAACAGTACAGCTTCTCGGGACTTCCCCGTCCTGCCCAGGCCTCCCCTCACGCGATTACGAGTGCTTTCGGGGACACTGCGAGCTAGGCGCGACGTCGTGGAGCTGTGAACCGCCATGTATTGGCCGGTCGGAACCCCGAAGACTTATGCCACGAGTAACAACGCCGCCTGTGCCTCCGTCCACATCTCCCACGACAATGCTTCGGCCGAGCATCCTACGGCGCCAGGCGCTGCCGACCCAAGATCCCCGGGGCTCCATGTCGGCGACGATGACACCGAGGGGCAGCCTCCACCGAAAACACCTATCACCCCGATAACCCCCTTCGTTCGATCCGTGGAACATAGCGAGCTCGACCGACTACGCCCGAGTTCTAGTGTTGACGATGGACCTCCGTCCGCCAGGGTGAGGGAGCCCATACTGGCTCTCAGAGCATCTCGATCTGGCCACATCTTCGTCGTCGCGACCGCGACGACTATGACTGTTTGGCAAACAAAGGTACGCTGCCGATGCCACCTCCCCACACCGCGATCCTTATTCTAAGGCGAGAGCATCTTTCATAGCCTGCCGTCATCCTAGCCGTGGTGATCCGTTCCGACGCCTCCCTCGAGACCTACGGCAGAAACACCGATCTACTCCTTCGCCCGGACAGCGCCATCTTCGTCGTCCGTACGACGCTCGGCTACCTCATCACCTACTCTATCGCCACCGACCCCAGCGCGCGAGTCTACAATCCTCATTTCCCAAACTACCATAACATCCAGAGGCGACGCCAGAGCCACGCGGGGGGACCAGGTGGTCGTGCACCCGACCAGTTCCTCTGGGGGCCGGGAGAGGGGATGGGTGTTCAGGACACTAGTGTGCGATTCCGGATGGTCATCAAGGTGGACGCCGGAATCGAGAGCGCGCTGGCCCTGGACGACGAGCTCATAGTCGCCACCCGCAAGCCCGCCGCGATCCAGTGTATCCGGTGGTCACCGGACTCGTCGGGGAGACAGACGAGAACGGAGCTCCTGAGCCGGATGGGCTGGCTCGACAAGAAGACCACGGTCACCCAGATGACGCACGACCGGCCCATGAATCTCCTCACCTGGACGACGGCCGATGGGCGAGCTTACGCCGTCCAGCGCCTCACCACCCCCGGGACCCCGGACAATGCGGCAGACCCGGAGTCGAAGAAGCTCTTCAGAGGCTACTGCTTCTACGAGCCCGAATCTCGGGCGGCGCGCGCCGTACAGGCAGTCATAAACGCGCGCTTCTCGCTCATCGCCGTTGGCTGTGCCGACGGGGTAGTGCGGGTTTACTCGGTCAGAGACTACGCCGGCAACATACCCTTGTCGCACACACACACCGTCCCAGTATCGAACTCGGCAACCGGGACACTGTCGGTGCTGACCTACTCGACCGATGGATACTGCCTGTTTGCCGGCTATCAGGAGGGGTGGGCGACGTGGAGCGTCTACGGCAAGACCGGGAGTCACAGCTTCAACGGGGACGAGGCAGTAGCTGCCGAGAACGGAGACGACTGGCTCGTTGGTGTGAACAACGCATCTTGGATTGCCGGCTCGTCCGAGCTACTACTCACGAATCCGCAAAACGACGGGATATGGTCCCTAGAGATGGCCCGTAGCGCAGTATCCACGTGCTACACGTCGTCAAATATATTCCGCACGGTTCTACAAACCTCGACGGGCGTCTCGGTATACCGCGGGTACGACCTTCCGGACATGACGTCGATATCGGCAGAGCCCTCGCTTTGGCACGTCGCCAAGATCCCGCCGCTCTATCTTCTCAACCAGTGGCCCATTCGCTGTACGGTCATCTCCCCGGACGGGAGGTACATAGCCGTTGCAGGACGGAGAGGGTTGGCCCACTATAGCGTCAACAGTGGGCGCTGGAGGACCTTCGCTGACCCGGACATGGAGAATGAGTTCCAGGTGAGGGGGGGGATGTGCTGGTACCAACATATCCTCGTCGCCGCCGTAGAGGTTAACAAATCCTACGAGCTCCGCCTGTATTCTCGAGAGGCGGCCCTGGACAAGTCAAAGGTCCTCCACACGCAACACGTCCCGGCGCCCATTGTCCTGGTTACGTCGGCAGAGGAGGACTCGGTCCTGGTCTACACGCAGGACAATTTACTGTATCATTTCTTGTTCGTGGCGGTCGGTGGGTCGGTCCGCCTGGTGCAGGTCGGGCAGATCGCGTTCCACGGGATCGTGAGATCCCCGGCAAGAGTTCGCGGGCTGAGCTGGATCCTTCCAGAACAGCAGCTTACCGAGGGAGACCCATCCCAGGACGTCACCGTCGCCTCGGTGCTGTTCCTCGTCGACGGGAAACTCGTGATGCTGCGGCCGTCGATGTCTGGCGATGGCCATCTCAAGTACGACATGAGAGTCATAGCACAGAACGTCGAGTTTCACGCCAGCATGCGTGACGAGCCCTTTTCGGCCGCGCCAGCTCAATATCCGCAGCTCGAGAACCAGTCGGCGGCGGTGGCGGAGGCCAATCTCATAAACTCGCTGTGGGTGTTCGACGGGAACGGCCTCAAGGTCTGGCCCGAGATACAGGACGTCCTCCTGGCCGTATCGGCGGGGCATTCCCGGCCATTGCCGAGCCCTGTCTACATCCCGATGGACTTCTACCCCCTATCGATGCTCCTCGATAAGGCGATTGTTCTCGGTGTAGAATCTGACCTTGTTCAGCGGCGGGATGTGAGCTTCTCATATTTCCGCTTCGCGATCAGAGTACGTACACCGCCTGCCCCCACGATGGCCTGTGGCCGTTTAACCTCCCCTCCCCCCCCTTTTTTTCTTCTTCTCTTTTTCTCCCAATCGAGTTCTCCTACTAAGTTCTGATGACAGACACATCTGTTCCTATCCGATATTCTACGATACTACCTCACCCGGAACTTAAAGCTAGAGGCGCTCCACCTAGCTCAGCACTACCAGGGACTCGAATACTTCCCGCACGCGCTCGAGGTTCTACTTCACCATGTTCTCGACGACGAAGTCGACGCGTCACCGAGCCCGAAAGACGCGATATTACCACGGGTCCTTTCGCTCCTCTCCTCTTTCAAAGAATATCTTGACATAGTGCTGCAGTGCACTAGGAAGACGGAGGTGAGGCAGTGGAAGACGCTCTTTGCCTACCTGCCTCCGGTGCAAGAGCTCTTTGAGGAGTCGCTCCAGCGGGGGTCGTTGAAGACGGCCGGGGGGTACCTGATTATCCTGCACACGCTGGAAGAAGCGGAGTCCGTGTCGGAGCAGTCGGTGAGGCTGTTTTCTCGAGCCATACACGAGGAGGACTGGGACTTGTGCAAGGAGCTGGCGAGATTCCTTGCGGCACTCGATGAGACGGGGAGCGTTCTCAGGGGAGCAATGCAGCTGGTAAACATCTCTCTTTCAAACCAAGGGGTAAACGATGGTATCCTATCGAGGCTACACTTGCCCGTGCCTCATTCGAACGGAGTCGGAGGCGGCAAGTAGAGGGAGAAGAGAGGTAGAAAGGTTGTCATGATGGATCGGGGGCTCATACTGGAGTCTGTTGGGACTGTTGAGGAGGTTATAATATGTTTAGCGATGAGCGTACTTCTATTAAACGGGAATTGTTTTCAAAATATACGGAATATACAATATGAGATGGTTTTGGAAATAAGTCTGGGCGATTCTAACCAAGGACTGACGGAAGTATTCCTACGACTGGCAACGAACCATAAAACAGCTTAAGCCATGTTCCCTTGAATAATACTACTATTACAAGTAGTTACCGTATTAGCAAGCTTATCGATAATAGCCCCCACTACTTGTCAGGGCCCACCCCCGTCTGCGGCTGCGGCTGGCGCTAACAATCAGAGTTCCATCAAATCAACCCCGCGGTTTGCGCACGCCAGCCACCAGCGTCGTTCGAAATTCATCCCTACTCACCATCCCACCACAGCCGAACCCACGATCCACGACTCACGAGGCGAAACCAGACCGTCCCGCAATACCGACCGCCGCGACCCGACAACTCCTCTCGTGCCCATGACCGGCGGTCTTTGAAACGAAACACCGGCCAGACCCCGCCCTTCATACACCTCGATCTTCTTCTCACCCTCACCTCCTCGCCACCTCCATTGCGCCCTCCCCATTCTCATCCACCACGCACTACGAACTACGCACTACGCACTCCATACACACTACGTCACTATGGACGACTACGTGAGCGAGACCGATAGCGAATACACCAGCTATTGGCGAGACTGGGTAGGCGAAGCATCCCATCCCATCCCATCCATACCCCTTCCCGCCGTCCCCAACGGCTACCGCCGGTCTGATCTGGCGTGGAGAAAGGAAGAAAGAAGAAAAAAAACTGACCAAGTCCCCTTTTTACCTATAGTTCCTATCGTCCCGCGGCAACGAGTACTTCTGCGAGATCGACGAGGAGTACATCATGGACCGCTTCAACCTGACGGGGCTCAACACCGAGGTCCAGTACTACCAGCACGCCCTGGACCTCGTGACCGACGCCTTCGACGTCGACTGCGACGATAAGATGAGGGACGCCGTAGAGAAGTCTGCCAGGCATCTGTATGGCCTGGTCCACGCCCGATACATTGTTACGACGCGCGGTCTGGCGAGGATGGTTAGTTTTGGAAAACCCCCCCCCCCCCCCCCTTTTTTCCTTTTGCGATATCCATATCCCATGCAAACGTGAAGCTAACAACAACAACACCCACGTGCAGCTTGAGAAGTACAAGAAGGCCGAGTTCGGCAAGTGCCCGCGCGTGGCGTGCAACTCCCACCCCCTCCTCCCCATGGCCCTCTCCGACGTCTCCAACGTCAAGCCCGTGAAGCTCTACTGCGCCAAGTGCGAGGACATCTACAACCCAAAGTCGGCGCGCCACTCGGGCATCGACGGCGCCTACTTCGGCACCTCGTTCCACAACATCCTCTTCCAGGTCTACCCGGCCCTCGCCCCCACCAAGAGCACCGACCGCTACGTCCCCCGCGTGTACGGCTTCAAGGTCCACTCGTCCGCCGCCCTCGTCAGGTGGCAGACCGCCCAGCAGGAGGACATGCGAAGGAGGCTGCACAGGATGGGTGTTGACACCGGCTTCAGGGACGGCTTCAACGAGGAGGAAGAGGAGGACGAGGACGTCATCTTTGAGGGGGTGAGCGATGACAGGGCGCTCATGGCACCCGGCGATGCGGCCCAGGTCGGCTGAACGCATTCATCCCCCCAACAGCAACTTTTCTCTCTCTCTCTCTGTCTCTCTCGCTCAGACTCTCTCTCACTCTCCCTCCCTTCTTTCTACAGGCTTTCGCCAAACAAAAAGACCAATCCCTACTCGGTCTGGCTCATCATAAGCTCGTCTATCTCGAGGACCGAGGTTATCGGCGTTATTTGGGTCTCTTTCTCTCTCTCTCTCTCTCTCTCTCTCTTGTTTCCCTTTTCTTCTTCTCACTTCTCACTTTCATCCCTGTTCCCCCATCCCCTTTTGGTGTTCGTCGTGGCTGGATCGGAGGATGACGACGGCTGGCTGGAGTGGAGGTGAGAAAGAGAAAAAAAACAAAGGAATTTACCATATACAAGAATAACTAGCGAAAAATTCATGACAGCATACATTTTAATGACGGGAAATTTTTCATAAAAAAAATAAGACCTTCGCTTCCCTGGTGAACTAGTATTATGTAGGCATAAAACATTCAGTTTGATACGATACTTAAAGTATATCGATTTGCGAAAACATGGCTACGTAGACTGAAAGCCCGGTCCCGTTCCGTTTTCCACAACGGTAAGGAGAGAAAAGAGACCACCCTCTCTTTTGCGTGAGCGCCATGAGAATCCCCCCTTTGTGCCTATCAGAAAGAAAGCATCATTGTAGAAAACGCCTTGTGCGCCACGAAACCTCTTGCACAGTTCTCCGGACCCCCCCTATCTTTGTACCCTTTCCATGCAAGTAAGAGTAGGTGAAGACATTAATAAAAAACACAAGAAACAAAAAAAAAAGTAATAAAAGAAGTAGAAAGCCACCGACGGGCGAGATTAGTAGCCAAAGGTCATTTAGATTGACCCGTGGGTATTCTCTCTCGACCTCAGACCTTCGGTCCTAGGATCATGGTGATGCTCCATCTCGATGCCCTCCTCCTCGTCGGGGGTCCTCGCGTACGAGGTCTTGTGGGTGGCGTAGCTGTAGCTGCCGATGCCGGCCCAGAACGCCTTGTCTGGACTCCGCGGGGCCCACGCCCATCCGGCGCCGGCGCTGATGGGGAGGTGGTAGTACCGGAAGCTGAAGATGCTGACGAGGGTACCGATGAAGTAGCCGAAGAGGATGTCGAAGCCGTGGTGGCGGAAGTCGAACCACCTGGTCGAGGCGATGAATATGGAGGCGAAGAAGGGCAGGAGGGCGAGGATGAGGAGATAGATTGGTGGCGCCGCTGCCTGCCTCCGGGCGGCCATGGCGGCCTTCTGCGTGCCGCCGCCGCCGTGGCCGCCGTGCTTCGCGGTATCCTGGGCGCCGTAGTACGTCGTATCGGTAGATTCCCGCGTGAGCGGGATGCGGGAGGGGAAGGCGGAACGGGCGTTCCGGTCTACGTCGGAAGCCGAGGAGGGCGGGAGGAACGGTATCGTGACGGCGAACTTGCTGGCAATGAAGAGGGACAGGTATATGAAGCTGGCGGCAGACAGCGAGGAGTGTGCGCTGGGGAAGCTGCGGAAGCCCTCGTCGATGACGGCCGAGTCGGGGTTCGTGCATATGTCGGCCGAGACAAGGGCGGTTGCGCGGCCCCCCGGGATGAGGTTTCCGCCGACGATGTACTTCTCCATGTTCTCGACGTCCGGGATACACCTCGCGAGGAGGTCGGGTCGGGGTTTCCCGTAGAGGTTCTTCATGCCATTGCTGATGAACCACGTCGCGGCGGCGGAGAGGCCTAGGCCCAAGAGCCCCACGTGGAGCTCCCAGAGTTTCCGCCGCCATATCAGGGCCTGGGGCGTACCCTGTGGCACAGTAGGGCCCGGGACGAAGACTAGGCAGATTATGACGATGACGCCGACGGGAATTGCGCTGACGAGAATGCCCGCCAGGACATTCGGGACAGTCTCGGGCTCAGTCACGGGGAAGCTGAGAGGCGGGGAGTATGTTAGCTGGAAGAACGTCGAGAAAGCCGGCCAGAAGGAAGTGGTTTGGGGAGGGTGTGCGCTCGGAAGCGCGCGGAGGGCACATTCGGGGCTCCTTACGATATGTTAGGGTCCGTCAGATAGAACGGGCGCTTGTTCGGGGAGACGCCGGACATGATGTAGCCCGTCACGCCGAGGACGATGAGGACGGCCCAGTCGAAGACATATGATGCGGTGACGAGAATTGGGCCGCTCTTTGAGGAATGGGCGCGAGGGCCCTTCAGAATAGAGGAGGGCATGGCCGCCCGCTGCGTGAGAGGCTCGAGCAGTGAATCCTGGCTTGGGTTGCGAGATCTAAGCGGCGGTGGACTTGAGTCGGCGAGTCTCATTCCCGGTTGGGGCGGGTTAGGGAAATAAGAGACGAGCGGTCGAGAACGGCTCGAGGAGATTGCGCGTGGGTGACGTCGAAGGTTATATTATGTGCCGCCACGTCACGAGGGTGAAAGGAGCGGGAGGGTCACTAGATCAAGAAAGAGCGCGAGGCAAAAAGGCGACGTCGAAAAGGGCGAAACAGGTTAGGTCCTGCGGGATTGACGCGGCTTTGGTAGTAATGGATACGCAGGAGGAGCGCTTTCAAGATGTCGAGGGAATAGGAGTGTATTGGACGGGAATGAAAGGATACTTGTACATTGGTATTACTCTCGTATTACTACGTATTACAAGTAGTACTTGAATCCCGGGAAGTGCTGGGGTCCTTTGTTTCCAGAGAAAAAGAAAATCCGCGACACAGTGCTTGGGGACGTTTCACCCTTGTCGCCCTGGAGGTAGTTCGTTGTGGCGCCTGAAATTCCCCGCCGGCTTATGACCCTTGGCAAGGACTAGTGAGGGAAGTACTCGCGTGCTGGGGCGGGTAAGCGGTAGAGATGGGAGTGGCAGTGGCAGTGGCAGTGGTACTCGTAATAGCAGTGATGGTGGTAGTGGTTACAAGTCTTGGCCCTGCTGAGCTTTCTCGTACTTGCAGAGCCGGCACTGCCTCAAACGGCCGCGCAAGCTCATCCTGCCAAGATTTTCATGGAAACACAGGCGCGGCCCGTCGTCTCGTCTGTGAGGCTAGAGCTAACTGGGGTGACCGACCCACAACTGACCTGACTTGTATCCCCCCATTGGACCCTAGCTGTCAAAGTACCCGCACGAGTACTTTAGCGAAAGATAAACAGGCACACACCCGACCGAGGAGCAGAGCAGAGTGGGTCCATTCAATCCCCCCCGCCACACCAGCAAGCTCGCCCGACTGCGCAAGAGATTGTGGCTATTTACTGGTTCTCGTCTCCCCAGCTCCAAACGCAGCGTTAAGCAATAGCTGGGGCCGCGCGCGAGACATTGGCCGCCGTGCATTCCACAGAAACCCACAAGACAACCGCTCGCGGGTAAAAGCATGCCATTGACTCGCTGGGGCGTTTACAATGAGCATATTTCTGCCTTAACGGGCGATACGCAGACACTAGATGGGGAGAGCCAGTCTAGACATGACGGTTTCAAGAACCAACGACCAGATTGGATAATCTCAGGTACACGTGCGAACACAGTGCTCACTGACGCCGACACCCATTTTAAATCGAGGGGCATCTACGTGTACTCGGTACGCCAGATTGACTCTCCAAAGGCTGGACCTGATGGGTAGATGTACTTGCAAAACCCCAACTCGCGAGAACGGAAGTATGGTGCGAGCTAACTACCTCCGCGCGCGAGTAAGCCTGCATAATTACTACTTTAGGTCGGAAGGAGGAGCTGAAAGGCGCGCCAAAGTTGCTTAGGATATCGGATATCGGCACCGAGACTTTTCCTCCGCCCACCGCAAAGGAGTCCATATTAAGCCGAGTCGCTCATCATTTCCCCGTCTCGGCCTGGTGCTCTGTGCCCCCAATGTGTTTTTGCTACGAATGTCTGTTCACGATGTCTAGAGAGATGTGTGCGCTAGCTATTAACTAGTACTTGTACGAGCAAGTGCTGCGCCTTTCGTCATCGTCCCGCCCGCGGGCGGATGAGATTTCGGTATTCGACATTAGTTAGTGTAGTACCGTGTCGATCTGCTCGCTCACATCCGCGAGGGTTGCCATATTGATATGCTACTCTCCTGGGGTGGGGTGATAATCAACTCACTCTAGAGGGCCAAAGGCAGGTCACCCCGACTGGAGTACGTAGTAGATACATCATGTCTCGGGTTGGGTTGCCTGACAGGGGAGGGCGGCCATCAGGATCGTGCTGCGAATCAGCGAGAGGCTTGCCCGTCCGCCGCTTTCTGCGGGGCTAAGCGCTGGAGAAGCCTACCGGAGATCATCTGCAAGTGGACCTTCTTCGATGATGATGACGGGGCATATCGACTTTGAGTCCCGAGTCGACGATGTGCAGTCTCAATAACGCCCCCCTTCGCTCAGAAACATGCCACTGAGACGGACGAGGGGGCGGGGATGAAGGGGTTCGACTTAGAGACGGGGTGGAAGTAGTTATCGCACCAAGGCATTTTTTTCTGTATTCACGTATTCTATTGTCGAATGCCAATTCCAGATGCAATGGCCCAAACGCGAGTAATGACCCCTAAAAGGATGAACGGATATACTCATACATAATGTATCAACCACATCGTACACGAACCGACTCGCAGAATACCCACGATCCCAATATACCTCCCCAGAGTATCTCAACCAACTTATTGGTTCTTCTTGGCATTCTTCGCACGGCGCTTCTCGACGTTACGAACGCGTGGGACAACAACCCACTTATTGTGGTTGCTCTTGCGGCGAGTCTTGTATCCACCTTTGGCCTATCACGGGGTGAGCGCGAGCAAGCAGAGGCGGGGGGACGCGATGATGGACTTACCGGAGTGCCCCAAGGACTCGTGGGATGGCGGTTACTCTTCGACTTACCACGGCCACCACCGTGCGGGTGATCGACTGTTCAGGACGTGTTAGTCGATATTTCAAGGCTCGCCGTGGTAACCCCACATCTGCGGCTGGCGAGAGACTTGGCGGTGGGTGGGTGGACTTACCTCTGTTCATGGCCAAACCACGCACCGTCGGCCTGATGTTGAGCAGCCTACTGCGACCAGCCTTGCCGAGCTGGCGGTACTGATGGTTGGGGTTGCTGGCAGTGCCAATGGTGGCGCAGGCGTCCTTGTGAATCCTCCTGATCTCGCCGCTCTGCAGCTGCACGGTCACGTACTGGCCCGTCATGACCTTCGTTCCGTCATCCCGGGTCTCCTCCTCCTTGGATATGATGGTGGCATGGGTGCCCGCACTACGGCAGAACACGGCGGGCGCCTTGGCCCTCGAGCCGACGTTGTACACCACCGTCCCCACGGGGATGAGATGGACGGGCAGGCAGTTTCCCCTGAAGGCGGTTTTGGCGGCGAGGATACCGGGGTCGATGAACCCACCCATGCTGTCGAGAAGGTCCTGGGGGATGCCAGATCGGTAGCTCTGCACGACGTCGCCCGCCCTCATGTCCTCGGCGGCGACAATGTACGTCTTCCTCCCAGTCGCCTGCTCGGTCAGAAGGGCGATGTGGGCGGTTCGGCCGGGGTCGTACTCGATACGGTCTACAATATGGGGGCCGGGTCGCCACCGCATGAAGTCTACCGTTCGGATACGCCGCGCGACACCACCTCCCCTATGCCTGACGGTGATCCTCCCGTGCACATTGCGGCCACCCTTACCGTGGCCCCTCTTGGGGAACGTCAGAGGGAGGAAGGGCCGACCTTTCCAGAGATGGTCGTTGATCGGGCGCTTCAGATGTCGGAGGCCCGGGGTCGTGGGCTTGTAGGTCCGCATCGTGACGGTCTCCCTCCCCTGATTCTGGGTCGTCATCGTCTTGGGGCCGAACGAGCTCGGGGTTGGAGCGGCGGCGGAGCCCGCAGCCGGGCGAGGGGCTTCTCGGGCGGCATCGGAGCCTATGGCGTACTGCCGGGAAAGAAAGGTGCAGTTGGGCTGGAACCTTGTGAAGAGGCTCTGGCCACCGCGGCCGGGGCACAGTCGCGGCCGTATCATGGTTTTATGGTGCCGTCTGCACGCAAGGTGGATGGACGGGGTAGTAGTTTTCGGGGGGACGCAGCTCTCGTTTGCTAGACCGTCATAGTCGCCAGCCGGTGCCAGTAAGGGAGTGATGGGTTCGCGGTCAATATGGCGGCAATTGACGTGGCGAGGGCCGGGACGATAGCTCTCGTGATGCTCCCTTTGATGGAGTCGAATGAGGCCAGTCGTTGATGACCTCCAAAAATTTCCAATTGGAAGCCACAAATCCAGCTGGCCCACTCTCTTTGACGTGTGGCGCTCCTGGGTGCTTAGCCACGCGCATGTACATCTTGACTTGTACCGTGTTCTGGCGGGCCCCACACACAGACGCGACGAGGGCAGGTGAGACGGGAGGGGTGAGCCAATTGAAGGCCCGTTGCTCTGTCGTTGCCAATACTAACTTCTTACCCCGGTCCGTTCCCTGTACCAAAGACGACCGAGCAACGGGTGCAAATTCGCGTCTCGTCCTTGTGAGCTCGACTCTACGAGTTCGAGTACATGGGCGTGAGCCGTGAATAACACCACTCCCGCCCATTGATTCACCCAATCGTCACGTCATCTAGGACAATACAAGTACAACCACTGCTCCGAGAGGGTCTTTGGGTACAGGGGGGAAAAAAAGGCCTTGTTTGTAACCGATATCCCAGTCGCTGGGCTTGTTCTTAGAAGCTTCCATCACGTCCATCGAAAATAGATCTTCAGCGCCCATATCTCGCGAACCCGTCACCGCGTCCAGCGGACCTGTGCGCCATTGTTGTCCAGTAGATTTGGTTTTGGGAGCGAATTGCCCCGTCGACCAGTCCGCGCGCAGGATTTTCCGCCAATTCACACCCACCTGCTGCCCGATCTAGCAGCCAAGTGGATAGGTACGTACCGCGACACGCCTTGGAATGGACCCACTTCCCTTCTGGCCAAACAACGGGAGAGCTTCTCCACCATCGCGGCTTCTCCAACATAAACACCACCCTCTCCTCCGTCCTCACACTTCTCCCTCCCGACATCACAGCTGGAATACCCTCTCTCCCTCACCCTCACTCTCCCCGAGCCGGCTGCCTCGACATTTCTTCAGTCACAGCGTGGTACTGTTTAATACGGTCGCGTTCTTTACCTAATAACCACCCACAGCCAGCCACGAACACCCGCACGAGCACGAGCACGAGCACGAGCACGAACACGGCCCAACCCGAGAATCGCCATAGTCACGTCTTTTTGCTCTCTCCACCAGACTGTGAGCACTACCCTCCGCTCAATTGACGTTCCTGGAGAGTTTATAAAGCTAATGGTGTTAGTTTGGGGAAGCTGCCTTGATCTTTTTTTGCCTTACCAGCCACTTCAATTCTTCAAATTCCTCTCTTCGAGATGCCTCCCGTATGTTGATATCAAAACGCTATCCACGCCTACAGGACTACACTATCTAGTCTATACGCGTAACCCATCATCACGAGAATATGTTTTCTAACCCCGTATAGACTCGGACTCTCCGTACGCGGCAGATGGCCAGCGAGAATGATGAAAATAGCGGGTCGTCGCGGATGACGCGAGCGAAGGCTGCTTCCCTCGGCACCGACGAGCTCTCGGTTCCCGCCAAGGCTCTCCAGACTAAGAGGTCAGCGTTGAGCTCGCAGACTCAGGGGGCACAGAGGAAACGTGCCGCTCTCGGCGACGTGAGCAACGTCACCAAGGCCGAGGGGGCTGAGAACAAGAAGCCCGCAGCCAGGGCTGGACTCGTATCCAAGGCCGCACACCCCACAGGGATTCAAAAGACGACCCGGGCCACGACGCGGCCCGCACTAGCCACCAAGGAGTCTAAGAAGAACGCCGAGGTCCGACGTGCCCCTGCCCCCAAGGCCGGTGCCATTGGCGTGCAGAAGCGCAAGGTGGCTGCCACCGTGGCCAGCACCTCGGACCTGTCCCGCGCCGCTAGCCAGGAGCCTTCTCTCAAGAAGGCACACACCGCGGAGGCCGAGAAGCGAATCAGGGCTGAGGAAGAGAAGGCCGAGGTGCTCTCCGCAAAGGATGCATCACCCGAGCCCGAGCCCGAGGTCGAGGCCAGGCCCGCTCCCGATGCCTACCTTCACCCGTCTGCTGCCCCGAGGAACGGTTACCCGGAAGGTGTCCGGGACCTGGACACCGAGGATCTCGAGGACCCCCTGATGGTGGCTGAGTACGCCAATGACATCTTCGAGTACCTGCAGGATCTGGAGGTGAAGACGATTCCCAACCCCAACTATATGGATCACCAAGACGAGCTCGAGTGGAACATGCGTGGCATCCTGGTCGACTGGCTGGTCGAGGTCCACACGCGTTTCCACCTCCTGCCTGAGACCCTGTTCCTAGCCGTCAACATCACCGACCGCTTCCTCTCTGAGAAGGTCGTCCAGCTTGATCGGCTCCAGCTAGTCGGCATTACGGCCCTGTTCATCGCTTCCAAGTACGAGGAGGTCCTGTCACCCCATGTCTCCAACTTCAGCCACGTCGCCGACGACGGGTTCTCCGACAAGCAGATTCTCGCGGCGGAGCGTTTCATCCTGACGACGCTGAACTACGATCTGAGCTATCCCAACCCGATGAACTTCTTGCGCCGCATTTCCAAGGCCGACAACTATGACGTCCAGTCCCGCACCATTGGCAAGTATCTTATGGAGATCAGCCTGCTGGACCATCGGTTCATGGTGTACAGGCCAAGCCACGTTGCCGCCGGCGCTATGTACCTGACGAGGCTGATGCTTGACCGTGGAGAGTGGGTACGTAATATCCCTAGAGCGCCTAGCTTTGACCCACACTACACTGCTAGTTAAAGAAGCAAACTAACGAGACCGCCACAGGACGACACCCTTGCCTTCTACTCGGGCTACACCGAGGACGAGATCGAGCCGGTTGTCCAGTTGATGGTTGACTACCTTTCCCGACCCGTCTGCCACGATGCTTTCTTCAAGAAGTACTCGAACAAGAAGTTCATGAAAGGTATGCAGTACCGAGTAACCCCGTCACCTTATTGGATATAGAGACTAATTAGCGCATCACAGCCTCGATGCTTGCGCGCAACTGGGCGAAGTTGAACAAGGCCCACTTCGACATTGTCGACTCGAACCTCAGCCTTGACCAGATCTCGTGCCGAGTGGAGGGGAGCGACGACGCCGGCCCGTACGCGTAAAGAAGACAAGTATCATCAGCATCCCATCTAGCCACCACAGCATCGACTACACAACCGAGGTCTCTCCTCGAGAACCTGGATAGCAGAGCAAGACTGTTGGATTAGTTGCCGACTGAGCAGCGATGCGAGTTACGAATCTTTTAGATCACCAATTGGACGGTTGGCCGGTGGGCTTCCGGGATATGAGCAGTCCGGGCTGGGCCTCGACTTCCACTGCCCGGGCCCGCCATGCGGTGACGAACATATTTTGGACGTGGTTAATTACGGCCTCCTCTTCCTACTCTTCGAAGGCGACAAAAAGGAATCATCATCATTGGGTGTCAGTTTTGGTCTGGGTTTGGCGGCGCAAGAGAGGCGTTTTGTGTGCGTTACTGTGTGCCTCTGTTTTCTGTCTTTTCTTTTTCCAGTATGTTATCTCGGGAAACACGGAGTAGCGGCTATGTTTGGTCTTCTGTGCCTTGGGGTCGGGGTATTCATGCTGTCGTCGCATGGAGTCCGAGAGGGAGGGGGGGAGGAGCCTCAGAGCCGGGCTTCTCCTCTGCTGTGGGTGGCCTCCACGCGGCGAGCATGTCACCCTCGGTCAGGGTCTTGTACATTTTGCAGGATTCAGTCTTATTCACTTTTGATGGTGTTCTCGGTTCATTTTTTTTTCTTAAATGGCATGCATTGAACTGATATTTCCGGGCCTGGCTGGCAGCCCATCGTGAATTACAAGTGCTACTCTTTGATTTTGGAAGATGATGAGCCCGACCTTGAGACCAGAGGATCAGCCGATACAGTGTCTAGTAGCTGCGGGCTATCCTATCCGATTGGCGCTCTTGGTTCAGCCCAGGTCGCGGCCCCGTCGTCCGGTTTGTTTACTTTGCGAGAGGGCGGTCTCTGCGCGGGTCGCTTATGGGGACGGGGACGCGGGCAGAGGCAGAGCCTTAGGAGATACATTAATTGGCGGTGTGCGCCCCCCCGGCGGACCTGAGGAGGCGTTCCCGAGGTGTCTTCCGGCTTCGGCGCCGGCATGGCCGTCTTGTCGGCCTTGTTTCCCTTTGTCGCCCCGGGTTCACTCTCCCGCCCCTTCCTCTTCACGCCTTTACCCTTCTTGCTCTTTCCTGACGCCTTACCTTTACTTCCCCCTTCCTCCCGCTTCTCCTTCTCCTTCTTCTTCCTCTTCTCTTTCCTCTTGCTCTTCTCCACGCCCTGTACCTTCCGCCTCGCCACGGCCCCACGCTCGAGCTGGCCCAGGTGGGGGGTTTCCCGGTGCCGTTGAGCAGACACCAGGTCGACAGGGGCACGCGCTCGTCGTCGGGGTGGTCTTTGTCTCGGCTCATTTTTTTTTATTCTTCTCAACCCCTGTTTTTCATCTGCTTCTTCTCGGGGCTCTGGCCTATTGTATTCTGTTCTCCTACTTTCTTGTTTGGGTTAGTAGTACCTGGAGAGCCGAGTTGTGATGTGCGGTACGCATGCATGTCTCTCGTTAGTGTCGGAAAGCCTAGTGTGAGTGAGACAGTCGGCGGTGCTCTCTCTCTCTCCCCCGTATGGACCAGTAGCTTGGAGAAGGGGGGAACCTGGTTTTTTTTGTTATGGTTGCTAGGGTCCATCCGGTTGCCTGCGCAGGAAATCAAGTATTTCGAGTCGGGAAATGTATTGACTCGCTTTGGTTTCGGAGTCTCCAAGTTTATGGTTGGGAGTTTGTCACGACGGCCACGTGTGAGCTCACCGGTGTGAATTGAATAGGGAGAGGAATGAACATTGGTCGTGCCTTGTGGATGCTTCAATCTCTCTCACGGCCCGACTCGACTGGCCGGACATTAACATTGCTTGACCAATATTCACCAAGTCAGTGATGCTCCAAGATTTCGCTCATCCCAGGAAATTGGCAGTCTACAGTTTGGTCACGGTATCAGCAGTATTGGCATCGACAGAGGGGGGAGCGAGATATGAGGTCGTAAAACACGTCTCGATTGAACCTGAATAACCCCTGCCCAGTACGACACAAATAGGCATAACTCCTCCGAAAAGACGGGCCAACACTGGCATCATGACATGCCCCAGGCCCGGACCAATTAACCTCAAACGCCCAGCCATTTTGATAAACCATTACTGCCCAGCACTGTATAGGAGAAGAAGAAAAAAAATAATAGCCCGAACTCCATCCCGTCATCTCCCCGAAAAGACGTTGGTACCTGCGCCAGGTTCGCAGCCACCAACGTCATGACAGCCGAAAAGAGACGAGGGAGCGTGGGGGTAGAAAGAAAAGGAAATAAATGAAATTAGGCGAGCCGGGGCGGGGAAGCAGCAACTGGTCAGTCATTGGGTATGCTGGCCTCCGCGATGGAGAAGAGAGAGAGAGTGTGTGTGTGTGAATGTGTGTGCATGTATGAAGACGAGAGCGTGTTGTCTTTCCACGTGTAGTGTGTTGGTGGTGTATAAGCGGCATCCTCGTGGCCGATTATGACAGGCCCGGAGATGATTCCGAAGCCCATTTCAGGAAATCCGGAACCAGGGCGAGAGCCACAAGAGGCGAGCAGGCCAACAAGTCAGTGTTGGCGAACCGGGTCATCAACTGGGTATTACTGTTTGTCCCATGCAAAATGACACCGAGGCGTAGTCCCGTCTTTCAGAAACTCGCCATCCGCTCCTCGACACCAGCCCAGTACACGATGGGCCGGGGCTCGAGGATGCCGAGCTCGTTTCCGAAGCTTCGGCGCTCCTCCTCGAGGCCGGCGATGGAGGGCTGGCGGAAGATGATGCTATTGATAGTGCTCACTGGCGAGGAGGCGGACGAGACGATAGAGTCGCGGTTGCTGCTCGCTCGGGAGGAGGCGGAGAAGGAGCGGCGGAAGGAGGTGCGGAGAGTCGAGGGCGCGAAGCGGGCCGCAATGGACTGGAGTCGTGGGGACTGCATCTTGGGCGTATATTTTGAGGGTGACGAGAGAAGAAGGGGCGGGGGAAGATGGGGATGGATTTTTTTTCGGAAGAGGTTTGCGAGAGGTCGAGCAGGCTCTCGAGTTGAGGTGTGAGGTATGAGGTGGGAGATGTAGTCGCCGGATGTGCACTCGTGTTGCCAGCGTGATGTTAAATATCAGGTTCGAGTCACAGACTTGGTGGCGAACGGAATGAATGATGACCAGCAGCAGGGCGAATGAAGTATCGACGGGGAAACGAGGGTGTCTTAAAGTGATATGGCTCGCGGCCGTCGTTTGGATGTCTTAGTTGGCACTTAGTGCACCAGTGTGGTTGGCGGAGAGTGGGACGGGTGTATCGGAATAATAAAGATTGGACGGTCCGTTTATAATGATAAAAAACCACCGATGTAGGATAGAATTGTAGAGAGAAAAGAATCGAAAGAAGGCGAGGGATGCCAGACCAGGGCAGAGTGACCTCGGGAACGGGGAACGAAGGGCGAAAGAGACGGGATCGGCGACAACCACGACGGCGACGACGGGAACAGAACAGAATTCCAAGGCCAAACACGACGGGATGTGCTCCAACAATATAATATTGAGAAATGGCGTCGGATCTTATTCACACAGTCGTTGGCCACTCATTCCCGCGTATACTTGCTTGCCATTTGTGCTCGAGGCAGAGCGAACCCCTGGATAACCGAAGTCAACATCAGCGAAGCAACCGTCGTCCCGCCGTCTCCCGTGCCAGTCCCGTGCTTGTGTGTCTGTGCCCGTCCCCGTCCCCGTGCTCCGTCTCCCGTGCCCGTCTCATCTTCAAGCTTGGGCTCAGGTTCATGCATCGCCCCTGTTTCCTATTCCCTCTTCGGGCGGGCAGCAACACATCAGCCCCTGACTGCTCCATCGCTCTGGCAAACCAGAGCGGGGGGGATAGGACTTCTGAAGCATGAGTAAGTGGGGTTACTCACTACAAGTACCTGGAAGCACCTATAGATAGACTTTCAGTACCAAGTACTGTGTGATCGATCCATCTTGGCATAGCCCGCCACCATGCAAGTGTGAGTTCGAGTACTCGTATTGACTGATGCCCCGTACTTTTCCCGCAGATGGTGGCGGCGCCGTACTCGCAATTGGAATAGGTTTTTAGCCCCGTCTTGTGTATGTCTTCTATTCGAATACGAAGCAGTGGATCGTGGCGTTTGCCGGAAGCGGCATCCCGGATTTCTCGGCGCGCACAAGATATAGGCTATCCCAAGGGAGGTCGCGCTGGCGAGTGAGTGTGTCCCTGAGCCTGAGGCGCATGTCTGTGCGCCCACGGAAGAGGGACGACGCAGCGATAATTTATTAGTACAACATGCTTTCGTAGTGCACAGCCTATCGATCCGTTGGCCGCTGTTGTTGTTCTTGTTATTAACGTTGCCTGACACGATAAGTCCTCACTTGAAAAATCGAGGTCCAAGTTCATGTCCCTGAGTATTATGGAGTACATGATCAATGACAGGGAAGCGGGATGCGTCAAGGCGCCCTTGCCGCACCTGGCCCACTTGAAACAACCTGGAAACCACAAGGGCTGCACCTGCCTGTAATAGCACGCTCGCCTCGTATCATGCTCAAACGAGATGGTACCTGCATCAGACGACCCAAGCGAGTGCACTGTTCCTTCCTTACCAGAACCGTAGTATTAATACTTATGTTCCTTGGACCCTGCTCCTTCCCTACTTGTATGTGCTTGGAAATAGTAGGAGTGCGCTTCAAACGCGGCAAGCCCCCACAAAACGGAAACAGACCGATGTGCCTCATCCCTTGGCTCCCCGTCGCTCTTATTCCCCGACCCCCGACCCCCGACCCCGGCCCTGCCTACCTCTTACCTCTTTCCCTGTGTCTGATCACCATGCCCTGCTCATCAGCCCATCTGCATCTCCATGCCAGATACTTTAGTAATCTCACTTAGTACTTGTACCTATCTTCGCCTATCCTTATTCGTAACTAGTCATCGAGATCCGCCTCAAAGCCCAAATCCGTACAAGTGCCGTACCTGTAGTTTCACTGCCTGGTGGTCCCTCATACGTGGGGCTCTGTGATATGCCATACCACAACGGTGGTCTCGAAGAGGACCTGGTAGTACTCGTACCTGCCAATGTGTGAGAGCTTGATCTCGACCTCTACCCATCGGGCTATGTGCTCGTATGTTTGGGCTACGTGCCTGCCCATGGGATGGGATGGGATGGGTACCTCTCGATCGAGAAAGACATTCACTCCCCTCTCCCCTGGACATTACAACAAGGTAACTAGTAATTGCAAATTTATCGGTGAAGATTTTGAAACACTGCGGGTAAATATTCCTCTCCCCCTTGCACGGAGTATCCGCACGCTCTTTCCATTTGTAGTGCAGTGCAGAATCTGGTTAAGTTGGCATCTGAAACACACAGTGGAGCAACAAACCCAATTCGATTCACCCCACGCCCAGCCAGGGGCAGTATCACCATCACCGTCGCCATCACCATCATCCTAGCTCAATCTCCAAACCGGTCTTGTGTCTATTAGCTATTCCTCATACGGGTATGTGCGAAGGTCAAGTCACGCACACGGTGGAGGTGATGCACTTGGCTCAACCAGCCCTCCCATCTATTCGAGTGATACAGCTTTCGCTGTCACGCTTGTGAAGGTTGCGGGTCGCGTGCGGAAGGATGTACATGGAGAGAGGACACACGTGCAATGGATGTTTCAACAATAAATGAGCCGTAGTCGAAAGTAAATACATGTACCCGTAGTACATGGAATTAGAATTCGAGAGGGTCAAGTTATCGTGGTCCTTCCATTCCGCCCAGACATATCGAGATCACAGTCCCTAGGCAATTCATTCATTCATCTGAATTCTATCGATTCTCATCTGTAACTAGTTCTACGCGTACTTTACTGGTACAGAACAAATGTCGCAAAAGTGTAATATCTAACCTCCCACCCGGAGCGCCCCGGCCCAAAACAACCCCATACCACGGTTGTTCCCCGTATCCAAAATCAAGACAGAACCCACCATCCACGGACGGACCCAAAATGAAGAAAAAATGATGAAGAAGAATCAAAAAAAGAAGAAACCGGCAAGAGAGAATAGATGCAGCAGACAAAGCGCCGACCCAGAGAGCCACCTTTCATAACCTCCCCAGTAGCAGGGAAGGAAACCCATCAATCATCCTTGATCCCCATAGCGATATGAGCCCCTTGTCGATCTCCTAATCGTCGCACTTCGCCGAATGCTCTCTACCCACACCGAGTCATCCAACATGTCCTGTACCCGGTACGACCCGCCCCCACTAGTCCGTCTAGTAAGGTCGTCGCCGCCGACCGGGGATACCGGTGTGCCCGGCTCATCCGCCTGAGTCTGTAAATCGAAGCTGACCGCCGAGCTCGGCTGGCGATGCAGACCCTGAGTGAGTGAGGTCCGGGGAGACCCGAGGGGGTGCTGGTAGGGCTGTTCTGCCGGCTCTCCCGCCGTCGTCGTGCTGCGGTAGCTGGACGTGGCATCCTCCACTCTCAGATTGTTTGATGGGTAGCGCTTCCTGGATCCCCGCTCCGTGCTAAACCCGCTCTCACCCTCGCCTCCAGACGTATCGTCGTCGTCCACGTAGATGTCGGGTATCCCGAGCTGCGGCACGTCGGTCATCCTCCCGGCCCTCTTCGCATCCATGTGCCTCTGGAATTGCCTTGACCAGTACAGTGTCTCGAAGAACCCGAGCACAACTTTCCTCCTGACCGCCTCCTCCACCAACTGAAGCCTGGCGCGGCGCCTCAGGAACTCTTCGAGCCTAGGTGGGTTGTCAAGGTTAGCATGTACTCGCACTGCGCCCGCCCGCGGCTCGCCGCCAACTTACTTCAGGCTCTTGCTATCGTTGATGACGTTGTAGTGGGCGATCGTCATCATCACATTAGTAAAGGAGATCCCCTTGTCCACGTCCGCCGACACCATCATCTCCTCGTAGAATATGTTGAACCGCCGACGGCGCTCCCGCACCCTGGCCACGTCGAGGTGCGACAGCCGTTCGTTGAGCTTGTCCAGGTCCACACCCGTGCTGTACCCCGCCGCTGTGCCGATGGACATGTGCCTCGTGTTGGCCGCCGCCACGTTGTCGCTCCTCACATCCTCGAGTATCTGGCGCACAGAGTCGTCCGAGTCGTACACACGCATCTCGAACACCCCGGACAGCTCCCCCAGCAGCCGAGGGAACGCCTCCTTGCTGATGAACCCGGTCCCGGCCGGGTCGACGCTGCGCCACGCCTCCTTGAACCGCCGGATCTCGTCTCGGTCGACCACGGCGAGCCCGTTGGACTTCTGGTAGACGTAACTGAAGCTCTCGTAGATGAGCGAGACGAAGAGGTTGACGAAGATGTACATGCTGAGAATGTTCCACGCCACGAAGAGGAACCGCGCCCAAGGCTTGCTGCCGCAGTCGCTGTTGAAGAAGTCGTCGCTCTCGACGCAGAGAGGCGGCTCTATGTTCGCAAAGTCCTCCATCACGTCGTTCCAGCCCTCGCCACAGCTCACGCGGAAGAGCAATATCAAGGCGTTCGGAACCGTCCGGAGATTGACGCCGTTACCCTCCTCCGGCCCGAACCGCGTCAGGCTGAACGCCTGGGTCATCGCAATGGCGAAGATGAGGAAGAATATGAGCCACGTGGCGAGTAAGTTGCTGATCTTGGTCAGACTGGCCGCTGCCGTCTTGAAGAGCTGGTCCAGAGCGTCGTTCCGGGGGATGACGAGGAGAACTAGCGCCACGAGGAAAAACTTGTGGAGCTGCACGTAGGTCTGCACTTCTGTCTCCGTGATCAGCACCGCCATGGTCGCCCCGAAGGCTCCCGTAGAGACGACGAGGGAGTATAGATCCCACGAGCTCCTCCGGAATCGCGACCAGCCCAGGCCGATGATCCGGATGGCTACATTCGCCACGTAGAGAAGGATGAAGACGAAGAACAGGATGCCCCTCACTCTCGCCCAAAATGCCGGCTCCGTGCTGAACTCGCTAACCAGCAAGCCGAGGTGGCAGACGAGGACAAACGTGATTGTCGTGTACCATGTGCCTCTCTTCTCAATGGCCCTCTTGTGACACCACTTCTTCCACGCGTCACCCTTGTCGTTGTATGAGGTCTTCGACGGCGAGATCTGCCTCAGCAGTTTTCGCAGCTCCAGCCAGGATCTCTGCTCCGTGGTGAGGAAAGCTACTCCAGTCTGCTCCGTGTAGTTGCGCATGAAGACGGAGATGAACAGCGTGAGAACGAACACGGTGGCGAGCAGGTTGAATATAACGAAGAAGACCGCATTGCCTTGCCTCGCAAATGATTGAGGTTGAAGTCTGGGTCCCGTGATGGCTTGGGCCGCGTACGAAAGGTCGATCCAACCTTCCTGGCTTACGATCTGGAACAGGCTGAAAAGGGCTGACCCAAAATCGTCAAAGTTGAGGTACGGATTGGACGCCACCCTAGGGGCCAGGATTGGCCAGTCTTCCCTGTACGGGGCGCTATTATACTCCCCGAAGCAATCATCGATTCGCACGATACCGTCGGAACCGTCGTTGCACGACAGCAAGGCTCCGTTGAAGAGATTCAGCCCATATATGGCAAAAGGAATTAGGAGAGATATGGATACAAAGGCGGGCTGTCAATCTTGTTAGCTTCTTGGCGCGTTGCGCGTTAGTGGTGCACAGGGACAAGACTCACCGGCACAATCTTCCACATCCCCCAGATGATGACATTGTGGAAGGTATCCTGCGCACTACTACTGATGTTGAGCAGTCGTAGAGCCCGCAGCGCTTTGAAGGCCCCGACGGCACGGGAAACGGCGCCGTCGTTGGCGAGCAGGGTGAACACGTAGATCCATAGCGAGATGAGCACCACCGCATCGATGACGCCCCACGAGCTGCGGTAATATGCGTTTGGCGTCCAGAAGAACCCGTCTGCCACGACTTTTATCATGGCCTCGATTGTGAAGACGCCGGCAAAGGCCAGGTCAGTCCACACGTACCAGTTGCGAGCGCTGAACTCGTGGTTCTCGCGGTATTCCTTCTGGTAGAGGGGTGTGGTGATACATGCCAAGATGACCATGGCCACAATAACCACGTAGATGAAGGCCGAGAACGTGTACCATGCTACCTTGTTCGGTTCGACCCCGTCGAAGCGCTGACTCCCCCGCCCAGGACCGACGAGCCGTTGGCAGAGGCGTCGAATCGGGTTATGAGGTGTAAAGATGAAGAGAGAGTTGTTGTAGCTCGGATGGCGTGCCAGGTACTCGCGCTGGGCCTTACGTCGAGCGCTCGTGGCGGATACGGCCTGTTGAGCCATCTGGCGGGGATCCAGGGTTTCGTTCGGCCCGTCGAAGCGGATGTTGGAGTAGAAGGGATTGGGCTCCTTCCCTCCGATCTTGGCGGTTAGCTTCCCCCAGAGCGTAGATAGGATTCCAGGAGTGATATCGCCCATGGCCATAGTGTACTGTCTGACGGGCCCTTGTGGTCCGTCGCTCTCCTGGAGTGGCCCCGCCTCGTCATCAAGGAACTCCTTGACCACCGCCTCCTTCAACAGCATCTCCATCGTGGCCGGGCCATAGTCCAAGGGATCCATCTTCTTGCGGCTTCTTCCAAGGTGGAAGATTGTCGACAGGGCAAGATTGTTCGAGGTCTTACCCGTCTCCTTGCTATGGAGGAAGGCCTTCACTTGTTCCAGCCGTTTCTCATCCTCAGACACGTCAAAGTTTTCTTGTATGACAGCAATGAACATATTCACAAGAATAAAGAAGGACAGCACGAACCATCCCATGAGGAAGATGGCTCCGATCCAGCCCGTGTTGAACTCGCGCCCGGCCGCCGTGACAGCATAGAGCATACTGGTCCAGTTCTCGCTCGTCAGGATCTGGTACATTCCAAGGAACGCGTTGAATATCGTGAAGAACGCGACGTTGTATAGCTCGCCCTCCTCGTCTTCCTGAGGAATCTCGCCCCTGAAGAGCTGCACTGCGAAGATGGCCATGATGAAGGTAATGAGGAAGACAAAAAGCATGAGATTGCCTATACCCATGGCGTTCCCCAGTACCAGTATAATAAGCTTCCGGGTGACGGGCACTGCCATGACGATCCGATAGGCTCGGAGCACTTGGAAAACCGTTAGCCAGGCGTATGGCGTCCCCGAGTTCCGAATCGGTGGGATGAGGATGACGGAGGTTATAACGGCGAGCCCGAGGTCGAAAAGATTCCGCCAGCTCCGATGAAAGCCCCGCCAGTCCGATAAGAAACGGGCTACAATATCCACGTCGAGTAATATCGTCACTACAATTTCTGATGAGTTGACGAACCTCTCTCTCCCCGGCCCCATGGTGGAGCTTCGACATGCCTGCGCAACAAGGCCAAAGGCGATGATGATGACCCAGAATATGGATGTCTTCTGGTAGAGCCTCTGTAGCGCAGACAGGCGTTTCGGGACAGCGTCGGGGACCGGAAGCGGAGCAGGCTCGGCTTCGGCGGAAGTGAAGGCGCTGGCCTTGCTCTCTTCGCGAATCACCTGGAACGAGGACGTGATCACGGCAATCAGGAGGTTGGTCAGCCAGAGCATCATGATCATAATGCCCGCCCCAAAGAATAGCGCGGCCGGTGGGTAGTCCGAGTCGATGGTGTAGTACATGAGATCCGAAAAGGTGTTCGCGCTCATAATAACGAAGACGAGTTCCAGGGAGTGGAGGATGTTGTCGAAGTGGACAGTCCCGTTGTAGGGATTATCGCCCTGAAGGCAAATCGACCCACGAGGACACAGGAGCCCCTTTCCGCTGTCCGCGGCAGGGATGAGGTCGCTCAGGTCGTCCGGGTTCCTCGCCATTACCCAGGGCAATTTTTCGCCGGTGGAGTTGTCCAGATACCCGCCGCAGAATCCAAACGAATTCGTAAACGAGGCCGTCTTGTTTGTCGGGTCGAGAGGGTCGAGCCAGACGCATGTCCTACTCAGACTCGTCTTGAAGCTCTGCACGCCGATGATGGCGAAGAGTATCCAGAAGAAGGCGACGAGAAAGGCGACACGTACGAGGAGTGGGGTGGCCTTCTTCAGACTCCTCAAAATGATCTGCGATGGTTGTTAGTCAAGCGTCGGACACGGTCGCAAGATGATGGGGTGAACGAACAGCCGTCCCGTTAGTGAGTGCCAACAAGCGGATGATCCGCAGACAGCTGAGCATCCTGAAAATATATAGATGATGCTGCTTTTCCAGACCTAGCACTCCCATCACAAAGGATATCCAGAATGCCACGACGGCAACGAAGTCAAGCCTGTTGAAGCCATGACGTAGGAATGCCCGGCGAGCCAACTGCCACCTCCGCTGGTCTTCGATAGTGCTGGTCTGGTTACGCTGGGCAAAGGTAAAGGATCTAGCAAAGGCTGGCGGCTCGGGCCGGGTCTGTCGGGGACCTCTCACAGACTTTTGGCGTTCGGGCTGGAAGATGAGCTTGTACTGGTCGGCAACCGCGGCCCTGACCCCACGTTGCCGGTCGATGGTGCTGTACTCAGCCGCGTTTAATATAAACCCGGACACTATGATGCGCGCCACGATTTCCAATGTGAAGATGATGAATAGTCCGAGCATAGCCCAATCGATCCGAGTCTTACCCCACCTGTCGGGCCGCGCGTTGCCTTCCTCAAAGACGTTCGGTGCCGCCTCAATGGCGAGGAGAATAGTCTGCGCGATGATCAAGACTAGGATGATGAATTCCGTCCACGAGTGAATCAGGAGCTCGCAAAGTGCCTTCCTTATCGGGTTCTCGGGGGAGAACACTCCCAAGCTCTTTCCCTTGAGCGGGTTCATGGAAGGCATTCCCGGCATAGGCGAGAACTGGCCATTGTTCACGGATATATGAGACCCGCTCTTCTTCTCTGAGCCCGGGGGTGGGAAGAGCTGTGAGGGATAGGACGTGTCTTGGCTCTCCAGGATGGACTGGTGTCTCGACTGGGGTCGGCTCTCGCCGCCCGGCGACCGGGAGCGGCGGCGGCTTGGTCTGCGGTCCAAAGTTTCGCCCTCGCCGCTGATGTTAACCACACGCTGAGACATGGCCCTTACGATCGACCCCGCCTTGTATAATGCGCCGGATGTGGATGGGGGCCGGGAGCGGCGGAAATCGCCCGGCGCAAGTGACGCTCCATAGCCCTGGCCGAGATCGAGTCTGGTATGCCTGTCGCCCGACCTGGAAGGGCTGTTGCCAACGTCGGACACGGTCTGGAAGCTGTCCCTGGGTTGCGAGCCCTGGCCGCCAGGCGACAACGCGCCGGCGATCGGCTCAGCTCGGGACGTGAGCGGGGCGGTATCGGATTCATTATCTGCGATAGAAGGTCTTTCGTAATAGCCGGCAGGAGTGTCGTACGGATCCCCTAGGGCGGGGCCGAACGAGGGTTCGGGGGAAGGCTGGTCGATGCCCGGAGGTAAGGCGAATTGGAGCGCAGACATGTCGATTGGGGATTCGGGACGGTTGGCACCATGACCGTCGCGGGGGCGGCCTTCGTTGACCATGCTGCCGTACGACTGGTCCCAGTATGATGACGGGCCGGGTCGGGAGGCGAGGTCGCGGGAATCGCGTCCCTGGGAGGGGAGGAGGTGGGAGGCTGCCAGCAGCCGACCCTCTTGTGGTGAGTCGTGAAGAGTTTGGAGTTGTATTGATTGAGCGTTGGGCGGGGAGCCGGGGCGCCGGCGCTCGTGTTCCCCGGTGTGTGGCGGTCGTGGTCCGGACATGACGGGCAATCCTTCGCGATCGCGGCCTCTCACAGGCGTATAGTGACGGGTATCGCGAGCATGGTCGTGATTGAAAGGATGCCGATTACGTCGAGCAAGTCGAGATTAAGGGTGAAAGTTCGTCAACCGGAGCTGTGTGCAACGTATTAGAGGTGTAAGCAAAATGATTGTGGTGGTCGAGGTTGGACGCTGACTCGCTTGGAATCCATCCGCGATCAACGTGTGAAGTCAGGAGTCGTAGATGTTCCAGGAGCGTGGCTTGGTCGGAGGATTCGTCGATGTTCATTGGGCAAGACAGTGCAACGTATGCGGGTACTGCTACATGAATACAA
Source organism: Cephalotrichum gorgonifer (assembly GCA_900312665.1). NCBI lineage: Eukaryota > Fungi > Ascomycota > Sordariomycetes > Microascales > Microascaceae > Cephalotrichum > Cephalotrichum gorgonifer. Next base: position 4,651,821 of record ONZQ02000001.1, read on the forward strand.
CCCTTGTCGCTCAGATTCCACTACGCAACTCTGTACGGGTAATGGTTATCATAGATGCGCACAATGTATCAGTACCTTTTCTCGTATTGAACCCCCCCCCCACACATACTTGCATCCCCAGCCAAGAATTCCAGACTACAGATGCTAGTGCAAGTGTCACCCATCATAAACTATTAATAGGCCACCGCCGCTAATAGCGTTCACCCTCCGATGTTAGCTTGGCGTCCGCACTCCATGCACAGGTCAACCAGTTCTTTCCTCTTCCCATGCCCATCCCTGTTACCCCCTTCTCCTTCGCTTTGCCGGAGATGTCCCAGACCCGCGGCCAAGAACCTCCGGGCAATTGCCTCCGCCTTCTCCAGTTGGCTTGCCTCGTCCTCGGATAGCCCTGCACACGCCGACTCCAGGTCTTCCCCGGAACCCAACAATCTCGTGATGCCCTCCGCCCTCTGCACAACATCCGTACCCACTCCATTTATTGCAGCGCAGTGCACTCCAAAACTAGTAGTGGCATTTCCGGGCACTAGGGTGTAGAGGAACACCGGCTCGTCTTCAGCGTGCTCATCTCCGGCATTGGTCTGGACATCCATGTGGGCTAGTTTGATGTTTGGGCTCATGTCTAACACGCCGGGCTCGAAGAGCTCGTGGTGGTGGGTTGCGGCCAGAACGCGCGGGCCGTCATCCCCTCGAGAGATGATGTTTCCGATAAGAGCCGCCATCAACGCCACCCCGTCCTCTGCCCGGGTTCCCTTGCCAAACTCGTCCACTAGCACGAGACTCCGTCGAGTAACCGACCTAAGCGCGAAGGCCATTTGACGCAAATCGATGGAGAACGCACTCTCACTCCTGCAGGCGCTCTCCTTCGTGGTCATGCGGGTCAAGATCCTGTCCGTCAGCCCAATCGTAGCGCTCTCGGCAGGGACGTAGCTGCCGATGTGGGCCAGATAGACAATCAGTGCGACCTGCCTGAGATATATGCTCTTACCCGAGTGGTTCGGCCCTGTCAAAACCATAACATTCGTGTATTGGCCTGGATCGTCTCTTAGTCCCTCCACCTCCCCGCCAAACTCCTCCTGATCGGTGAACCCTCCCAAGTAGCATCCGTTCGGGATATATTGCGGCACGGCCAACTCCTGGAGAGGGTGGCGCCCGTTCCGAATGTGTATGACATTCGACGCATCTGTCACGGTGGGCGCCACCCATCCGTATCTCTTAGCCCCCACTCCCAACGCTACGAGGCTGTCCAGGTCACCGCACGCATCCGATGCACGCACAAGCTCTTCCTGATAAGAGAGGACTCGGCTTGCCAACTCATGTAGAATTTCTATCTCGCGACCTTGTCCAGTCAGCTTGTCAGCCCGCTGAGGTGCATCCTGGCGAGGGCGGTTGCGTCCGAGGTGCGGCTTGATGGGTCTAGGAGAGGGAGAGAGAGCACGTACCGACTATCGTGCCATAAATATCACCAAAGTGGGCGTCTAGTTCTCTCATTCGACGGTTTTTGTAGTAGACGGCGCCGTTGGCACTGAACGACTTCTCCCATGTATCCCCTTGGAGGCCTTGGCCGCCGTACCTCCCCGCGCCGGTCTCACCGTCCATCTGGACCACTGTCAGAAAGCCAAGCTGCGGCAGGAATATACAGTTCCTAACATGGCCGCGGGCCCAATCCGGTAGTTCCGTCAGGAGTTTCGACGAAACCTCGGTCAGAAACGATCCCATGCCGTCATAGTCGTGCTTCAGCCTATCTAGTTGAGCGTCGATGCCGACGGCCACGGCGGCGTGACCTCGGCTAGCCGATTGTTCAAAGTCGACAGTTTTGTTTACTAGCCTCCCGACAATTCTGAGGGTTTCGGTCTGTATCCCAGTAAAGATCTACCGAAGGATCGAGGTTAGGCGTCATTTTATATCGGTGCGGTAGAAGTGGGTGGTTCGATACCTTCTCCACGCTCTCTACCCTCTCCCCGGGCAATGAAAGTCGCGAAACGCCCTCGCCTACCGTGGCGGCATATATAGAGAACCTCTGTAGCGTCTGCCACAGCCCATGGTCAGCTGAGGCGTGAAAGGTAGTCGACTTCGCCCCCCTCTCCAAGCGCTCGACGTCCCGCCTTATGTCCTGTATCTTCCTCAGAGACCGCTGTATACCGCGAACTGTGTCCTCATTTTCGGCCAAGGTGAAGAGAGAGATGGCCCGTTGCCGTTCCTCGATCACCGTCAAATCGACCGTTGGCTGGAGAAAGACTTGCCGAAGCTTTGCCTTCCCCTGAGGAGTATGCGCCAGCTGTTTGAAGAGACCAAACACCGACAGGTTCTCCTTCAAACCGCCCGGGAGCGTGTTTGAGCTCTGGGTCTGGGGATTCGGATGCAGCTCGGAGCGGAGGATCTGCAATGAAGCCAAGGTATCTGCATTTACGAGCATTCGGTCGGACAGAGTGAACATGCGAGCGGAAGATACATTGTGGGCACCTAGTGCCATCGAGAGTTCGCGGCGGCGGTTCAAGTCACCGATTACGGCGCCGCAGCACCCCACCTAGATACAGAAACATGTTAACTTGAACCCGGTCAGGACAATGACGAGAGCCGCGCAAGGGATGGGAAGAGATTACGGAGAGCCGGCAGTCCGTATCGACAATCGTGCCCAGTCTCATCCTCTTAACACTCATGTCCAAGGCTTCGCCAGGCTCTCTCTGGGCCGCTGGTTCGGGAGTCCGGGATGGCCATTCCCACGATGCCAGGTCGAGACTGACGAGTCGTTCGATGGCGGTTTCGAATGAGAACTCAGCCGACCGGATAGTCCGGGATATGAATGGACCTCCGCCGTTGCCTAAATGGATCATTGAGAACGTGGGAGTCTGGAACGTGGACGTGGAGGCAGATACCTTCCATGGCAGGCTCGGCCAGTCTCTCCAGATGACGGACCAAGCTCTCCGGGGCGCGGGCCGGCAGTAATACTACATTCGGCTGCGCGTGAAGAAGCAGCTGATCAACCCAGGTCATGTCTGCGCTGGCAACCTCCTGGAGCAGAAACAGGGTACCTCCATCGCCATTGAAGTAGGTACACCCAAGCGTACCGTCAGTCTTCATGTCTATCGCCAAGGTGGTGTCGGTTCTCCCATCGCTGGATATACAATCGCCGAAGGCAGTTGTCCTAGATCCGGATCCCGCGCTGGCGGTTCCCACCGACCGACAGCGGCCGAGGGCTGCCTGCGCCGGGGAAGTAGCGGGGGGGTGAAGATCACCGGAGCGCTCTCCTTGGGAATTCTCGTTGTAGCGGTCAGATGACTCTCCAAAGACAGCGCCGCAATAGCTGCTAGCAGGCCCCGACAACGGTGTCGAGGGATGAATCCCATCTGATCGTCTCTTGGCAGGCATGATGACCGTCCCTGGTCCAGTACTGGTAGAGACAAGATTAGCCCGAGTGTTAGATAGATGGTTCTACGGAGCATGGCTCTAGGGACCTGGCGTTCTAGAGCAGAGTTTGGCCTAGAGCGCAGCTGAGTACGGGTAGAAGGTGCACCCAACGCCCAGCGTGGATGACTAGGAAGGAACTACCGGCCAGGACTGGCATATATATCACGCAATGTAGCCATGGAAACGTGATCCAACCCCGATTGGGTAGAATCTGTGTCCCATTGATACCTGGATACCTGAAACATAAATTCATCCTAGAGTGCGTCCGATCTTGTCAAGCTGAAGCAGATGGAGAGTATGTCATTTGATTGTCTATTCGCACCTGCGGTCGAGGGCGCGGTTGTATCGCCAAAACACCACCACTGTGTAAAAGGTGCGATTGAAACATGGAGATACACGCGCCGGAGCGAGGAAAGGCTGTATGTAGCCCACCACGATTGACAGAGGAACTTGAAGAGAACACCCTATCCTCGTGTCATGATGCGCCTGCCAATTCCCAGCCCGATAGGTCCCAGCCAGGTACATATAGCTTCTCAGCTCTGTGTCACCCCGGTATCCTTTACCCACTGAACAAATTCGGCCCTCTGACTCCGGATATCCACAAACCCAGGGCGTGTTTCCAGCATGCGGAAAGGGTTCCCCAGGAACGCCCCCGTGATGCTCCCTTCATCACCTCCAGCCGCGAACCCTGCCTGCCCCTCTCTCTCGACCTTCCCGGCCCAGACACGCCATCTTATCGGCCTCAGGGCCGGCGCATCTAGCACGAGGCCGAGGCAGACGATGAGGGTGGCCGCTACTGCCTCGATGGCGATGTCAACAGGTATGGAGTGGGAGTCGGACGCCGTGCCGGGGGCCGCGGGGGTAAGTGTTCTGGAGGCTCGGCTCGAATGCTCTTGTACTGAGTAGTAGCTAGACATTGGTAGTCAGACGACGCGAGCTCGGCCAAGGTTTCCGTCCCTCCCTGGTGCAGAAAAGAGACTTACGCGTGGGCGAGTAATAAGAGACCGAGGCCAATTGTTGCACGGGGGATCCAAGCCATGACGGGCGGCGGGTGTGTGTGGTTTCGTATTACAGTCGGGCTCGTTATCATAGAACCCACGTGTCGGCGATGGCTCCGTCGATGGGCGAGGAGGTTGGTAGTCGGCGGGGAGGCGGTGGTTATTTTGTGATGTCACCCGAAATGCATAGCTCTCTCTTTGGCGTGGGCAGGTTCAAGGTTGATGATGCCAGGCCACTGTGTAGTCCACAGTGTGTGGTGATTATGCTACTAGCAAGCTCTAATCCAATAGGCGGAAATCTGTATACCGCGGGTCCCCGCTGCAACGAATAGCAAGCATTATCGTATTAATATTACAAGTATTCACTTGTCGAGGAGTCGTTCTGGACATGGCCGCATGCGTCCTACTTGTACTGATAACCATTGCTCAGATGCGTGTTTAAGGTGTATTCAAACTCCGTGTCTCTATGGTACTCCGCCCAAATCACGCCGGTCGCCCCCAATGCTTCTAATACAAGACAGGACATATGCTACAATAGATCGTCTTCAACCCAAATATCATGCGCCATAACCTCCATGATCCTTCCTCACATTCTCCATATCTTCATTTGCACAGCTCACTCCTTCCCGGGCCCGAGAGCGCCCCAAGGCAGAAGGCAAGGCAGCTGAGGGGATTACGCCGGCCAGGTATCGAACTGGGAGTTCTGTCCACCGAGTTCTTCGACCTGCCAGCCATCCCCATCCCCCCTCAGGTAGCCGATCTGCGGATCCTGACTGAGGACGGCGTCGATTGGCGCCATAGAATCCTGTAGCTCGGGCGGACTGTCCTGCCGGGGCGGGGCCTGCCACTGCGTGTCCATTTCGAGGCCGAACCCGTCATAGAAGGTATGGTATTGAGCCACGTCAGTCCTCGATACCAGCGACGGATCCACCGCCTGTTCCTGCCCCAGGTGCTGGGTGATTGGCGGGTATTGACTCGGCAGGCCGTGGTACTCCTGCAGCATCGGGCCACCTGGTTGTTGTTCGTATGCCGCCGGCGAGGGCACCCTCCGAATTATGACATCCTCCACCTCCGGGCCCCCGCCGGGCGCGGAGTAGACGCTCTGTTGGTAGTATTGGCCTCCCGTGATGCCGGGGTTGTCGTATGGTGGTGACATATGCCTCCCCTGGTTAGGATACGCCTGGTACGGAGGTGGTGGCGATAGTCCCGCATTCCCGGATCCGTACGCCTGATAAGAGGCATAAACCGACATTGGCGGGGCGGTCTGCGCATGCTGAGGGTCCTCCTCGGCGTCCAAGTCCCCATCCTCGTCTTCGAACTCTTCTTCTGGCTGGACATCCTTCTTCTTCGTCTTCGGCTTGAACTTATAATTGGGGTACGCTTTACCGTGGTTCGCCCTCTCGATGGCAGCCCACTGGTCGAACTGCTCCCTGACGGCCGCCGGTTCCATTGCCCAGGCGTCCCCGCACACCACTGATATTACTTGGTGGTTGTTCTGATCGCTTACCTTCTTTGCCACAAGCTGGTACGTCTTCCGGTACAACATGAAACTATTCATGGGACGCTTGATATTGCCTTTCTTGACCTCTTTAAGCCTGACTTCCCTCGGCCGCTGGACGTACGACGCGATGTCATGTACCTCGATATCGGGATTCTCTCTTGACGCCTCGCTGAGTGGCTTCGCTACCGTCATGGGGCGGTTCGGGTTCGGCTTCTTCTGCGTTTTCTTCTTCTTCGGCGCCGGCGCGGACTTCTGTATCCGGCCGCTCTTCGTCCGTGTCAGTTTCGATTCGCTCGCTCTCGGTCTCGTATTCGCCGGTCTTGTGCTGGATAGTCTCGTGCTACTCCTCGTCCTGGCCACTCTTGGTGATTCGTCCGGGGTGCCGTATGGTCTGGGATTCTGGATCGGGTCGGGGGTGCCGTAGAGCCTAGGGTCCTGGATCGTGTCAGCTTCAGGTTGAATGTACGCCCGGGTCGGGGACCCCGGTGGCCATGCACGTACCGGATAACCGTGACCGCCGGGCGGTGGTCCGTATGGGACGACAGTCGGGTCGAAACTCAGCCCATTGCCATGGTGTGTCTTGCCGCCGTCCGTACCCGCAACTAACCCGTCGACTCTTGGCATGGTATCTAGAGGATGCACACCCTGGGACCGAAGCGAGTATACGGGCGTGTTATTACTCCCCATGTCGGCCATGCTGTAGTGTGTGGTCGGGTTGCCCTGGTGGTTCTGTGACTGGGGGCCAGCGCCGGCGCCGGCAAGTTTCCCCGTGGTGGTGCCCCCTAACCCGGAAAAGGAGGCGGAAGGAGCATCGTGTCCGATTAGATGGTGGAGGCCCAGCTCGCCCGGCGACGGAGCCGGGGACCGTGGCTCAAGGTGACCATCCATCATCTCCGCTCTTGGTAGGGAGAAGGATCGATCGGCGCTAGACAAGCGATTTTGGGTCTCCTTGGATGGGCAAGATGTCTTGCTTGGAGTTATCTTTCTCGAAGCGTATGGCGGGGTTCAATGGTTGAAGTACAAGGCGAATGTGGCTACGGCCCGTGTTGTCTGTAAATGAGGCCGAGCTAACTTCTTTCTCTCTTTTCTCTCACGGGAGGCGAGGGCGGTCCGGCTCTGGGTGCTGGGTGTAAGAGGGAATCCACCCCCCACTACTCTGCTGTCGTGGCGGTGGTTGAAGGACCACCTTGGGCGGCTTTTGCTTCGACCGCAGATTCGTCTGGTAGCCGCAGCTGGGGTTCTGGACTGTCTGTCTCTTGGAGCGTGGTATGGCACGCCTGCCCAGGAGCCGCGTGAATCGGGGACGTATGGATAAGGGCGCCTTATGCACAGGTGGGAAGATTGTGCCCTCTCTCTCTCTCTCTCTGTGCGTGTAGGTGTGTTGGGTTGAAGATCGTCTTGTCACATCCCTGGCCCAGTGCTCTTCTCCTTTCTTCCCTGACAGCCACACAGGGGTTTGCAATCTTGCGGTCTGAAGCAAGTACTTATCTTCTTTTGCTCTTCGGTTCCTTTCACTCAGATTATCAGGTTGGAAGATGACAAGGGTATTAGAGACTCCAGCCTCTGTCTTTGTCGGAGTGAGGGCGCAAAGACTTGCATTAATGATGGAGGTGGATGTATTTGTATACCTTTACCGTGTACACACTCCTTTGACGGCCTGTCCCAATCCAGTACGTCTTTGCATCTCTGCGGAGAGGCGCTTCCGGGCATGAAGAGATGGCACCTCCACACAATCTTTCCGCATTCAGTCGGCACTATCCGCCCGCTGGGGTAGCTTACCTTGGGTACGAGGGAGGTGCTCTTTGGGGAAGTATGGGGGAGGGGGGGGGCTAGAGAAGGGAGCAAGTAATTAGGAGGCATACGGGGAGCACATGGACACCTCGGAGGTGGTTTGCGTGCCAGGGACAGGGCATCCACCTCCCCCGATGGCTACCTGCCCACTCCCTTCTGCCTCCATGCCGAGCAGCAATCTCACAGTCACGTCTGGGTCTGTGTCTGCGGACCTTGACGTGTGTCCTAGGTTTACGCCCAGCTCTCCTCTTACCTCCTCTCTCCCCACTGGTTCATGTGTCTTGACGGGTAGGAGCATGGCATGGCTTGGCAAGGGGGAGTGAGTGTCTGGGACCTGATTTCCACGGATACCCAGTAGCGCGGCATTAGTCCGCCGGAGTGGAATGCTCTCTCGGCTTTGGCATGTTTGGGTCAACAGATCTGCTACCGAAAGCGTTGGTATCCTCTCCCGTCATTGGTCGGAAGGCCCGGGAACAGCCCTGCAGCATTCCTTAGACTCTTTTAGCTTTTACGTCAAGCCTCTCCTTTCTTTGACTTCTACCATGGGTGGGCCGGATTGGACACGCCCTCTTTGAGCATCTGACCCTGCCCCATCATATCCGTCACCTTTTAGGTGGGTGGGTTTCCCCTTCTTCATCTCGAGGGGCACCAGTCATAATTGTCATATCCACCCCAGGGAAGAAGTCACTTTCCCAGGTCTCCCAGCATGAAGATGTCTGCTTGCATGAGTATGTGTCCGTCTGTGTGTGTGTGGGAATGAGCAATCGCAGGGATAGGAAAACATATACAAGTACACCCTCTTTATGTAATAACCAATAATAACTACTACTTGTGCTTAAAATGTACAGAGGGGGAATCACGGACTTTGAATCACGATTAAAGTCCTGGCCACCACTTACACGTTCACTTACACTTACACTTACACTCACCACTTACCACTCACCCAGAGGAGGCCTGGATGCGAGCGGCTTCTACTTTGAGAAACTCAAGTACTACTCTTACATTTCCTATCCGTAAACAGGCACGGGGCTCTGAGTAGACATACGGTGTAGAGAGCGGAATACTCCCTCTGCTGTCACTGCCAATCCCTCCAGATCACATTTCATATTTCAGCCGCGTCTGGGACGGCCCACTCCACAACCATCCCGTGTTGACGCGCCCGCATCATTCGTACTCGTATGTTGCATGTCCTTGCCCAGATACTACTCACCGGTACAGGCTACCTAGCAGTGGCGTCCAGCGCCGGTGTTAATTTCCTTTCGTGAGCCAAACGCTTCTCACCTGTACCTGTAAACCTAAGCCAGTCTCCATGTAGAGTTTGTTCCCATCAGATAGGCCCGCATGTTTCTAGCCAACGTAGACTCCTCCTCCAGCCGTAGCCCGGTCGTTTCCCACCAACGACATACACCGTACCAAATACCGTCTCGGAGCTTAGACCAAGTGTTCGCCTGGTGGGCTGCGCTTGATCCCCCCCCCGTTTTTTTTTTTTTCTCCCGGCACATGCGACACGGCATCCTACTTCATGAGTGTGCCGGGCTGGGAGGGTTCGCCGGCGGGCGTACCTGTGGCGCTTGGCTGTTGCGATGACGTTGGAACTCGGAAGCAACTGGCGCACCAGGAACTCTTCACGTGTGCGACCGAGAGATTGAGGAGTGGCCATTGCCATAGGAACTATTAGGGGGGCACATCTGGCGGAGGGCTGCCGCCTGTACTAACCTGGCTTCGGGGCCAAGGTGCGTAGAAGCAGTACGAGGCTAGAAGTATTGCCCCTTTTCCGTCCGAGGTTTAATGTATCAGCACTCGTCAATTAAACTTCTATTCTGTCCCCTTTCTCTTTCCCTTTCCTCCTTTTTCCATGCCCGGTCTACCTTTCGCCTTTCATACAAGAATCCCTCAATTACAGATCGACTCAAAATACCATCCTTTGCCCTGTCGTACCACCTACTGCACGCGCAATCCATTGGTGGAAAACCGCTACGACTCGTCTGTCCCAAAATTAGGAACCCGTTTCGGTAGTCGAATGTCCATTAGACTTGTCCAAGTGGACCTGATCCACATGCCCAGGCGGGGACACCTTTACCGGTGGCGTCGGAACGTGTGGATGTACCGTAGGCGGAAGCGTCGGAGTCAAGGATAGGTTTAGACCAGTGTTTCTCGATGCGGACGGTGTAGCACATGGAACGCCGTGGGAATGCTTCACCGGCGAGATACCTCCAGAAGGTGGTGGTAACAGAGGCTCGTCAACATGAGTCTTATCTCGGGAAAGCACTGACGTCTGGCCTGGGACTGAACCCCCATTGAGTAGAGGAGAGGCAGATAGTGGCGAGTGACCGAAGCTCGAAAGGCCGGGCGAGCGAAGGGGCGAGCGAAGGGGCGAACGGAGGGGCGAGCGAACCTGGCTGATGGTCTTTTGCGTCTGCTCTGGTGACGACGTCGGATTGCCCGCGCCCACTATGCCGGTATCTCGAGCAGGGGGGGGCTTAGACGGGGACGACTGAAGCACAACCTGGAGTTGCGCTCCCGCGGGCAGCACGGGATTGGGATCCTGGGTGGAAGTGGCAGAACGCGGAGCGGTGCCTTCCTCAACAAGAGGAAGAGCGCCCGGCTCCGGGGTTTGCGGCGAGGGTTTAGTCGGCGCGTCCTGGACTGCCGGCTCCGGGCCTGAGGCGCCATCGGGCTTGGACTCGGTCGCTGCCTGAAGCCGCAACTTCGACTCTGCATTACGGCAGGATGCGCATATGAAGTGAAACTCGGGGCGATCCGCCTCCTCCACGCCAACCCCGACGCATTTGCTGTGTTGCCAGACATTACATCTTTCACACGCGACGCTGTGGGTCCCATCATCGACTTGGCCGTATGTGCCACACTCACAGTCGAATACCCAGTCCTCCCCGTCGTCGGATTCCATGAGGTCTTGCTTCCTCGTATCAGCTGTCTGCCGCAGCTGGCGGCTTGATGAGCGCCTCTGGGATCCCTCAGTCTTGCTCTCATCCGACATGCGAGCGGCGTCTTCCTCGTGGCGGAGTCGTCGAGCCTCCCTGTCTTTTATTCTTACTTCCCTCAACATTAGACGTGCCTCCCGCTCTCTTTCCAAGTCGCGGCGTAGGTCCTCCTCGCGCCGTGCAGCTGCGGCCTCGATTTCCCGCCTTCGCTCCTCTTCTCGCGCCTCCTCATCGCGCCTCTGTCGCTCAAGCCTTCCCGCGATCCGGCTTGACCGCTTGGCATTTGTCATCTTGGCGAGGTTCAACAGTTCGCGCTCTCGCTGCGCAGCCTTTCTTCGGCGCGAGTCCTCCTGCTGCTGAAGGATCGGCACAAGGTGATCCTGTATCTGCGTTCGTAATATCTTCTCGTTCTCGTCTCGGCTACCCTGGAGGGTCTGTAGGAACTGGTGAACTTCATCTAGAGTCACTGCGACACACTCCCACTTCATACCGCCGAGTCCGTTGTTGACTTCGGGATTCTCGCTTGCTTCAACCTCGTCTGCCGGTGAGCCCTCGGTAGATGGATGGGCGACCTGCTGCCGCTTGCTGGTTCGCCTCCCCGAACGGTATGATTTTCTGCTGTTCTTTTTCGGTCTCGGCTGGGCTTGAGGAGGCGGAGCCTCGGTGAGTCGATATATCCTGTTGTCGTCGAGGACGAAGTACGTGTTGTCATCTTTATCCCACCCGTAGGGTTCAATCCTCTTTGAGATATCATATGTCAGCTGTACACCCTACTTGGTAGTAGGGGGTTGGTTGGACATGCTCACCCATGAAGTCTGATCAACGTCCCGCTGTTCCTCCATCTTCTCCCGAATACGGGTCGGCTGGATCATCGTCCACTGAGTGAGTTGTTGAAGAACACGAATCTGTTATGAAACGGAGTATAAGCGCATGAACTGTAGCGGAAAGGAGCATTCATTGGCGAGGGAGGCACGAGCCTTTGTACAAACGTCAAACTCGTTGAACGCCGATGGTGTCTCATCCGTCCCGAACGGGTTCTGGTCCGGTGCTCGGGTAACATATTGCCTGCGGGCATACTCGTCGAAAATCTCTGGGCTGGAAGATGCAAGAATGAATCAGCGAGCTATTCTCCCCTATCCTCGCGAGAATCAGACGCCGGGAAGACACCTACGTCAGTCCGCGGTGCGACGAGACAAGCTTGAGCAGGGCGAGGCCAATATCTTGAAGGACTGTCGACTGTGGCCGTAGACATTCCATCTCTAGTGTCTAAAAAGCTCTTTAGAATTGGTGATCAACACTGCGGGTTGGCCCCGTGGACTGCGTACCTCGGCATCGACATCATCTGAAATGCGTACGGCTTTGCCGAACAGATATATCCACTGACACAGGTTCGCAAACTGCCACATGTTCCGAATTCGATGTAGTAGTGACCCATCCTGGCTGTCTTGGCTGTCGTCCAACTCGGCAATTGATCGTTTTTTTGCTGACCCCATCTCGTCAGATGGCCGCCGTGAGCAAGGCGACCGAGCAAGACGAGAGATTCAGTCGGCGCAAGGGGGGCGCGGCAAGACGGGTGCGTCGAGGTCCCCAATCCTCGTGTGTAGGTTTCGCGAGGACGGTTTGATGTGGGCTGGATATCGATACGAGGTGTGGCCTTGGAGATGAGCGCTCAGTACTCGGTATCTGCGGGAGAATGACGGTGTCAGTGAGATGTGACAGAGGCCGACTGTTTCGATCTGGGGATAATAATCTGAGCTTGTCCCAAAGGATCGGACCGCGGTGGGGCAATATTTCCTGCGAAATGTAAGTCGCGTCATCGTCGCGTCTCATACCCCCGGCATATGCATATTTTTAGTGGGTGGCTGTTACCTCGAAAATGTAGATATCGCGTGGTTGCGTGCACTTGCGTATTAAACTGATCCTTGCCAAATAAGAGATTGATTATTATCCTCGTCCACCCACTTACAACCCTGCATTCTTTCAACAAAAGCTGTTTGCAATGGGACTACTACGATTAATATACGACACAAAGGGGAGCTCGTGACAATCAATGCCAGCGCCCACAGCTTTTGACGAAGGCAATTGGCAAGGTTCTTTCTATATCTGCTTCAGGTGCCACTCAGGTGGGCAAGTATCTGCCTGAGCCGACGTAGTGACTCAAGCCCGCTAGTATCACTCCCTTGGCCTTCTTGTGCCGTCTCTACCTCTTCCTTCGCATGCATCGCGTCGGTGGTAAGTTCACCCCACACTTCGTCCGTGTAAGACGTCAGGACATGCTTCCACTGTGCCAACCAGGCTGGCTTGCCGCCCGGATACGAGCTTCCTAGCTCTAGACTATCGTCGGCGACTGGCCAGAAATTCAAAAGGCGGTCCCAGGTTGACGAAGTGATGGAATCGTCGCCAAGTAGAGAAGCGCGTAGGCGGGGCGGAAGCTGTGCTGAGAAACCCCCGAAATCGACATCGTCTGTAAACTGGAGGGAAGCCGGGTCTGATAAGAGCGCCGCCACCTCTTCTCCATCCCGTGCTTCCTGTGCCTCGACCGTACATCCTTGGATACTTGCGTGTTTGGTACTACCCCTTATCGCCTCCGTCGTAAAGGCTCCGTGTCCGAAGTCCTGCGAAGCAACTCCCATAAAATCTTGAAAGGGCCTCTCTGACTCGTCTCCACCATCGTGGCGTGAGCGAAATGTATCGCTGCTCCTAACCCCGTGGCGGACGGGCGGTGCTTGATCCGCGGCTGTTCGATGTGCGGAATTGCTCGGTCCGGCAGAGCTGCCTTTGCCTCCCACCGCGACGTCTTCGGGACGTAGCGACCCAGGGGATCCCATGCCTGACGCGGAGGAGGTGAGGCCAGCAGCAGAATTGAGGATGCGCTTCGAAAGATAATCCACCCCGGTTGAGGTAGGTAAAGTCTGGCCGACTCCCGCCTCCCCCAAAGGGGCAGATTTTGAGGACCCTCCATTCCTGGAGACTTCTGCCGGGGATCCTGGAGTCTCGGCGCTCTCCATCCGATTTTCAGGAGGCCCCATGGCGTTGAATGGGACACAAGGTACACAAGATGAAGATGTTGGCTGGTGGAAGGGAAAATGACACGGCAGGGCAGTGTGCGTGCTCACCGGGTCGTTTTGTATTATGAGTTTTCCAGTCTTTTCTAATACCGGTTGAAGGTAAAGCTCACGGGCCCAAAACTGCACTCACGAACATAGGAACAACAAGTATCGGGTGTGCTGGGAGTTGGGTCCGTAGGTTTCTTCTGGTATTCCGGTCTCATCCCGCTCCTATGGTCCGATAACCTCGGTTCCTTAGCTTCACATGAGCCATGAGCTTAGCTTAGCTTTGAGCTTTGCGCCAAACGCTAATCCTACTCGTCCTGTAATGCAAGTGCAAAGTGTATTACTAAGAATAACATATACAAACTGGGTTCATGTTCCAGCTTTTCCTAAACATATCATACTACGAGAAGGTTGAGGGGAACGGCACTGGTCCAGCTCAAGTACGTCATGCTACCCCCACGAATAGTGGATTCGTCCCCCGTTTTGTATTACAATGTAATAATAAAGTACGAGTATGCTCCTGTCCGTTTGTGGCGAGCTAGCTACCAGTGAGGTCCTTTTTATTGCATATTACGTGGATTCAAAAGTCAATGGATACTAGGAGCAGAGGCTTTAAGGGGGGGAGCGCTCTATGGAGGACGCGGTCACGCCGCCACCGGCAAAAGTGCGGCGTATTAGAGCTGAGGGAATGGGATTCCCAGCCCAACAACTGGGGACAAGACAAACCCGAGACGAAGAGAAGGCTCAGCCAAGCACCCTCGCCTCGTCCTCTGCCTTTCAACCTTATTCAGTTCCGTGACATAATCACCACCTCGCCCTCTTTGGCCGCAGCAAGACCCGCTGGTGCAGACCCGAGCTCAGTCAACTTCCATTCCCACAGATATACGCCTGCACGCATTTTCATTCGACTGACCTCGCCCCATCCTCTGCCCATCCCATCCAGACCCAGCATCTACCCCACCTCGAAAGCCTCAGCAATCAGCAACGCTGCAGGCCCACCTCGATTGATCACCAAGCCCTGCTCCCGTTGCCGACTTACGCGCCATCTCGACCCCCTCCACCAGGCCCCTTCAACGTCATCTCCCGCCCCATCAGTGACACTACCCCGACTCGCGTGAAAGCTCTGAGAAGATGGTAGATAGCGAGGAGAATACCCCCACGTGGAAGTTTACCCAGTACGTAGAATGTCCCACCTGCCTCTCGATGTCGATATAAGGCGTCATTTCGGTATTCTCTCTTCCTCCTCGCCCCTGCTAAGCAGAATGGGACAGGTGCTTCGGCGACAAGGGCGATGTCGAGGACATAACGGAAGGTACGTCCGGTCCCCGCCCCTTCCTCCCCCCTTCCGTGCCCCGTACATGGCCTGTCGTCATATATACCTTTCAGCTTCTGACCTCGTCCTCCCCACGCTCCCAGCGGATATCATCTCCACAGTTGAATTCGACCACACGGGCAACTACCTAGCGACCGGCGACAAAGGTGGGCGCGTTGTCCTTTTTGAGAGGAACGAGTCGGTATGGGCATCCACCCCACCCTACTCGCATCACCGCGATCCGCTCGCGCCTGCTAAAGCTTTCTACAGAAAAAGACATGTGAATACAAGTTCCACACCGAGTTCCAGTCCCATGAGCCGGAGTTCGACTATCTCAAGTCGCTCGAGATCGAGGAGAAGATCAACAAGATCAAGTGGTGCCGGAGACAGAATGCCTCGCACTACTTACTGTCCACTAATGACAAGACCATCAAGCTCTGGAAGGTCTTCGAGAAGTCCCTGAAGGTCGTAGCCGAAAACAACCTCTCCCAGGACCTCACACCGGGAAACATACCTGGAGCGGGCGGCCCGAGCCTGCTAAGACCCTCGACCCACGACCAGTTCCAAACCCCGACGGACCTCAAGCTTCCCCGCTTGACACACCACGACACGGTCGTCGCCGCCGTGCCCCGCCGCACCTACGCGAACGCACACGCCTACCACATCAACAGCATCTCCGTGAACAGCGATGGCGAGACGTTCATCAGCAGTGACGACCTCCGTATAAACCTGTGGAACCTGAATATCCAGGATCAGAGCTT
This sequence comes from Cephalotrichum gorgonifer, assembly GCA_900312665.1. Classification (NCBI taxonomy): domain Eukaryota; kingdom Fungi; phylum Ascomycota; class Sordariomycetes; order Microascales; family Microascaceae; genus Cephalotrichum; species Cephalotrichum gorgonifer. The sequence goes on from ONZQ02000001.1 coordinate 4,667,584, forward strand.
CAACATTGTCGATATCAAGCCCGCGAACATGGAAGAGTTGACGGAAGTCATAACCGCGGCCGAGTTCCATCCGCTCAGCTGCAACTGGTTCATGTACGCAAGCTCGAAGGGCACGATCAAGCTGTCCGATATGCGAGAGAGCGCCCTCTGCGACCAACATGCTAAGTGTACGGCGTCGTGCCCACCCGCCTCATGCCCTCCCCACCACCCGCCCGCAGTGCTAACCTCGTGGGTACAGTGTTCGAGCAGGAGGAAGATCCTGCGTCCCGCTCCTTTTTCTCTGAGATCATATCCTCCATTTCCGACGTCCGGTTCTCCCACGACGGCCGGTATATCCTCTCCCGCGACTACCTGACGGTCAAGATCTGGGATATCAACATGGAGAGGCAGCCAATCAAGACGATACCGATACACGAGCACCTTAGGCCCAGGCTCTGCGACACCTACGAGAACGACAGCATCTTCGACAAGTTCGAGGTGGTGTTCTCTGGGGACGCCAAGAACGTAATGACGGGGAGCTACAACAACAACTTCATGATCTACCCGTCCGATCCGGACAAGGAGGTCGAGGTCGTTTTGCAAGCGGATAAGTCTGCTTTCAAGGCCAAGAAGGTTGGCGTACCTACACCGATAAACTCGTCAGCCAGCGCGGCCAACGGTAAGAAGGGCGGGTCCCGGGCTGGGAGTCCCGGGGCGGGGCAGGGTCAGAGGATGCGGAAGGAGACGGATGCCGACCAGATTGATTTCAATAAGAAGATACTCCACATGAGCTGGCACCCGTTCGAAGACAGCATCGCAATCGCCGCGACGAACAATGTAAGTGTAGATGGGGCGGCGCTAAAGAGTGTGGCTAGGTTGGGCGACGAAGCTAACGATGCCAACAGTTGTTCGTGTTCTCCGCGCTCTAGGCTCATCATTCTTGTGGATGATGGGAGGGACGTGTGGCTACTCCGAACAATATCCCCTACTCCGTGTGTACATCTCGGGATGGACGGGCTCGGGACGGATGGGTGTATGGGGGCTGCTGGCCACATGACAAATGCAACTGCTCAACTATGCCGGGCTAGAGCTGGAGTCTTGCCTTGCTCACGGGGCTTTATCATGGGACACCGACGGTCCTAGCATTATTGTTCATGGATGAGACTTCGGCGGAGAGGGCAGTTTCATGGGTTTCTTTGGTCCCATATCGCCAGGGGACCTGCAGGGCTCTCTATCCGCATAAGTCGACTGGGTGCTTCTTACCGCTGGGATTCTAAGCCGGGGCGGATAGACAGAGTCAAGAGCAGACTCGAAAGCGGCCTTTTGTCTCGGCAGGTAGTACCCGTCTTGGCCTCTAATACGATCTCATGAAACGTGAGCATTTCGAAGACATGGTGGTTCATCTGAGCAGTCTGCACGTAGTATGTCCCCTTTTGTTGATCCCGCGAGCCCTCCCAAGCTTAGCTACAGTTAAGACGTAAAACCAGAATTCCCCCGACGCATTAACGAACATACATGAGCTTTGAGCCTAACTCTACAAACCATATTCTTGGTGTATGTAGTTTATATGTGCTCATTCTTGGAGAGTGGCAGGAGGACAAAAAACATAAACTAGTAAAAAGTAGAAGTACTGGAAGGTGTGATGAATGCTCTACTACGGATACCCTTCAGTCAGTGAGAGGGATATGAACAATGAAGCGGCGGGCCGGCAGTATGTCAGATCGTGGGGGGCGGCTCGGCATATCCCCCCTTACGTAATATTCAACGGGACGTGGTGTCCTTACACGGTGACACCTCGACTTAAGGAGAGCCCAACACACAGACACGGTCGACAGCTTCCCACCGCGACAAGTCTCACTTTGCTAGGAACATATTCACCACCGCACGCTCGTTTATTTCCTTTGCGATGGCGGGGGACATCGCGGCCCCAGGGCGAGTTGCCCACCGGCGACCCCAGAAGCCCACGCAAAGTCTGCATCAGCCCCATCAGTCTCTTAACGACGCTCCTCCAAAGAATTCAGAGAAGCTGGGGGCATACCAGTTTGTCGCCGAAGCCCTTCCCCAATGGCTTGCTGTCATAGCCATGCTAAGTCTTATTTTTGGTGGATGCTGCTCAAATGTACGCCGTCTTCGACACCCTCAGCAACCTCACCCCTTTCCTCTCTTGGGACACTTCTGAGCTATCTAAGCAAAACACCGTGTCAAATTCACTGCCTGTATAAGAAGCCCTACTTATTTAGTAAACATAGGTTTATGCCCTCGAATCCATTGTCAAGTAAGAAATCTGAACCGGACTGCCTAGTTGGGCCTTATACCTGGAGTCGGAGCAAGGAACTAGCTAACACATGCTTGGCAGAGACGAACCTGAAGCTGGTATGGTTTCCTCCTGGTGTCTCAAAGCGGAGCGTAGTATTAACAAGGGGCGAAGGTGGTCTCCTCACCTTTGTGCAGTTTTTCTTTGTCGCGGTGACAGGGTACATCTCACAGTTTGACAGCTCACGCCCTCCCTTCTTTGTGAAGAAGAATACGGTTCCGCTGAGCCGCTGGATTGTGAATATTGTCCTATTCTTCAGTATCAACCTCCTGAACAATCATGCCTTCAGCTATGATATTTCCGTCCCAGTACACATCATCCTGCGGTCGGGAGGGAGCATTACAACCATTCTGGCGGGATATCTCTATGGCAAGCGGTATTCGAGGATTCAGGTCGTCGCTGTGATCCTTCTGACACTCGGCGTGGTCACTGCAGCCTGGTCTGATGCTCAGTCAAAGGTATTATTTCTATCCCGAAGGCCAGTGAGGAGAGATGACTGGTAGCCGAAACTAAACACTCTTCAGGCCTCGACTCCCATTTCATCCGGAGCAGACCGTCCGGCCTTTAGCACCGGCCTCGCCATCCTCTTGATCGCGCAGGTCCTCTCCGCCATCATGGGGTTGTACACGGAGGAGATTTACAAGCGTTACGGACCGCAGTGGCGGGAGAACCTCTTTTACTCCCACGCTCTCTCCCTCCCCCTCTTCCTTCCTTTCGCCGGCTCTCTGGTTACCCAGTTTAGGCAGCTGGCGAATAGCGCCCCTATGCAGTGGCCTTCAATGGTCTCCACGTGGACCCCTGCCGCCCCGGACGGCCAGATCTTGGCGGCGACGCGGATTCCCAGCAAACTCGTCTACCTGGCGGCGAACGTCCTCACCCAGTTTGCCTGCATCCGGGGGGTAAATCTTCTGGCGGCAGCATCATCGGCCCTCACCGTCACCATCGTCCTCAATATTCGCAAGTTGGTGAGCCTCCTCCTCAGCATCTGGCTATTTGGGAATCAGTTGGCTGTCGGAACCCTCATTGGAGCTGTTGTTGTCTTTAGCGCGGGCGCCCTCTACTCGTTGGATTCTCGGCCCCGTGCGCCCAGGGCGGCTCCGGCCGGGGGCGCCGGAGAGAAGGCGAATGGAAAACAGCGATTAGACTAGCTTATCTATGTCGTATTACTAGACTAGAAGGGGAAGTCCGGAAAACAGCTCCAATTGACGTAAATCCAACCACAACGGCCCGATTGTAGCTGCATAAGGTACTGGTGAGGTACCAATTGTACATATCTTATGTAATAATATCCGTCACTACCCGTCACCCACTGGCCTACACCGGCGGTGGCTGACGCAGTGTGATCCATCCCCATTCTCATTCCTGGTGGGCGGGCGGTGACACACGCCGCTACCAAAGCAAACCAAACTAAACAAAAAAAAAACATATTCCTAGGTACAACAAGTCCAAACGGAAGACTGACGAGAGTTTTCATCTATACCAGTGACCTCTCTGTTGGCACGCAGCTCCCCTAGCTGTAATCAAAGGCCATCGGAATCGCTACTATGCCTGGTAAGTGGATTCCGCCCTGTCTCCGTCAACGTCTCCCTCGAGCTATGTCGGTGTAGGACAAGCTAACACTCGGCGTCATACAAATAGTAAGTCTCTTTATCGAGAGATAATACGTTAGATTTTATGCCATTCTCTTCGCTTCAGGCAGAACTCTTACTACCTCTGCTGCATACATGTATGTCTTTACTGTGACTGGTGTAGCTAACCAAACGTGCATAGGGTTCCAAGGACCAGACGGTGTCGGCACCTCCTCTTGAGTCGATACCCGATCCCGAGTTGGGCGAGGACTACTCCGCCGAGGAATCTGGGGTAGAGTTTGCCCGGGGTGATACAGACACCGAGAGCAACGATGATGACCTACCCCATTCTGAGACCCAACCCCCCGGTGGCTCGGACGAGTCTCCCTTCCAAACCGGCATGCTGTTGCGGGACCTTCCTAAAAGAACCACCTTCTATGATCCAGTTGCTGAGCGTCAGATGAGCCAGACCGACGCGAAGCTCTTTTATCAAATGAGTCAAATGGAAAAGTTGGAGAGGGGATCCCAGAGCGTCGTCTCCGGCCCGGATGACTCCGTGGACCTCACCTTGTCTCTCGAGCTTCCTCAGCCCGGAATGGCCCTTCCCGAGCCCCAGCCCACGGGTATGACTCAGAAGGCCCATCCCTCGTCTTCTTCCCTCCACCAGACCTCCGCTCCCTCCCACTTGCGGAGTCCAGTCGAACGGGTGGGGGGCGACCCGGCTACCCGACGTCGTGCCACAAACGACGGGCCGATCCCAATAGAAAGCTACCGGCGAAGCCCCGCCGACGGAAATCCGTCTCCCAGCGCGCAGCCTACGGCGGTGCCCTGGAGAAGCGCCGGGGTTACCCTCCCCGAAGCCGATCCGCGCATGTTGGCGGAGCTAGGCGACGTATCCGCCAACATCCATAAAATCATAGCACTTCGACGCCGGTATCTCGAGCTGTCGCTGCAGAGGGACGGAGACAATCCAAAGGATGGCCCGAACTGGACCATACAGCCGCCGCCGCCCGAACCCTCGTGGGTTCCAGAGCCGGACAAAGCCGCGGGCAGCTCCCCAAACAGCCTGAGCAACAGCATGATGCTCACCTCCGATTCCGCCCCGAGGAGTGCCGGCGAGCAGCGCCACAACCCCTCCCAGCCCGCCGAAAAGCGGAAGCGGAAGCCGGGTGAGGATGTCGGGGGAGATTTCGATCTCGAAGATTTCCTACCGGTTCCAGGGGCGAGCGACATGACGTTCCGGCTCGACGAGAACGGCGTATACCAGGTTTTGGTCGGCTCGAGCGAAAAGTCCCAGGGTTCCCCGCTCATCCACGTGCCGACGATCCGAGAGTTCTACATGGACCTGGACGAACTGCTCAAGATATCCGCGGACGGGCCCAGTAAGAGCTTCGCGTTCCGCCGCCTGCAGTACCTCGAGGGCCAGTTCAATATGTACGTGCTCCTGAACGAGTACCAGGAAACTGCGGACAGCAAGCAGGTCCCGCACCGAGACTTCTACAATGTCCGGAAGGTCGACACCCACGTCCACCACTCCGCTTGCATGAACCAGAAGCATCTATTGCGGTTCATCAAGAGCAAGATGAAGAAGTCTCCCGACGAGGTCGTCCTTTTCCGAGACGGCCGTTATCTCACCCTCGCCGAGGTTTTCGAGAGCATCAACCTGACCGCATATGATCTGAGCATTGACACTCTTGACATGCATGTAAGAATCTCCCGAGTAGCATTGACGAGCCCCCCCTCCCTCTGGGCATCACCACCGAGTCTCCCAATGGTTCTAATCCTCCCCACCCCGTCTAGGCACACAAGGACTCGTTCCACAGGTTCGACAAGTTCAACCTCAAGTACAATCCCATCGGAGAATCGCGGTTGCGGACCATATTCTTGAAGACAGACAATCACATTCACGGCCGTTACCTAGCTGAGATTACCAAGGAGGTCATCGCGGATCTGGAGTCGAGCAAGTATCAAATGGTGGAGTGGAGGATATCTATTTACGGCAAGTCGATTGACGAGTGGGATAAGCTCGCCGCCTGGGTGGTCGACAACAAGCTTATCTCTCACAACGTCCGCTGGTTGATCCAGATCCCGCGCCTCTACGACGTTTACAAGGCCTCCGGCCTCATGAGCTCCTTCGAGCAGATCATCAAGAACGTCTTCGAGCCCCTGTTCGAAGTTACTAGGGACCCCCAGTCACATCCGAAGCTGCACATCTTCCTACAGCGCGTGGTGGGCTTCGACTCTGTGGATGACGAGAGCAAGGTGGAAAGGCGGCTCTTCAAGAAGTTCCCCGTGCCCAAGGACTGGTCTTCTGAGCAGAACCCGCCGTACACCTATTGGATCTACTACCTGTTCGCGAACGTGTCGTCGCTGAACCACTGGCGCAAACAGCGTGGATTCAACACTCTGGTGCTGCGGCCGCACTGTGGCGAGGCCGGCGATAGCGAGCATCTCGCGGTAGCTGCCATGTGTTGCCACAGCATCGCTCACGGCCTCTTACTCCGCAAGGTGCCCCTCCTCCAGTACCTCTTCTATCTAGAGCAGATCGGCATAGCGATGTCCCCCCTGAGCAACAACGCGCTGTTCTTGGCATACGAGAGGAACCCGTTCTACCAGTACTTCCGACGAGGACTGAACGTCTCCCTGTCGACCGACGATCCCCTGCAGTTTGCGTTCACAAAGGAACCACTCATCGAGGAATACGCCGTGGCAGCGCAGATATACAAACTCAGCTCCGTGGACATGTGCGAGCTGGCGAAGAACTCCGTCAAACAGAGCGGCTACGAGGATTCCATAAAGAAGCAATGGCTCGGGCCGAACTACTCGAAACCTGGGAAGGAGGGGAACGTGATGGCCAAGACGAACGTGCCAGACCGGCGCGAGGAGTTCCGATACTCAGTCCTCCTAGAGGAGAAGGAGCTGTAAGTTCGCGGCATATGATGGCCTATCCAGACCACGCTGCGCCGTTACTAACATCGCATGTGCTTTTTAGATTGCGAAGGTATGTCTCCTTGGCAGAGCCTAGAGCCGATCGTACCGCCACGCAGGCCGTACCCCACCCGGCTGAGCCCAGCAACGGGCGTCTAGGTGATCATGCTGTCCCCGGGGAAAAGGGGGGGGAGGGTCGTGCACTCGACGAGATGACACAGGCGCCAGCTGTTGATCCCTACTGGCCAGCAGAGCACCTGTCGGGGAGCGAACCCAAGATATACCCTGGTGTGGTAAGCAGGGGTCAAAGAAGCAACAGCGCAAGGCAAAGCGACGGAAGTAAGAACTAAACTACGCCGTCGCTCGGCCACCAGTGGTTATTTTGGGACTCTGGGGAGCCACCGAAATTGACGGAAGCCGTGGATATGACGCTACGTTTGGCAATTGGAAGGATGGATGGGAAAAGAGGTCATGGAAAAGCAGGGGACTAGATATACTAGAGACATCCATTTTTGAAACTACAAAGATGTCTTACTGTGTGACGGGAGACCCAAATGGAATGCGATTACTGCGATATAGTCTTGCTTGCTCTACCCACGTTCGATCAGAGTTCACATACAGCGTCTCCCAGTCCAAAAATCATGTCTAATGGCAATACCTCGATATTAGCATAGCCCCACTTTGTCTGTTCGACGTACTTGTACTCGTAATACTCGTAGTTAACTACATAATTATTAGGCTGGACCCCCCAAAACAGGGACAGCTCTGTATCATCAGCTCGGCATAATAAATCGGATGACACCGAAACAGCAGTAGCTCCACCCTGTCGCCCACCACAGCATTAATAACCTCCCGCCCGAGTACCCCCTGGGCATTGAGGATCGGTCGTAATCTCGTCTGATAGGTCGTCTGCCCTCAGTGGTCTCTCGCCGCCGACGCCCGCCATCTCTCCGCTTCTGAATGCATCGCATTACACACTCGTCTTCACCTGCCACGACATAGTTGGTAGAAGCACACTAATTATCAGACCTTAGTCCCGTTTGGAATTCCTGGCCCGTGAGGCTTTATCCGCGCCGCGCAATCTCTGGGGTACTCAGGAGTCGACCCTTGCACAGCCCACCTGTTGATCCAGGCTTGCCTCCCGCCAAAACCCACTCCTGGCACGACGAGCACGTCCGAACCCGGAGAAGGGATCGGATTCGACGAGACAACTAGGGACGATATATCGACACTCCCTCACGCGCCTTGCCCCTGCTACGGCTAGCCTGTCCGTCCCCCACCCATCCCCTAAACGTCTGCTAGTCAACGCCGCTGTCCACCCGCGGACTCTCGCGTCGGCCCGAGACCAGAGATGGGGTTCGTCGGGGTGTACAAAGCCCTTTACGACTATGCACCACAAGCCGATGCCGAATTAGCCATCAGCGAAGGTGATCTGCTTTACATTCTCGAGAAGAGTACCGAAGACGACTGGTGGAAAGCCAAGAAGAAGGCCGGGGCCGAGGAAGAAGAAGAGCCTGTAGGCCTGGTTCCGAGCAACTACGTCGAGGAGGTGAGACTCCCCACTCCCCCGGCTAGACGCCGCTGACACCGTCTTCCCCAAGGCCCTACCTATCGGGAGTGCTCGGTCCCTATTCGAGTACACGAGACAGACCGATGAAGAACTTTCATTCCCCGAGGATGCCGCCCTCCGCGTCTTTGACACGTCGGATCCCGACTGGATCCTTGTCGGGTTAGATGACGAATTCGGCTTTGCTCCCGCGAATTATATCGAGATGGATGATGCCGGCTCGCCCGAGCCTCGACAAGCAACTCCGCCACCCCCGTCGCTGCCCGCGAGGCCCCGCGCCGATCCACCCCCGACCGATATCGATGAGGAAGAAGATGCTCCGAAGCCTAGAGTGCAGGCCGAAGGACCCGCGGCAGCTCTGGCGAATGTCATGCAGTCCCGGAGTGCGCCGGCGGCAGCCAGCCCGCCTGCCCGAGCGCCTGATCTACCGGTCCGGAACAGCCGTAGCGAGGTGGACGAGGAGGATAACCTGAGCCCCGCCCTGCCGGCGCGGCCGGGCTCCGGGGTGGAACGACCGCGTCGCGAGGTCCGGTCGAAGGTGTCCTTTGCTGAACCGGACCCGCCTAGCCCAGCTCGGCCACCGGCGGCCTTTGTCACTCCGAATAGCTCGAGGGATACCGACGACACGCCACACACAGGCTCCGCTAGATCCCCGGGCGGTTTCCACATGTATAACGTCAACGAGATGGTGTCGGTCATGGGGAAGAGGAAGAAGATGCCAACAACAATCGGCGTCAACATTGAAGCGAAGACAATCCTGATCGCCCCGGAACACTCCGAGGACGGGCCGTCCCAAGAGTGGCCTGGGACCAGAATGACGCATTATTCCAGGGAGGGTAAGCACGTATTCCTCGAGCTGGTACGCCCGAGCAAAAGTGTGGATTTCCACGCCGGCGCGAAGGATACTGCGGAGGAGATCGTGCTCGCTCTGGCCGAGCTCGCCGCCGCTGTGAAGGCGGAGGGGCTGTCCGACGAAATCCTGTCGCCGGCAGGGGCTCGGAAGATGGGCGAGATATTATACGACTTCACGGCGCAAGGTGATGACGAGGTCACGGTCAAATCGGGAGACAACGTCGTCATCTTGGACGACACGAAGAGCGATGAGTGGTGGCAGGTCCGCCGGATCAAAAACGGGAAGCAGGGCGTCGTGCCTAGCAGCTACATCGAGATTACGGGCTTCGTTTCCCCCCCTCCCTCGGATGCTGTAATGGCTGCGAAGTCGACTGTGGAGCAGAACAGGCTGGACGAGATCAGATTAACCAGGGAAGCGGCCAGGCTGGACGGCGGGGACGCATTACCGCAGGTAGGGCCAGGAATGCCCCTGCCCGAGAGAGGGAGCAGCCTTCAGGGACAAGAACAGTATAGTAATTCTTCTCAACAGCGGAGTAAGCGCGACGGGGACGGAGACGGCCCGGCCAAGGCATCCAAGTCTAGTACGACTCCCCGTGTCCGTGTTAGATACACCCGTGCGAGGCAGAAGACTAACGCGGCTTAGAACCGGATCCGTCTAAGGTGCGGACGTGGACGGACAGGTCTAAATCCTTCAGCGTCGAGGCACAGTTCCTAGGCATAAAGGATGGAAAGATCAACCTCCACAAGGTCAACGGTGTGAAGATTGCCGTGCCGGTCTCGAAGATGTCCTTCGAAGATGTGGACTATGTGGAACGCCTCACGGGGGCGCGCCTCGATGTCCCCGGAGGGAACCCGCACAGGGCGAAGCAGGCCAGCAGCAGCTCTCATGTCGGCGCGTCGGTGCAGGCTCCTAAGCCCAGCTTTGATGCGTTCCAGTTCTTCTTAGACTGCGATGTTAACGTCGGGCTCTGCGAGCGGTATGCGCAGGCCTTCGCCAAGGAATCCATGGACGAGAGCGTACTGTCCGACGTGGACGCTAGCGTCCTTCGAACACTAGGCCTGCGCGAGGGAGATATCATCAAGGTAATGAAAGCGCTCGATCTGAAGTATGGACGGACTGGAAAGGGCAAGGATGCGGCAGACGGCGAGGGCGGCCTATTTTCCGGGCCCGGCGGTACTCTGCGTAACAATACTAGGAAGGGCCGACCCGCGCCCGCGGTCCAGACGACGGACGTCGTAGACCCCAAGACCTTCAACCAAGCGAACGCCGAGGCGGCAGCTGAGTCGAAATCTCCGTCATCCGCCGTGAGCGGTGGCGCCACCTCTAACGCCCAGGCGACCGGCACGGCCGGCGGCTTCGACGACGACGCCTGGGACGTGAAACCGGCAAAACAAGCTACCCCGGCATCAGCCCCAGCTGCTGTGAGGTCGGCCAGCGAGACCCGTGCTCCGGCCCAGAACCTCACGGGGTCCATGCAAGACCTCTCGCTCCTCACGGCGCCCCTACAGCCTACCCCGGTACAGCCTGTCTCCACCGGAAGCGACTCGGGAGCCACCGCTCCATCCGCGGCACCCACTCAGTCGCAGACGCCACCCGCCCAGTCCCTAGGAGCCACTCCCTCATTCTTCTCTAACCTCGGCCCCGTCGCAGACCAGGGCTCGACGCGGCAGCGACCTCAGCCACCTGCCCAGTCAATACTGGGCCAGGGTACTCTCGCGCCGCCGCCTCCGGCTCGACCTCTCTCGGCCCCGCAGACTGCCCAGCCCAGTGCCTTTACCCCCCCGCCGCTGGGGCCTCAGATGACGGGTTCTGTCCATCCCGTCCTCCAGGGCCAAGTCGCCCCCCCCGGACGAAGCCTTCACGAGGTCGACCAGAATCGTCTCCGTGAACAATACCTCCGCCAGATGCAGGCCTCCCAGATGGCACCCTACGGGGCTCAGAACCCACACGCGGGTCTCGTGCCGTTCCCCACGGGGATGCAAGGTCCACTCTCACAGCCGCTAATGACCGGGTCCCCCTCCATTCCAGGGCCGCCGTTCATGCAGCCACAGCCTACAGGATTTCAACAGGCGTACCCTACCCAACAGCCATTCTATCCTACCCCAACGGGTGGTGGCGTGAACTCGTTCCTCCCCCCTGCCTTGGAGCCTCAGAGGACGGGTGTCCCTGGTATGCCCGGCCCGCCCGGCCCGCCCGGCCCTCCTGCTCCGCCAGCCCCGCTCCTTCCTCAGCAGACCGGACCGGCACCTCCTGTCCGCTTCGGTACGCAGCCCGACGCAGCCAGGATTATGCCGCAGGCGACCGGGCGAAAGGCGAACCTTGCCCAAGCCAGTAAGAACACCCCTTCTCCCTCCCTTATCCGCTCTCTTCCCTTTCCCCTCCCCCCTTGGTCCTGCGCTAGGTGTCTTGTAAACAATGGCGCATGCACTAACACGTCTTCCTCAGCACCGGACAACCCTTTCGGCTTCTAAGGCGATTCCATTTGCTAAGGGTCCTCGGCCGAAAGCGGAGCATGTCCGACCAGCCGCATTGGATACCGACGGATCTAGCGCGTCCTCTTCTACTATAATATTTGGCATCCAATTCAAGACGTCGGCCGAGAACAACGGAGAAGTGTACATAGGGAGGGACGGGGCCACGGGTCAGATGTCCATAATGATTGTCACTATATACAGTTTCCTCTACAATGCATAACCGGACAGCCAATGAGCATCTTTCAACCCATACATTACTCCTCTCCTCGTGAAACTATCTAGGGCCGTCATGATGTCGGCAACTAGCTAATTCTATTATATAAAAAAAGGGGGGATGGGGGAAGGGGAAGCCAAGCTAACAGGTCCAAACACCGAACTACCCAAAACGCTAACGTGGACGTCAGCGGATATGGCGAGAATACAAGCTACCAAGTCGCGTCTCCATCTGGTCCAAGCGGAGCCACAATGTCTCCTCACATCCCGCACCAATAATCCATCGCTCGCGGGCCGGCCCGGCCAGTCTCTCAGTTCACGATATCCAGCTCCGATTCGCGGTCCACGGCTGGTGCTGCGCGGCTCTTGAGCCCGGACGATGCCGTGCTGTCTAGTGCGCTGGTCTCGGCGAGAACCGGCTTTTCCGGGAGAGGCACCTCGGTAGAGGGCTGGAAGCGCTTGTACAGGGCCTGAATCATCTTAAAGAACCAGTAGCTGTTGAGACTGTTCAGCGTGAGGTTGCTAACCAGGTAGGCAAGGGCCAGCCAGGTGGGGACGGTGCTGGTCTCGGTAGCGAATCTCATGGTGCCGAACTCGGAACCCTGACTGGCGAGCTGCGACAGGGACGGGCTCTTGCCCAGGGATTGCCGGATATCCTGCAAGACGAGGAAGGACTGGTAGCTGCCGTAGACGATACGGCACGAGAAGAAGGTCGTTATCAGAATTAGGCCGTTGTACAGCTGTAGGTTGGAGCCAGTCTTTCCAAGTTTGTCGAGGAACCAGTGGATGTTGAGGAACGGAGTCGAGAGCTCCCAAAGAATGAAGTTGCAGGCATAGAAGTTCACGAAGGGTCTCTGGTAGCGGGGACAATGGTCAGTAAGGAGTCAAAAACAAGGGACGTGTATGGTGCGGAAGACGATGGCGGGAGGGAGGGTGGCAGCATATAGCCAGGACGTATCTACTTACAAACCCAAGCGAGTAGACGAGGAGGGCACTGATGGCATGCGCAAGCGTCCCGATGGTGAAAATGTCCATGTTCCGAACGGTGACGATGAGATCCCACAGGAAGTAACCGGCGGCAAGACCCTGGATCATGCCGCATCCGCCGGTGTAGCCCCATACCCGCTCCTCCCAGGTCATGGCCTTGCGCTCCTCATCAGTCCACATAACCCATAGGGCGAGGATGTTGATGAGGCTGCTCTGGACGAAGGACACGATGTGCACGTCCCAGCTGATCCTCCTCTTGCGCGGGAGTTGGGCGTAGGTGCGCGGGATGAAGAGGCGGGAGAGGAAAGGCGCCAGCGGGTAGTAGATGAAGCCGTACAAGAGGGCGCCGGCCAACACCTCGTGTATGTGGTAGGGGAGCGTCGTCAGGCCGAAGAACTCGGCGACGGGCTCGGTGGCTCGCTGGAGCCACGGGATGGGCTGTATGAAGAATGGGTCCTTCATCTTGAGGAGGGCGCGTCAGGGGACGCCTGGGCTGTGATCGCGGGTTCGAGTCGGTGAAGGTGCGCCTCGCACGAAAGCGTGGGCGTGGGCGTGGGTCTATGTTACCCCCTTTGCTGGCTTGGTGATCAAGGACAAGCGGCCATCTGGGAGAAGAAATGGGACGGTTACATCTATCGAGCGGCGGGGCGTTGGGGTAAAAAGGACGACCTCGGTTTGCGTTTCGTTGGGGACAGACCCATAATATTCTGGGCTAGGCTCCCGAGCTAAAAGTAGACGCGGAGGGCAGCCTAGCATTGTGAGGTGGGGAAGACAGGCACGGACCTGAGTAAGCGCTCAGCTATTAATACTCGCACTTGAAGGGGCGTGGCGGGGCGTTCAGGCTAGACGGTGGCATAACCCCGCTGATGCGAGTACTGCACTGTACTGGTGGCGCGTGTGGACGAAACAGCCCGCCATTCGCCCACAGCACTTGACACGTCCGCCTGGTCACATCCACATCCGCATCCGCATTCCGCCTCCCACGTGCCCACCACAACGAATATCCCATGCCGAAATCTACGACACACCCGTGATATCTCGTCGCGCCCATGGCCGACTCACTGCTCGAGACACTCGGTCTCTCCGCAGACGACGAGACTCATACCTACCTAGCACATCTCGGCGGCCTGACCACGGCGTCCCTCGACAAAGAAGCGGCCAGCCTAGCTCAGTCCTCACAGTCGATCCACGTCGCTCTCCAGGCGCTCTCCAAGAAGTCTCATGCCCCCATCATCCGCGCAGTCACCCAACACGATGTCCTCCGCCAGTCCCTACCTACCCTCGGGCGTGAGGCTGCCAAGCTTCGCTCGTCGATCCCCAAGATTGACTCCGAAGTCGTCCGGTTCTCGACAGCCTTCAGCAAGAGCAGTCAGTGCGCCATCACGGCGAAGAGGAGGCGGGATCTCCTGCTCCTGCAAAATGTGGAGAGGCTCGTCGACGTCCTCGAGGTCCCGACTCTCCTCGAGACGGCGGTGACGAGCGGGCCGGCTAACCACTCGTCCGCGCTTGACCTGAACGGCCACATCCGCCGCCTCCACTCACTCTACCCCGACTCCAAACTTATCTCGTCCGTCGCCGAGGAGGCCGACTCCCTTATCTACCAGCTGGCGCTCGACCTCGTCCACTCCCTCGGTACACCCGGATTAAAACTGGCCTCCGCCATACGGACGGCGAGCCTCCTGCGTCGCGTGCTGCCGGACATTCTACCTTCCACCACGAAGGATGCGCAAGAGAAGACGCTGGGGCTCGTGTTCCTCCTGCGGCGCACGGCGACGCTAGCCCTGATGCTCGATGCACTAGAGCCGCTCCGGAACCTCGCCGACAGCGAAAAGGCAAATGTCAAATCTGCGGGCAAGAGCGGCTCCTGGTCCGGGGGGCAGCACACCGAGCGGTATCTAAAACGCTACGTGGAGGTCTTCAGGGAACACTCCTTTGCAATAATATCAATGTTTAGGAGCGTCTTCGTCTCGCAGGCCGCGGAGCCCACAGATCCCCTACAGCCCGTCCCCCAGGGGCTGTCAACATTAGTGCTTCACTTGGTAGACATGCTCCTCGAGCCCCTCGACGACTATCTACCCGTAATAAAGGACCAGAGCTCGCGGGACAGCATCTTGACCCAGGTGCTGTACTGTGCCGGCAGCCTGGGGAGGCTCGGCGGCGATTTTGGCCTGCTGCTGTTCGGCATCGGGCCGCGGGAGGGCGCGCTTGAGGCCGAGCACGAGTGGGTCGAGGTGGCCAGGAGGCATCGCTTCCTTACCGGGCGTTTGGAGTCCGCACTGGGCGATTTCAAGGCCACCGGGATGAAGTAACGAACGACGGTGTCGACTTATTTGTTAGCATGCCGAAATGGCGGTTCATAAAGCTCTTGTCGCCGCGCCTCTCTGTGTAGTGGGACGGACATGAGATGAATTTGATATGAATGGGAGCGGGCGTTATTATATACAAATTACGAGTAATTGTACCCAGGAACCAGAGCCCTGGGAATGTCCACGCATGCGATGATCCGTGTGTTCCAAGTTTGCAGTCTATCCCGGATGTACCAAGTATTAATGCTTATAACAGACAGACAACTGTACGATGGGTTGGTTGTGTTGCATGCCCCACCTATAACATGTGAATAGGTACCTCGTACTTTGAAGTTGGAGCTAGTAGCTAACGTCTGTGCGTGCTATTGGACCTTGAAATGCTCAGTCATTCCCGTGATGATATCAGCTCGCAACGGACTAAGCTGAGATGCCATGCATGTTATGATTCAGCCGACGATTTGTTTTCACCTACGCCCAACGTTGTGAGATACCAGCCATTACAATGTTAGCCTATAATACCCTGAAATTGTCCTGAGATGCGCGACGCCTTGACCGATTGTCCGAGCTGCCCCATACAACCTGCGCATATGCTCCGGCCTCTTGAAACTCCAAAGTCATGGCTCCCGCCCTTTCCGGCCCTCCGAGTGGCGTGAAGGCGGCCACGACATGTATGCCCCCTCCCCTTCCTTCTTTCCCCTGAGGCTCTCCTTGTCCCGGGCCACAATTCAAGACCAAGTGGTAACCGGTAGCCGTACAGCCAAGTCACGGCATTTCTCCGCAGGCCTGGCCTCCGGGGTCGGGTCGGCAGTGCTCCTGCAGCCTCTCGACCTTCTCAAGACTCGCGCCCAGCAGCCGAACCACACCTCTCTAGCGACGACCTTAAGGCAGATGCTCAGATCGCCACTCGGCCGGGCCACTCCCTGGACCCTCTGGAGGGGAACCGTCCCCTCCGCGCTCCGCACGGGCTTCGGCTCGGCCCTCTATTTTACGCTTCTCAACTCCTTACGCCATCGTGCGTTGCGCTTTGAGCCCCTGCGCGACGTCTCCTCCAAGGCCGGATACTCGTCGCAGCTGCCGACGCTATCGAACATGGCCAACCTCGCTACGGGCGCGACGGCCAGGGTCATGGCGGGGATGGCTCTCATGCCGCTGACCATCATCAAGGTGCGGTTCGAGTCGAGCAAGTACTCGTACGGGACCATGTGGGCCGCCGCGAGGGACATACACAGGACCGGCGGGTTCCGGGGCTTCTTTGCGGGATTCGGCGCCACGGCCATCCGAGACGGACCCTACGCGGGCACTTACGTGCTGCTCTACGAGAGCCTCAAGAAGAGGCTCAGCCGGATCTCCGTGGCGGCCCGGGGCGAAAGCGGCCAGGCGGGGTCCCGGGACGCTGCCGCCATCAACTTCACCTCCGCCATCGTGGCCGGGGGCGCCTGCTCGATCCTCTCGAACCCGTTCGACGCTATCAAGACAAGAATACAGCTGGAGCCGAATGCATACGCCAACATGATGCAGGCGTGTAGAACGATGGTGCGGAGCGAGGGCGTGCGGTCCCTCTTTGACGGCCTCGCGCTCCGCATGACGAGGAAGGCCCTCAGTTCTGCGTTGGCGTGGACGGCGTACGAGGAGCTAATCCGCATAGGCGGGGTGACACGTTGACATGATACATACAAGCACGGGTGTTTAGACGGCGGTAGAAACGACCACACTGCAAGGGATACAAAGATACGAACAAATAGAATAATTCCACTCCTAAAGAATCGAAGTACTAGCAAAGCGTAGTAGAGAGGATATCGCCAAAAACGTTCACAGCTCGAAGTAAACCAAAACATGGGCTCGAAAACAAAGCAACCCACAACATCAGCGCCAAAGAAGAAAATATGAAGCACCATCCAAGCTCATGTATACCCAATGTGAAGGAGACACATGCCGGCAAGAAAACCTACGTCACCCTCAGGCAGGCTTTACCCCGGCCAGATACATCAGCAGCGACGGCGACTTGCTCCTCTTCCGGCTAGGGCTCTTCTTCCGCACCCACTCGTAGTTGGAATTCCGGTGGGGATGGTGATGGTGGTGGTGGTGGTCATCGTCGACGGACAGGATCAGCTTTGACCGCTTCTCCCGTATCAGCTTCGTATGCTTCCAGAGCGCGTCCTGCTCCCGCTCGGGGACCCAGCGCTTCACGAGCACGTACTCGGGGTTCTGGCTTTGTGTTAGACGTCTTCTTTGGCTACTCCGCGGGGGTGGCGGTTCATCGGGGGGAGGAGCTTACGGTCTCGTCGATGATATAATCAACCTCAAAGGTGCGCAGCGTCTCCAGCGACAGGTGCTTCCGCGACAGGCGGGTGTAGCGCGGCTTCTCCGCCCTCTCCGGCTTCTGCGGCTCTTGGAGCTTGATCTTCTCCTTCTTCATAATCGCCTCGACCTGGTCTTCGTCGAGGCCGGACTGGAAGAGGTGTTCCTGCATGCGATGATGGAGCTCCCTCTCCACGCGCTCCCTCTCCTTCCTCTCCTTGAGTAGGCGCTCGGCCTCCTTCTGCTTGTAGCGCTCGACGGCCTCTTCGGCCTCCTTCTCTCGCCGCTTCTCCTCCTCGGCCTCGCGCTCCTCCTCCTGGAGGCGCTTGAACTCCAGCTCCTTCTTGATGCGCTTCTCCTCCTGTTCGCGGGCCTGGCGGTCCTTGATCTGTTGGAGTTCGTCCCTGGCGCGTCGCAGCTCCTCCTCCTCCTGCCTCTCCTTCGCGGCCCTCCTCTCCTTCTCCTCCATCTCCTTGGACATCTTGAGGGCGGCGAGCTCGCGCCTGGTGCGCTCTATCTCGAACTCCTCCTTCGCTGTCCGCCTCTCCTTCTCCTCCATCTCCTTGGACGCCTTGAGGGCGGCGAGCTCGCGCCTGGTACGATCCATCTCGAACTCCTCGCGCGTCAGTATGTGCGGCGACGACCGGGACCGGGACCTGGAGCGCGACCTCCGGCGCCTCGCCAGCTGTAGGTGGCGACGGTCATCGTCGTCGGACGAGTAGTCGTGGTAGATGCGGTTGTTAATCACGACCGGGGGCGCGGCGGGTGCTGGGGGCGGGGAGGGCCTCCTCCCGCGGGAGCGGTCCCTGGAGACGGACCGGGCCGAGATGACGGTCCGATCGTCGAGGTATGCGCCGGGAGAGTGGTCCCTCGCGTAGTACTCGCGCGGGCGCTGGCGCTGGTAAGCGGGGGCCGCGACGTACTGCACCGGCGGCGACCGGTGGTGCCGCTCTACCCGGATGTCGATGTCATCGTCGTCTGAATAATAGCTCATTTTGGGAAGGGGGGAGAGGCTGCTTGGGGGTTGAAGGTTCGGACTTGTGGCGGCAGGCTAGGCGTAGGGCTGATTTGGCTGTGCCGGCGTGCGGGGAAAAGGTGGGAAGAGGGGGAATATACAAGTGTTCTATGGCGCTGTTGGTTTAAGTGGCGGGGTTCGTCGCGGGAGAGGGAAGGCAAGGCGGGGTACAAGTACGGCACGCCCTTTTATGGATGAGGGATCGGAGGGGAGGTCGGCGGTAGCCAGTTCACGTAAGCGCGAGGCCTCGGAGGCACCGTGGCAGTGCCCATGGCCCAACCATTAGCACTGGCGATCCAAGATCGGTGTCATGCGTGGTGTTGCTAATTACAGCGTCTCTGCAGCCTGGCCCCGGCCCGGGGGCGAAACGAAACACGGCGTCTCGACGACTCGCGCCCTTGCGGCGCTTATATCTACGAGTACGAGTGCGCGTACGAGTGCGAATATGGAGGTCGGCGTTAAGCTGCCAGGCCTCTACAGGTAGACGTTTTGACAAACGCTCTGGCGATCAAGCAGCCATGGACGAGCCGGTTCCCAATGGCGCTCAGTTGGAACTAGTCGCCTATCTTGTAGCAAGACAGACTCCTCGTAGGGCGGGATCCAAGGGTGGGTCTTGGCGAGGTGTGTGTGACCTTGACTCAAGTTCTACAAGAGTTCCCTGCAAGATGGCTGGTCCAACAGAGAGGCAGAGGCAGCGAGGAGGATTGCGTCAGCCAATGACCATCGGGCATGCATGGTTTGGGCCCAATGCAATGCAGGTAAGTGCGTCGTAATTCGCTTTTTCCTTCCCGGCTCCTGTGCTTTTGGGTGTAGGGCTGGCTTATCCGGTGTCGCCGAGCGTACTCGTACGAGTACTTGTACAACTTGCAGAGCACAGGCCCGGGAAGGTTTCTACGACCCCGCCTCCCAAGCCACAATGCACTGCAGCTCGTCCTCGAGTACTTTAGTCCCCTCTCCTGTCAGTTGTCGTCAACACCGAGGTGTACAAACAACAAGCAGCAGAGCCCCCAAGTCTCGATACATGATCCACATCCATTTAATGTAGAACTTTTGACAAAGGAAACGGTGGAGAATTTCCACCGTGGTACATGTAGTTTCCGTACTTGCCGATAAAAGCCCAGGTCTTGATAGGTCGTTATTATGCACCGGTATTTACCGCCGCGCTCATAAGGTTCGTGACACATCGACATGAGGGTGTTGGAAGGAGGCGCCAAACGACCCCGCGCCGAGCCACTTCCACCATGAGAAGAGGCAGCCCGACCCAACGCGAGAAAAAAAAAGAAACGGAAACAACCTCATCCGCGACCGGCGTTGTGCTTCAGCATCTGGTCAATGTGTTCCCGGCTGTTCTTCTGTGTAGTTTCGAGGTAGAGCAGGCGCTTCTGTAGCTTGTCGAGATCATCATCCAGCGTCTTCACCTGCCCCTCGAGCTTCTCGTGGAGGTCGGGGATAGGCGTAGAGACGAACCTGAACTCTACGCGTTAGACAAGTCTGTGTGTGTGCGAGCGCGGGCGCGCCCCGCATCGGGAGGATCGTAGACGAACATCTTGCCCACCCCCTCGTAGACGGGGGTGTTCTGCGGGATGGATGTGACCTCATCCAGCGTAAGCTTCAAGAGCCGCTTCTCCCTCTGCTTCGATGCAACTTGGTTGCGGGAGAGGCTGATCTGCTGCTCAGCAACTGCCGCCTGGTTTTCGATCTCGCGGACGAGCTAGAAATGGTGCGCGGTGACGGTCAGCATTCTAAGCGCAAGCTCTCGTCGTGGACATGGTCCGCGCTCCTGTTAATCCCTCCAATCCACAATCACGTACCTTCTCGAGAGCAGCGTTTGAGATCGACATCGCAAGGGCTTGTATGCGGATATTGCCTAGTATCTGTCTGGTTCGGGACCACCGAAGAAAGAGCTATCGTCTCCTCGCCGCTCCATCACCAAAGGCTTTGGGAGTCGCCGCCCCATCGGTAGAGCTTAGTCATCATTCGCCCGATCCACAATTAATACTAGCTAATAAAGTACTGGATATTAGCGGAATGTTCCATAGGCACCCACCATACTCGCCTGCATTCAACGACAGGAAAGGGCCCAGGGAAACGCGTTTGTTACGTAATCTCCAGTCGTGGTCTCGTTCCGTATTACTCCTTTGCTCGTGAGCTCGACTCTATAGCTTCAAGGCAAGACCGGTTGGTCCCTGGCACGTGCACGGAGTCTCTACAAGCAATCAGCCTCAGGAAGCCATGTCGGCCCCTGGACAGCCTTCGAAATGGGGCTCGTTCTTCCAGCAAGCCGTCGCTGGTGTCGAAGCTCGCCTCGACACCATGCTCTCGGAGGGAGAGTACGCGGCTGACTACGTGAAAGACACGAAGGACACGAAGGATGTGAATGACACCAGTAGTATCCCTCCCGCTCGCGGTAGCCTAGAGGTGACAGCAGGTACGATCACGCCGACCTCGACTGACGCTACCGAGGCTAGACCTACCGCTTACCACGGCCGATTTAGTACCCCCCGTCCGCACCCCTACCCCCCGGTCGAACACGAAACTACAAGAACGTCTAGCGAGAGCTGTGGCAAATAGAACAGCCTCACCGGCCGCGGCAAGGGACAGTGCAAGTCTGGCACAGCAGGATGAGGCGGCTGCCACTCCCGACGAGCCAAAGGAGCTTGCCCAAACTCGCCCGGAATCCCCGGCCCGCCCAGTCATTGACAAGGTCCTCGACAACGACCAAGATGGGCCGGCGGCCATCGAACTCCCCCCGACGGCTGCTCTCGACGGCGCAACGCCCCCAGAAAACGACGGACAGCTGGAGCCCGCGCACGACTCTGCTGGTCCGCTCCCTGCCAGCGCTGCGCCAGTCTCCCCACAGCCACAAGCAGACCCCGTAGCCACGCCCGAATCTCACCACAGTGACGCCGACAATGACTGTCCTTCCTGTGGTGCGCTACGAGGGCACATTCGGTCCCTAGAAGAACGGCTGGCCGAATTGGAGTCGCAGGGTCGCGAAGAGCATCACACCCACGTCGAGAGAGTCGATGCGTTGGAATCCAAACTGAAGTTCCTGACACGCGAAATGGCTGAGTCCGCTCGGAAGTCGGTCGCGTCAGCTCCGGCCGGGAGCATTGGGAAGCAGATAGCAGAGAAGGACGAGAAGATCGCTCTCCTTATGAGCGAGGGACAAACGCTAGCCGCCACCGAGCATAAACACCGCTCTATAATAAAACGACTCAGGTCAGAGGTTGCTGAGCGCGACAAATCCCTCTCGGACTTGACGGATGAGAAAGGAAGGTTGGCGTCCCAGTTGGAGTCACAGCAACAGTCAGAGTCCGCCACTCAGTCGCTTCAGTCAGAGTTAGAAGCGCTGAAAGGAAAGTGCAGCGATCTTCAGGGGCGGTCAAACCACCTCCAGCTCGAATGCAGCGCCAAGGGTGAAACGATCAAGGCCCTGGAGCTTGAGCTGGAGCGGATGACCCGGGCTCCAAGCTCGGGTAATCCCCAATCGAGCGAGTCAAGCGCCGAGGAGGGGAAGCGCGTTGCGGAGCTCGAGGAGCTCGTCACGACGCTACGGGCAGAGAAGGAGAGGGCGGCGGACAAGGCGCGGGCTCAGGTTGACGAGCTACGAGAAAAGGCGGACGTGGCAACGGAGCAAGGCCGCCAGATGAAGAACGAACTACAAACTCTCGAGGGAAAGTTGGAGGCTATGCGCGTGATTGCAGAGGAGGCGTCGTCGAACGCCGCCGGCGATGCGCAAGCCAAGCTTCTACGCCAAATAGAGACTCTACAGTCGCAATACGCCACCGCCTGTGAGAACTGGCAAGGAATCGAGGCAAGTCTAACGGCCCGGATCGCTATCCTCGAGAGGGAGAGAGACGAAGTCAGCCGCAAGGAAACGGAGACGAGGAAAAAGGCGAAGGATCTGGTAAGTCGCCCAATAGACGTGGACCTGTTGCGTTAGGCTAACTCGTGTGGGTGAATCAGTCATCACGAAATAGGCAGCAGTTGGAAGACCTGCATCAGCTCAGGGCTCGGATAGACGGTTTCCAACAGGAGGAGGACGCAAATCAGCGCGACCTGGCGAGGCTGCGCAAGCGAGCTGAGGCTGCCGAGGCCGCCCTTGCAAAGGCCAATGAGCAGCAGCAGCAGCAGCCACAGCATCGGGAGGTGGAGGATAGAGCAAGGCTGTGCGCGTCACCAGACACGATCCCCTCTCGCACGGAACTCGGCTCCCGACTCCCAGGCCGACCTCTCTCTCCACTACATTCTCCGTTGCGGACATGGAGCTCCGAACTTCTCGTACCCCACCCGCCGTCCAAGCCATCGCGCGCCGGATCCGTCGCGAGCGGTCCACTCGATGCGTTCAGTCGACTCGGATCTCCGAGGGAGCCGTCCGGTCAAGCTGTAACGCCTGTCTCGCCTCCAGGCTCAGGGAGGCAGTACCTATCCTACGATGCTTCCATGGATTCTATTGCAAGGCCCTCGTCATCTCGCGGGCAAGGAAGGGAAGACGACTCCGACTCCGATGTGTTGTCGACGGTACACCGTGCCATCCCCGATATAGCCTCTGTCTCGACGACGGCGGCCGGCCCATCGATCCAACTGGTGGAGAGGATGAGTGCTGGCATACGCCGGCTGGAAGCCGAGAAGGTTGCGGGGAGAGAGGATCTGCTGCGCATCTCCAACCAGCGTGACGAGGCGCGTGCTGAGATAGTAACCCTCATGAAGCAGATAGAGTCAAGTAGACAGGCAACCGACCGTGTGGCGGCGCTCGAGAAGGAGGTTGCAGAGATCAACGAGCGATATCAGACGACACTTGAACTGCTTGGAGAGAAGACAGAACTTGTGGAGGAACTCCGTTCAGATGTGGAGGACGTCAAGGCTATGTACCGAGAGTTGATCGAGCGGACGATTCGGTAGGCAGCCGAGAGAGAGAGAAGAAGAAGAAAAAAAGCCCCAGCTTGCCCTCGGTGCGCCCCATCTCTAAAGTCACCATCCGAAACCCTCGCCACGAAAAACTACAACTCAATCCCATCAGCCGCCGCCATTCTCTCAATGTACCGTCGGACCTGTGTCGAGCTTGTTAGCTATCATCCCGACCATGCGGTACGTCCGTGGCCTCACCTCTACATCAGGGGCAAGATCGATGGCCAGCAGGCCAGACTCTTCGCGCTTGGTACTGTCAGCTCCTGCCTTCAAAAGCGTGACAGCAGCATCTCCTACACGCACGGCGTTAGCAGCGGAACAGGAGGTCGCCTGCCCTCAATGGATGACGCACCGTGGCCCTCCGCGATTGCATGGTGTAGCGCGGTATATCCCGAGTTGTCCGTCGCATCCAGTGGGCTCCGGTGCTCGAGGAGGAGGGTGATCATCGGCGTCGACCCTATAGCGGCCGCGCGGTGGATGGGGTACTGCCCACGCTTGTCTCTGACACGAGCGGAGGCCGGGGGCTTTTGGTCGAACAATGTGCGGGCCATATCCAGCTTGTTCTTAGACGCGATCAAGTGAAGGGGCGTCTGTCATCAATGCCGATTAATTAATACGCTGCCGACCCGATTCGACGGAAATAGCCTCACCTGTCCATTGTAGTCTAAGTGTAGTTGAGACGTTAGCTGTTTAGTCTCAGGATATGGATAATTGGGGCCGTGGTTTAAGTTTCGTTTTATATACTTTTCTGGTTGATATCCGCATCCCTCCCGAGCAGAACGTTCAGTACTTCCTCCGAATCATTAACGTTAGATGCAATCATGAACGGGGACCAGCCGCTCTCGTCCTTAGGGTAGGCTCGCGAATTAGTACTCCCTGCGTGTAGCTACAGGGAAAGGGGTAGATAGGATCAGCAACAGGGACCAACTTGAACGTCCGGGTCGAACCCGGGGAGCCCCGACAATAGCAGCACTATCCCGGCACTGTTGGAAGAGGCCGCCCAGTGGATGGGCAGGCGGCCGTCGCCGTCCTTCTCGTAGGCTTTCTTTGGCGACTCCTTCGGAACAGTCAGCGATCATACAGAGCGCAACATGTAAGTCCGTCAGGTCGGCAGACGCCTCTCACCTTTACAAGTTGCTCAACAAGGGACACTACCAAGCTTGGGTGGTCAGCGAGAACTCATGCTATTTTATACCCTCGGGCACACATACGATTCCCTCGCCGGCACGCCTCATGGAGCGGAAATTTAGGCGCGTCCGAGGTAGTAGTAGCCATTGTTATCGAACAGCCTACTATTGCGGGATTGTTGAAGATGGGGGTCAGAAGCTCTGCAACCACCAGATGTGGAGGTGGGTGAGTGGAAGTGGGGCAGGCGCTTCACCATGACATGAATACCATGTAAAGCTGGGTGGGGAGCTCCAATGCAATGTCGTTCGTTAAAAGTGGATCCATGGTACCTCTGTACTTGTACCAGATGGCTCAGTCCATTCGCAAAATTAATTCGGTACATTGTACCTTTCTCAGTCTGGGGTGCTCTTTGCACGTCACCATCACCACCTCCCGGAAACACGGCGGAAAGCCTCGAAAAACTTCCATCATCACAAAACAGGCACGGTCGATAAGATTTTCGCAAATATTCTCCCGGCGCCAGCGAACCGTCCACACAAAAGCCAACTCACGCGCGCGTTTCTTTCAAGCCCTGCCAGCATGGACGACCCACAGGTCGAGACATCCGCGCCTGCGGCGGATCTCGCCCAGCTGGCATCGACGAACTCCAGGAACTCCAGGGCCTACTTCACCAATCGAACCGACGCCAAACGACAAAAGCTAAGCTCCGGGAAGGCCCATGAGCTGTTCAAGTCCCGCAAGAGTGCGGCTCAGATATCCGAATACGCGCAGGTCCAGTCTCTCCCGCCGGTGCTCGCGGCAAAGCAGCCGTCCGCCGCATCACGGAGGAAACCGGCCAGGGACCACGCGTCCGGCCCGGGTCGCGAATTGAAACTCATCGAAGGCCCCGGTGCCACACGCGACTCCAACTCCGCCCTGACACTGCGGGGGAGCCAGGAAGATGGCGGGCCGGGGATCTCAACGAGGAGCCTCGCTAGCCACGTCTCCACGCAGCCGAAGCCTGACTGGCACGCGCCGTGGAAGCTGATGAGGGTTATATCGGGTCACCTGGGCTGGGTCCGGAGTCTCGCGGTAGACCCCGACAACAAATGGTTCGCCAGCGGGGCGGGGGACAGGACGATCAAAATATGGGATCTCGCGACGGGGTCGCTGCGCCTGACACTCACAGGGCACATATCGACGGTCCGTGGGCTTGCTGTCTCGCCAAGGCATCCGTATCTGTTCTCCTGCGGAGAGGATAAGATGGTCAAGTGCTGGGACCTGGAAACGAACAAGGTAATACGGCATTACCATGGCCACCTAAGCGGTGTATACGCGCTCTCCCTGCACCCGACCCTCGATGTCCTGGTCACGGGAGGAAGGGACGGTGTCGCCAGAGTCTGGGACATGAGGACGAGGAGTAATGTCCACGTCCTAAGCGGGCACACGGGGACAATCTCGGACCTGCGGTGCCAGGAGGCTGATCCTCAGGTCATAACGTCGTCGCTCGACTCTACCGTCAGGCTCTGGGACCTGGCTGCGGGAAAGACCATGGGCGTCCTCACGCACCACAAGAAGGGTGTACGAGCACTTGCCCTCCACCCCGAAGAGTTCACCTTCGCGTCGGCGAGCACGGGGAGCATAAAGCAGTGGAAGTGCCCCGAGGGGGCCTTCATGCAGAACTTCGAAGGCCACAACGCTATAATCAACAGCTTGTGTGTCAACCGCGAAAATGTTCTCTTCTCCGGGGGTAAGTCTATCTCATCACTAACTCCCCTGCCGCATCATCCCCCCACGCCAATGCAAATCTAAACTCTAACTCGCGCTCCACTCTATAGGTGATAACGGCTCGATGAGCTTCTGGGACTGGAAATCAGGCCATAGGTTCCAATCCCTCGACACTACGGCCCAGCCCGGCTCCCTGGACGCAGAAGCTGGTATCATGAGTGCTACCTATGATCAGTCCGGTATGCGACTGATCTGCGGTGAGGCGGACAAGACAAGTGCGTAGCCCCCAAGTTCCCATGTCCCAAACCCCCCTCGATATTACACGCCTGCTAATGCGCATCTACGATCCGTAGTCAAAATCTGGAAGCAAGACGAAGAAGCAACCCCGGAAACACACCCACTATCTTGGACGCCGACCTTGGCAAGGCGGAAATTCTAGTCGCTTACTGGTGTCCGTCCCCCGTGTCGCTCAATAGAACAACCTTATTAGATCCCCTGAATACCCAATGCATGAATTTCGGGGTCGTCCCGGAACGCCATGCGAACATGTGTCTCGGAGATGGCGAGTTGTATCTTCCTCGGCCGCTGCGGCGTATGCTCTTCTAATATGATGATCCCCGCATTCTCAAGTTCCAGAGCAGCAACCCCTAGTCCCATAGACCGCGGGGTTGGTATGCCCCTCTTCCCCGTGGTGCCCTCGACCCGGCAGTCCCCAGACAGGCTGGCAAGGCTGTCGATGACGTCCTGCCCCATGCGTCCAGCACATGCTTTGAGTATTTTGGTCATTTCCTCGATGACGTCAGCCAGCGTCGAGTCCGTACCTCCAGACCTCCCCATCCTAGATAACACCGAGGCTAGGAACAGTTTCGGGAGGAAGGCCAGCGACCGCAGGTGTTGCTGGACAGGGTTGGATATGGCCTCGGCGATGGCCTGCTTAATAGTTGATATTGTAACCCTGGGGAGACCGTCCCGGCCCTTCCCCGGCGATTTCTGGCCGCGAGGATTTCGCTCGGCGCCCTGCGACTCCGACCTCGCGCCACCGTCGTTCTCGACAAGTTCGATTGCTCTTCTACAGATGTCCAGAGCACGTCGAGCATCACCACTGACGGAGGCGATCTTCATGCTGGCAAATCTGATGGCGTCCGGGTCAACGATATCACCTGGCACGCCCTCCAGCCTCGACTGGATAATCCGGACGAGCTGTTCATGGTTGTATCCAGGGAAGGCGATTCGCGTCAGGCCTAGGACAGTCAGTCAGTAAAGCGTAACGCACACGCTATCAGGCATCGCTAACCTAGTCGGCTGCTGATCTTATTGCTCAGCGTCCGCTCGGGGAGATCCATGGTGTTGGCGACGGCGAGGACGATCAGACGACTGTGGCGCAGCGCCGGCCAGTTGAAGAAGTTGTACATGACGCTCTGGTTCTTCGTGACCAGCTGGTCCAGTTCGTCCATTAGGACGACACACGGCACACGGCGTGGGTTTGGGTTCGTGAATTCGCGCTCCAGCAGCTCCAATGCCTGCGCTGCACTCACGCGGTCCCCCTTGAGTGCCTCCCATAGCAGAGCATACGAGTGATGGGGGTTCGTGATCTTCATGCCATTGATCTCAACGAATATGAAGTCGTCGAGCTGGTTGGCCTCGACGTCACGCTCCAGCTGTCGAATCACCTCCCGAACGGTGGCCGTCTTTCCGGCGCCCGGGGTCCCGGAAATGTATATACAGTTGCTCGCCCCGTTGGAGATGGCTTTCTCCAGCTGGAAATATACCTCGTCGAACTCCTTTTCACGGCACGGCAGGTTTGTAGGAACAGAGGCGACGTGAAGCCTATTCCTGGCTAGTTGAAACGGGGAAACTTGCGGATCGTCGAGCAGGATATGTCGCATAGATAGAGGGGTGAACTCCAATGCGCCTTTATCGGGTGTTCTAGGGGCGGTGATGGCATAATTAGCATCCGAGGGGAAATGTGCTTGTGAGAGGGATCCGAACCTTGTAGAGCCCGGATCCTGTATCGCGCGGCGCTTCCTAGGAGTGGTCGGGGCCCGAGTATCCTGTTTCTGGTTGCCAGTGAAAGAAGTATCTACCTTGCTGCGGGCTTTGGCGGACGCGGATGTCTTCCTCCGGGCCGTGCTTGTCGAGCTCGTCACGAATTCAATGAGAGGAGCAAGGTCGTCAAAGCCACTGTACCGGTCTTCCCAGGTGAACTCGTCGGTATAAGCAGTTGTCCGCATGTCCAGTCCACGGCGGCACACGAAGAGCTTCCCTGCGTCCTCGGAGCGGCGGGGGATCTTTGCCGTGGGGTGTAGGGCAAGGAACCGATCGAGCGAGACAACCCTGGCCTTCCCGTCAATGGTGTCGAGGCTATTGACGTCGGCGGATGTAGAGATGTAGATTTCATTCTGGCCCAGTGTTAGCATAAAACCCAGAGAGGGCTCTACTCGGCATGAAGTCGAACAGGAGTACACACTGGAAGGGCATCTGTCCTCTTCTTTGCCTTGTTCATAACCTCCTTCTCGTTTGAGAACCATACAAACTCAGCAGCTTTCATGCCATCCTCGTCGGTCGTGAAGCTCTGAATAATGGCAACCCAACACTGGTTAGATCCCTCTGCTCTTAGGAGGACGCAGTCCCCACGATAATAGCTCTCCGATCCGGCGCAAGCCCCAATAATGGTCCGACTGGCCTGTCGTCCCTTCCGTAGAGGCCTGGGTGTCGACCGAGGTCTTTCGTCGTTGGTTGGCACATCATCCGAATACAACCACCTCCACTGCTCCCCTTCCGACGCATCGGAAAGGTTAGATGGCTCGGGCGACGACATGGGTATTATTCGGTGAGGTTGCGCTTAAGACTAAGACAGGCTTCCAATACGTCACGCGCGTCGAGTAACTTTTGCGAGGTACGTCAAGCTGGTGACCGCGTGAGGGTGGGGCCCACCCATTCACGGGATCACGTGTTCTATATGTACTCAACTACCTACATGTATCGTTAATACTCGGTAATAGGATTCCTTACACCTTATTTATATTACCACTACGCCTTCTTCCCATTCGGGGCCGCCCCGTCCAAGGTGCCGGCGTGCCGGCCTGCAGCAACAGCGGGGAATCAGCATCGCCGGCCCTTAACCGGAGATGGCCTTGGCCGCCCGACGATATGTATCCCCAAGGAAACTTGCCATCCAGTATGCGCTTTGTCGACCAACTGTGATAACATTGCACCACCCCGCATGTCACGATCAAGCATGTTGTTCAGATAGCCCATATCCTAAAACAAAAAGATGATTCCCAAACATTGCGACCTGGAGATCCAAGCCAGTGCATAAACTAGATACAAGCTTAACAGTCCGATGTCTTGATAGACAACCTAGAGCGTCGATGATTGTTGCGAGGCGGACGTGGCCGGGGATCGTGCTCGCTGCTCAGCCACCCCCGTGTCCGGTTCTCGACTCCGGGGACGACGTTTCAGGAATCCCGTGCCTTGGGACGGGAAGGGAGAAAAACAAGCTTTTTGGACCCCCTGGAGACAGAACGTGCGAGAGACGGGATGTGAAGCCAAGGGATCAACATGGAAATCTAGATCTGATGCCAAGAACGCGTGGCCAAATAAACCGTTGGAATTGCGCGAGAATGGCTCGCCGGATTGCCCGCCCGGTTGAAACTTCCGCTGCTCGCCCGACTTCGAGTCGAGTCGATCGATAACAGTGCGATTCCCAATTCGCTTTTCCTCACTTTTTTTTTTGGAAAGGGGGGGTTCGACTATGTAACTTGGACGTGTTTCCGATCAATGCTGGTTTAGTGAATATCCTTCCCTAAAGGGACCGTCAGCGACACAACTCATGTTATAGCGAGGGTAGAAGTGTCGATGTGATCTCCCGGCTTTGGCTCCTGGCCGTTGGATGAACTATTTTAAGTCTTTCAAGATCAGCCCCCGTGTAGCAGAGTACCCCGGTCAGGGGCATCTGCTTATATGCGATCGTCCATCATTCGCGTGGATGTGATGCGATAGCCCATCTATGATGTGCTTTCCTTCGGACAGCGGGGGGATTCCTCCCCGCATCTTTATGGTATATAAGGTCTCCCGTCGGTTCCATAAAAGGTTTACCTATCTCCTCTGAACGCCTCAAGTCTCTTTCATCCATCTTTCGTCTTTCTCTTCGCGGATACGTCGGTCGTTTCTTAATATATCTCTACGTGCTTTCGCCTTTTCACTTCTTTTGCTTTCACTTTTCCTACCTTTCCTCCAATATGATTTCTATGCCATCTTTGAGGCAGGTCCTCGTGGGCGCCCTGGCCCTCCATGTGGCTGCGGGCCTACACATACCAAGGGGAGCTGGGTCGAACGCCGTCGGTACGGTAGAACTTGGCCAGCAAGGCAACGACCAGGACGCAGGCGTCGTGGCTGATGTTTCTGGCGCTGAAGCTACCGCTACCGAGAGTGCCCAAGATGCTGCCGCCGCTACGGAGACTGCAGTGGCTGACGTAGCGAATGCTGGGGAAGATGCTCAGGATAATGGGAATGACAACGCTGCTGCCGAGGACGAGGCTGCTGCCGATGACAACGCTGCCGCCAAAGACAAAGCTGCTGCCGAAGACAACGCCGCCGCCAATGACAACGCTGCTGCCGAGGACAACGCTGCCGCCGATGACAACGCTGCTGCCGAGGACAACGTCGCCGCCGAGGATGGTGCTGCTGCTGAGGACAACGCTGCTGCTGAGGACAACGCTGCTGCTGAGGACAACGCCGCCGCCAAAGATAAGGCTGCCGCCGAGGACAACGCCGCCGCCGATGACAACGCTGCTGCTGAGGACAACGCCGCCGCCGATGACAAAGCTGCTGCTGAGGACAACGTCGCCGCCGAGGATGGTGCAGCTGCTGAGGACAACGCTGCCGCCGATGACAACGCTGCCGCCGAGGATGGCGCAGCTGCGGAAGCCGCCAACGCCACAGCTATCGCCGACACCGGGGTCGCCGCTGAAGATATTGGCGCCGCAGCCGTCGCACTCGAGGGTGGAGCTTCGGCTGCTGATGTTTCTATCGGAGGTGCCGACGTTGCCGTGGAAGACGATGCTGCAGCCGAAGATGCCGCGGTAGATGATGAAGCTAATGCCGACGTTGCCGCGGAAGACGATGCTGTAGCCGAAAATGCTGCGGCAGCCGATGAGGCTGGTGCGGCCGTCGATGACGGCGCGGGTGTCGCTACTGGTGTCGCTACCGAAGACATTCTTGCTGCTGCCACGGAACTTGAAGGTGGTGCTTCTGCTGCTGATGTTTCCGTTGGTAATGCTGCCGCCGCGGGCCAGAACGCACGCAGAGGTGAGTAAATCCTCTCCTTTGCCATGTTTGCGAGTTAGATGAGGATTAATAGCTGACTTCGAAATCGCAGCCCCCCGAATCTCTCGCATTGGGAATCTCAAGAAGCGTAGGGTCCTTTCAAACCTGGCTATCTAAATTGGTGGTAGTTGATCAATGGCCTTTTCTGGCGGCTCATGGGGGAGCTGGCTTTCTCTGATAGATAAAATGGGCCACTAGACCAGGCCGTTTAGATGTCGAATAGTCCCGAGAATGAAGGTATCATAAACGGTCACCCTCAAAAGCGATAGCAGGATCGCGCCGGTGCTCTGCTAAACCCCTCGCAGAACGTGAATCATGGCCCGGGCAGTCATTCCTCGGTCTCCGGTTAAGATCAGTGCTACCATCGGTATTCTGGAGAGGATAATGGCATACACAAGGCGTACCTGGGGAGAGCGTCGCGGTCACAGGGCGGAGAAACAGACCACGCTGGTATCGCTACTTCTAGGTAGCCCGTGTCGGCGTAGCGGCGTTCCGGGAATGATGGCATAAATCAATTTATACGCGGTGGGTAATAGTTCAATGGCAGCCGTCACGAGAACTGGGACAGAATACTTATAAAAATATGGACTGGATTTTGTCTTTCCCCTCTTCGAGATAGCCCCTGCAGATGCCGACGTCAACCATGTGCTACCAAATCCCGAATAACGGGTACCCGGTCCTCAGGCAAATGACCGCGACAACCACCACCACAACCGTCTCCCCGTCACCGGCCCCGTTCAGTTGTTAAACCACAAAGAAGCCCCTTCCCACCATCGACGAGGTAGAGTGACGTATGAATGGAGGTCGGAGGGTTTGAAAGAAGAATGCAAGTAAAGAAACAGAACAAGGATAAAGGCGGAAAGATAGAATACCTTGACACTGCCTACGAAAGGCGAATCGTCGTTGTCCTTGATGGGAGGAAGGTCACCCTCGAAAACAGGGACACTGGCGTTGCCTTCGACCTTGTTATTACAACTGCCGCGGGCGGGAAACCCACTGGCACGCATCCAAGCTTTCGGCCGTAGTTTGTATAGCTCTGCCATTGCGTAGAGTGTGGTTCGTCCGGCCCTGAGGCCTGGTTCTTTCGCCTGCTCTGCGAAATCCCTCGAAAAATAAGCCCACCGCTCGTAGACCGTCAACATTGTGTTTTCTGGGCTGCCGGGGAGATAAAAGACCCCGAACCTTGAGGCGGGCTGCTCAGGCTGCTTCCGACAGGCGACTCCTTCGAAACTGAATACAGTAGACGAGACAGGCGATGTGGGTGGGTCCGGAGTTCTAGACGTGTTCCTAAAACTAGTGATGTAGTCCGCAATGATCAAATTTTCGGTACTCCTGAAGAGATCAAGCCAGGCAATCTCGAAGTCCGAGCCGATTGTGGAGAGCTTGTAGACGGGATCGACCCAGAATGAGGAATGCTTCCTCGAGTTGCTATGGAACCGAAAAGGGGATCCATTGTACAGCTTCCCTTCCAGGACAATTGGGGAGCCCGCCTCGGCGCTCCATCGGAACTCGGACAGCCCACTAGGAGGGCGGATGGAGGTAGCCGTGTCGCCGCTCTTGATGTCGGAAGAACCAGGCTCGCCCACGTGGAGATCGGAAGATTCAGAGCCGTAGATCATGCGCTGCGACTTCATGGATTCGAAGACGTCGAAGTCGAGCTTGTTGGGGAATCGGGCCTTAGGAGGGTAAGCACAGACCGGTCCAGTAACCGGGGGTTGGACAGGAATGGGTGACTTACGCCGGGAGTTATTTTCCACGCCCAATTATACCCTCGGAGTCGTTCATCCTTGGCGAGGACGGGCAGCCCCCACTCCCGGACGTCACCCCGGGACCCATCGGGGACCCACTTCTCGTAAGACGCTTTCCCAGGCAGTGTGAGATTAGACGTTAGTACCTTGAACTCTTCCGAGATGTCCTCGTCGCTGTAGAAAACCCAGTGCTTGGAGAGCCGGTGGTCGTACGCGCGCTGCAGGTTGTAGATGGTCGAGAGGACGGAGTCGAGTTCGTGATTTCGAGAAAAGATGAGAATAGCTCCTCGAACGTGGTCATCATAGCCCGTAAAGGCCAGGCTAGCGATGTCCTGGTCCATACTAGCAAGGACAGGGGGGGAGGCGAGAACAAGGGCCAATAAGATTACCTTCCATACCGAATCAAAGGTCCATTTCTGGCACATCCTGGCCGAGTTAACCGGAATACTGTATGCGCCAGGTTAGGACATAAAATGCCAGGTCTCGTGGCCTAGTGGGCAGGTGGGCGGCTTGTGATGGTGGACAGGAAGAAGGGGACGGAAGCAAGAGGGGAATAGGAACTGAAAATTGGGGATATGATACCTGGTTGGAGTAAACTCGCTATTGGGGGCGGCGGAGGGATGCAGCAGGCTGTACAGAGACGCACATGAGTACGCAGTTGTTCAGGGAAGTGTTGACCAAACAGTTTATCGCAATAGGAATGTGCCGGTGTTGGTATTGGTGTCGATGCCAAGATTGAATTGGGTGAAAGGAGTGTGTGTTGACCTGAGGTCTGGAGGCCGGTTAGGGAAAAGGAGTGTGTTTCGACCTGAGGTCTAAAGGTTTGGCAGTGAGAAAGGAGTGAGCTTCGACCTGAGGTCTAAAGGTTTCGCTGTGAGGAAAGAAGATTGTTCGGATCCAATATCTGACGGGGAGACAAAGGTCAGGGAAAAGATGAGTGGGAAGGTGAGGGAGGAAGTAGGCATGCTTGTGAAAGATGGCAGTCGCGAGTTCCTTAGCGTGCCTTCCCTCGTCGGAATTTCTTTCCCTCCCAGAATCCCCTCCCCTTCTGCATGATTGCTCTCTTCGGCGTGCCTTCCCTTTCAGAAAACTTTTGTCTCCTTGGTGTGCTTCCATCCCACTGGTGCACTTTGTAAACCTATTCCCCTCATGACTAGCCATAGTGTAGTTCCTTTACAGGGAAACTGCAATCTCCTCCTCACTGTAACTTCTCCGAAGAGACATCCTTTACATAACCACTTCCTCTCATATTGGCAAGCCAGCCATCCAGATAAAGCAAGTTCCCATTGAATTCTAGGAACAGTAAAGGTAAGTGCATTAACTCCTTGGGAAGGAATTCCATCACGCTCGCACCTCTCCCAGTCGGGGAGGTCTTCTGGCATAAGTTTAACCGACCGAAAACTGGTAAAATGTAGGAGGAAAACCTCTGCAGCCTGGGTCCAAATGCGGGGGTGGTGAGTTGTCGGGGTGCAGTTGTGAGTATGATCTTCTATGAAACTAGGAGTAGTTGCAGTTTTCCAGTCTCCTCCTACTGGCAGAAGGAGACCCTGTGTTTGCATTATATGTAACAACTTGTTTTACGAAACATCGCCACCCAAGTAGAAATGGTGCAAATACATTCATTTGTACATTTCCTTCGCTTACGGCCTTGCTTCGTGAAACCTTTCTTGAGCTCCCCAAGACTCTCAACGTCCCACCTGATGGTTGCACCCCGGCCAAAGATGTTGGCCATTGTTTTTGCCGGGACTCGAGGAAATTCCGGTCCGAAAGATCTGACCAGTTGTTGGACCAAAGGTGAAGAGTACTCTTGGTCCAGGGTCTCTGCCAAAAGGGTTCACACTACTGCCACGATACAGTTTATATGCCAGCTCCAGTTCTAGTTCCAATATCAAGAGCCCCGCCCCCCTTCTATATGTTGGCGGGGATGGTTGGTTTTGAAGTTGGTTGACAAAGGATTTCGGTGCTGCCCGCTCAGCAAAGCGGACATGCTAATGACTGGCAGTCGGTATTCTCGGTTAACTTGGTAACAAGCCTATCATATATAGTGGCTCGTCCTAGACGGACAGCCCGTCCCGTAGCTCGACCTCCCATTTCTGTCTCCTGCCGTCATAGAATCCCAAAACAAGCTCCACGGACTCCGGTTTGAATGCTGTACTGGCCGCTCAACCTGGCTGTTTCCGAATCCCCGACTGGAGTTTTCCCGATGGTGGCACCCTTTGAATCTATTACCACAGCCGCCAGAAACCCGAAAATCTCGCTCTATACCAACAAGCTCTTTCTGAAGCCTTTTCTTCCGGATCCCATTGGAATATTTTCTTGGCTATCAGTCATACCAGGGCCGTCGCTTCCAAGCGAACCATTCGCCATCATTAGCCCACTGCGTGTCGTTGATAAACCCGTGGTAAAACTTACCACGACCCAACCTGCCATTTCCGTCACCCCGTTTTATCCCAGATATACGGCTCCGTCATCCACGGCCATGCTGGAATCCCAGTCTGGTGCCCCAGTCCAGTCCATCTTGTATGCCCCGTACACTGCACTCCACTCGGGAAGCCACCCATTTACAATCCTGCCAAGCTCCCAAACTTGCTCCCGTCGGACGAATAATACTGGACCAGGACACACTCTGCGGGCATATGGCAAGGCTATTCTATCATCCTCGCCGTTGACGGGGAGATCTGCAACCACCGCCTCATCCGAAAGGAACTCGAGACCCCCTACGACTTCAAGACCCACTCCGACTGCGAGGTGGTGATCCCCCTGGTGAGAAATAAAGGTATTCGAGGAACGGGAACCGAGTAGGACCGGTCCAGGCTATGCCTAAGCTCTCTCGTGATTAAACCGTAGACCGGCCAAGGATATATGCCGGGTAGGGCTTAAGTGATGTGGAGCCCGGCGCCTTTGAACATGGTGATTTCCTGATGTGTTCTTCTCCCTTTGTAGTCTTGGCCGCCTGCTACTTATCTAGCCATTGGTGTCACCACGATTATTATCATCTTATGGGCCAAGCGGGCAACAAACTCAGCACCCGTTATTACGGAGTAGTGGCAATAGTTACGAGTCAGTCCTGCTAGTCAATCTTGCATGAGTCTAATTGCCCCAAGGACTATTTGGCGTGCCGCAATGCAGAAATTGCTGCGCAGTACTTCAATAGAGGATGGCCGCCGCAATTCAAGGCCCTGAGGAATAAGGCGTGATGGAACTGGAACAGGAGGTGAACCAAGCATTTCCCGAGAGCCCGCATGGGAATGCATATGCGTAAGCGCGCCCTTAAATCAATAATATATGCAGGCTAGTTGGTACAGGAACCAGGGTGCTCGCTCGGGCCTCCAGGTTTTCCCTCCTGCTAATTGGTGCGACCTCGTGGGTGAGGTGAGCTCCCAAGGGAGCGGCGGTTTGCACTAATATTAGAGGAGGAATTCGTTGGGATTCTCAAAGACCGCTTGCAATATAAATGGTAGCTCCGCCGCTGGTATTCTTCCTGGAGATTCCGTGAACCCACGCAGACTCCCACGGGACAGGAAGATATCTCATCCAGCCATCACCATGCGCCTCACCTCTGCCACCATCTTATCCGCGGCCCTTTCCGTCTCAGCCACCCTCGCCGGAGGAAAGCCCAGAGTCTCTATTGTTTTCGAGCTCGACACAATCGGCCCATGGTTTGAAAACCTCGTCGTTCGCCCCCATGGCACCATCCTCGCCACTCGCATGGACTCCCCTCAGATATGGCACATCAACCCCTCTCGCAAAACCGGCGCACCCCTCCTTACCATCCCCGGTGCTCTCAGTGCGACGGGGATAACCGAGATAACGCCAGATGTGTACGTCTTCGCGGCTGGCAACTTCTCCTTTGAGGCAGGCGGCTTCGTGCCCGGATCTCTGGCCGTTTGGAGGGTAGATATGACGGTGGACCATGGCGGCCAGGAGCCTGTTCCCGAGCTGATAGCGAGCTTCCCTGACGCCGGCTTCTTGAACGGCATTGCGGCGTGGGATAATGAGCGGGTACTAGTGGGGGATATCACCGGCAATGTAGTCTATCTGCTAGACGTAGAGACAGGGGATTTTGACATTGCGCTTGACATCCCCGAGGTTACGCTCGTGAACGGAATCCGGGTCCACGACAACACCGTATACCTCGTCAGCGGTGCCTCGGGAAGCCTCTACCGCATCCCCGTCAACGAAGACGCCCAGCTTAATGGAACTCCCGAACTCATCGCCGCGGACCTTGCACTCGACGATTTTGACATCGCGGATGACGGGACCATCTACGCCGCTGCTGTGTGGAACAACCAGGTAGTGAAGGTCACTCAGGATGGCATCGTTACCGTTTTGGCGGGCGGTCCTGATTCTATCACCTTGCTGTCATGTACGTCAGCGAGGCTAGGGCGGACGTCGAACGATAAGGATACGATATATGTATCGACTATGGGTAATGGTGCCTTCCCGGACCCGGGAGAGCCTACTACCGAGGCGAAGATTGTAGCTGTGAAGCTTGGTGGCGTAAGACATGGCTAGATACTATGCGAGAGCGGCTTGAAGTGCGAAGGGAGTAAGGCACAATTAGATGATACAATTCGTGTCCCAACTGCCTCTACACCAGAAACTGCATTGCCCGTCTATTCTGGTTTGAGGGGTCCCACTAAGCAAGGTTTACATTAACCAGGCGATGGAGGTAATTTCACTCTCGCCAGTATTGTTCTCGTCGACTATCTCGAAGTTGAGTGGAATCAGTAACAGTGTCTGGAGTCACTATGTCCGGCCTCAGACCGTGGGAAGTCAAGATGCTGAGAAGACGACTCCTCTAATGAAGCCTAAGTGGACCATGCCCACCAAGTAAGTGCATGAATAAGCGGTATTTCCCCCTATTCCGCTTGCATCATTTCGGAAGAAACTACACAATACGGTAGGTAACTATATCGCGCATATCTCACACATCATATACCCAGACTTTCTACGGCATTTTCACCACTCAGTTAACGGCTATTTACGCCATGGACGAGTTGCCGGCCTCCATCAAATCGCAGGCCAACGAGCCTGGGGATTCCAATGCTACCAATCTTCCAGAATCAAATGTGATGGGATCGACCCGCAATGGCAACATCGAGGCCGAATCGACGGCTCGTTCTGATTACGATCTCAATGTTCCCATTTCATCCGAGCGGGGGGGGCTACGATCAAATTTACCTGGCTATGGCGATGCACACTTCAGCCTGTTCCTTAGAAAGGTCTTCATCAAGGCTCTGGGCTACACCGACGAATCTCTGAGCAAGCCCATCATCGGTATCATCAACACCTTCTCGTCATTCAACCCCTGCCACGCCCAGGTCCCCCAGCTCGTCGAGGCTGCAAAGCGTGGAATCTTGCTGGCTGGCGGCCTACCAATGGAGTTTCCCACTATTAGTATCCACGAGTCCTTCTCCAGTCCCACGAGCATGTATCTGCGAAACCTCATGAGCATGGATACAGAGGAAATGGTTAAGGCTCAGCCGGTGGATGCGGTGGTCATGATTGGGGGCTGCGACAAGACGGTTCCGGCGCAGCTCATGGGCGGTATCTCTGCGAACAAGCCATTCTTACCCCTGATAACTGGCCCCATGATGCCCGGATCCGTAAAGGGGACACGCGTCGGAGCCTGCACCGATTGCAGGAATAACTGGGCCAATTTCCGCGCGGGCGTTATCGATATAGAGGACATCATGGAGGTCAACGAAGAGCTCGCGCCGACCGCTGGGACCTGCGGCGTGATGGGCACCGCAAGTACCATGGCGTGCATCACCGCCGCTCTGGGTCTTATTGACCTCAAAGCCGGTGCCACAAGCCCGGCAGTGTCGTCAACAAGGCTACGGGTGGCCGAGAATACCGGAAAACATGCTGTCGGGCTCCTCAGAGATACAGAGGCGTTCAGACCGCAGAAGCTCCTTGCATATGAGAACTTCGTCAACGCCATAATCGTGCTCCAGGCTGCTGGAGGAAGCACTAACGCCATCGTGCACCTTATGGCCATCATAAATAGACACCCCGGCGTCAGGGGACGCATCACTCTCCGGACGTTTGACGAGATAGGGAGAAAGACACCGCTACTCATCGACCTAAAACCCAGTGGCGAGAACTACATGACTGATTTCCATAACGCAGGAGGCATGCTAGCTCTGATGCATACTCTACGGCCCCTGCTCCACCTGAATGCACGGGTGTATACTGGCCAGACACTGGGGGAAATGCTAGATCAAACACCCTTTCAATCGTTCGACTTCTCCCGACGTATTGTACGCCCGTTGGATGATCCCTTGTATCAATGCTCTAGCTTGGCAGTCTTATACGGCAATCTAGCACCCCGGGGAGCAGTGATGAAAGCTAGCGCCTCTAAAGATAAGCGTCTGCTCCAACATCGCGGTCGAGCATGCGTGTTTAGGAACAGTAGGGACCTCGCTGCACGTATCGACTCGGATGACTTGGACGTCACGGCAGATTCCGTCCTTGTCCTACAGGGCATCGGGCCTGTTGGGAACCCCGGCATGCCGGAGGCTGGACTCATACCCATCCCCCGAAAACTCGGCAGACAAGGCGTCACAGATATGCTGAGAATCAGCGACGGCCGGATGAGCGGCACCGCCGGGGGGACGATAGTGGTCCATGCTTCGCCCGAGTCCGCCGATCCAGAGTCTGTCTTGGGCATCGTCCAGGATGGCGACTTCATCACTTGCGATGTAGCCGGGAGATTGCTGCATTTGGAGGTGGATAAGGTCGACATTGAGAGGAGGATAGAGAGTCGGAAGAAGGATCGGGAACCGTTGCCACAGAGCGGGCGAATTCGCGGAGAGACCGTGGCCAGGAACAAAGATCGAGATCCCTGGCAGGCCAGAAAGACTATGCGTGGATATAGAGGCCTCTATGAGAGACATGTTAACCAGGCAGATGAAGGCTGCGATTTTGACTTTCTGACCGCAGACGGACCGGTGGATGCGTAGACTATGAAAATAGGAACACGGTTTACCCAACCTCTATCAGGATATACCTTGTGATTCTATGTCTTGTATTTGGAGCGAAGCCTCCGGTGCTAATATTTGTCAATGGATGGACTCGCCTCCACCTGTTGGTCGTCCTTTCGGATCTCCATACGCACTGATTCATGCAGCGGCACCGGACCTGTCCTCAAGACACGAGATAACACCGGAAACATCCATGCCTGCTTGCATATCACATGCAGACCTGTGGGCTGAGGGACCTGTACCCAGTACCTGATTACGAGTAGGAGTAGGTCGTGCGGGGGCCCCGGGGGGGGGGGGGGGGGGGGCAAAAGTCACAGGGTACCTACCGGACTAAGGCACCAGTTGATTACTGTCCCTTTGCGTAGTATTTGTAACTAACGTACCATGGCTGGCAATATGTTAGTCCCAGCTATATTTGCCAGTTAACACAAATGGCTCTATATTAAAGGCAGTCGAATATCGGGATGACATCATCGATACTGAGGGAGGAGGATTAGTTGTTGAAAGAACGAGAGTGGGTGGGAGAATGATAGGGCCTGCAGTGTACATAGGGCCTCCCTGTTGACTGAGGGGCATCACCCAATGACTGCGATGATAGCTCAGCTGGGAGAGCGCCAGACTGAAGAACTTCCAATCAGCATCCTGGAGGTCCCCGGTTCAAGCCCGGGTCGTCGCATTTACTTTTTGCTAATTTATATAATGAATAATGCTGGCGGGTGGATACACCTGGTTAGAACGGCATCAGTCTTATAATTTCAATTTTTAAATATTTTTATATATTTAGACAATTTATAATAGATAAATTATAAGTTTTAACT